>BSBM01000047.1:67000000-67600000 GCA_027924585.1 Larix kaempferi | reverse complement strand
AGAATCGATTCATATAAATCTGTTAGATAAAAGTCAGATAGATTGGGCATTATCTAAAAAGTACAAATATGCTCATTTTGGAGCTATCAAGCTTGGACTAGGTCCCTTGGTACGTCCACATCTTCGAGTTTCTTCCCTTTGTTGTGTTGTAGACACCCGACATAAGAATTTTTCAGATGCTGTAATTGGCAGTTTTACCGCTCCTTTGCATGATGGCCCGGCATTTGGGACTGTGTACCCCAAATACTCTGTAAGCTTAGATGATCCCCATATCTATACTCTCCTTAAAGCATATATCCTTCCTAAGGGATTTGATATGGAGAATGGCTCTCACATCATCCAATTAAAGGGTGGTGTATGTGTTTGTTTCAGTAATGATACCCTTCCCCAGCTGCGTTCCCATGTTCACTAGAGTTCTGCAGACTGGAGCGTGGTGGAAACCCCAAATGCAAAATCTAAAAATGCAACGCCTATCACATTTAACTGGACTGGTATCACTTATCCTACATCTTGGGAACTTAAATATTCTGAACTTAGAAACAGAGAAAGAGTTGCTGCTTCCTATAATCCACAACCCTTGATATTTGATGAAGCCTCCAGCTCATTCCGTTCAGCCCAAGAAGAGCCTATCAAACGATTTGGTCCTCCTTTGATCAAGTCAACATCCATGTCCTCATATAATAATGCTAATCTTTAGGCTATGTCAAATCAACTTAGTAGCCAATCAATAGCCGAGGATAAAGCCAAAGCCCCTGCAAAGCCATCTGATTCTGTAAATACTTCTTCCTCTTTTTCAAGTTTGACTGATTATGAACATAGAGGTCAACATGTCGCCTGTCAGGCATGTCAGAAAATAAAACAAAAATTGCAACACAAAAGCAAGCAGCATGAGTTTCCATCTCTAGGAATGTTTTCTTTACCTAGAGACAAAACAAGCGTAGAAGTTACGAATACTGCGGGACAAAAGTCATTTTTACTTGGTAGGAATTTGCCACCAGATGTATCCTTTAGACAGTATTCACAAGACGGTATGACTAGAAGGGAATTCATCCCTACTAAGTCTTCTGCCACGGATCAAACGGAATCTGATGAGATAAAGTTAGCTAATTGGGGAAACTTGCAGGCATTGCATACTGCAAGAAATGTGGATGATATGGCAAGTGATATTCTTCTGTTGAAACATAGTTGTTCTGAACAAAGAGAACAATTAGATAAGGTCATCACCAAGCTAGAATTGCTTGACCATTTGCTTCATGATACGACCCAGATTGAGAGAGCTATTTAAGAAGCTTCTCAGAAACTTGAAAGAAGACTAGCCGTGTTGAGCGATCTCAGCTCAAAAACACAGGAACTTAAACAAAAACAATACATAGTTCCTGATCATGTCTTGAAGCTAGCTAGAAAGGGTCATGGTAAATCTGCTTCATTAGTTCAATTCAATGTGATACCTAATGACGAGAAACCAGAATGGAATTTTGGTGAAAGCGATGCTCTCAAGCCAAGCATTGAAGAATGGATCACTGAATTTAAAGCTTTTAAGCCTGTCTTGGATCCACAGCATGTTGTAGATTTGAACATGATGGTAGTAGAATCATCAAACAGGAGAAGAATTGAAGCCCTTAAGGGTTTGACACCCATATGCCTGATGTTGCTTTTGCATCAGCCCCTCCTCCCAAAACCTTCACTTTTGGGATAAATAATATGAACCATGTCATCTCTCAAATGCCTGAGCAGCCTGTCCTAAATATCCAGTGTCAGTCAAGGAGTGAAGTAAAGAATGCAATCCAATTACTTACTCACTGGACATTGTACAAAAAACAACAAGATCACAATTTAACTGGTCAAATGTTAGCAACACAATTGATTGCTGGTTTATCAGGGCTTGCTTATGAATGGTGGCGATGATTGCCACAGGAAACTCACAATGAACTATTATCTGCAAATGATGCCGATGAACAGATTCTGTCTGCCTTGGGCGGAGAATTCTATGGCCCTGAAGAGGGTGAAGACTATGATCATTTACCCTCACTTTTCATGTTAGCATGGCTCTGTGATCTTAGTAAAGCTGAGGAGTATTTCTGCTATATGCAGAAATTGTTAATATCATCTGGAAAGTCTAGGAACCCAGCCTATCTGAAACACTATCTTCGTAGTTACCGTGGTCATGTACCAGATGCAATAGAACAAGCTTTAAAAGATAAGAATATAGAGTTACGAAGCCTTTCACTAGCACAACTACATGGTCAGATCTTAGAAACTTGGCAGGACCATTGTCTTGAAAGACGTGTTAGTAAAGACTTCAAGAGGCATCAAAAGATGTTTTCTGCATCCTTCTGCAAGGATGTCGCAGGGATGCCGGATTGGGGGCGTGGTGCCCATAACAGAGGACACTTTGGCAAAGTAGGTTTCCATTGTGAAAAGAAAAATAAGCATAAACATTTGTATACCTTTGAATCAAGGTACCATCCAGATAGACCATATCCAAACATCGCTATAAAGAATATAGATCGAAGAAGCCTTACAAGAAATTAAAGTACAAATCTAAAAGATTTGTTAAAAGAAGGCATGAAAAAGGAAAAGCGGATGTTTGTTTCATATGTGGTAAAACAGGTCATTGGGCAAGCAAGTGCCCTGAAAGAAAAGTAAAACCTAGATTAGCTGCACTATGTACACAGCTTGATCCTGCTTGGTGGGATCTGTATAAAGTATCTTCCACTTCACCTGATCCCGCAGATGAAGTTATTTATTTACCTGATTCTGAGTCCGAGTCATCCACCTGTACAGAAAGTGAATCTGATGGTCCCGTTTTGGCTAAATGTGGTCAATCTCAGTCTTCCTCCTCTGAGTCCGAATCTGATCTCGAACCACAAGGCAACATAGATAATTGACATGGGTTTGATTGTGTACTCATTTTATATTGAATAAATATTTGTCGATTATGATGAACATGTTTATATCTTGAACGTTATAATCAAATATAACTTTTAGTTTGTATCATGGAAGTAGGAAATGAAATAGGATTCTTAGGGAATTAAATATGTTTGTTTAGATTGTAGTATACATTTAGAGAATTTTAATGTAAAAAGATATATTTAGATAAATTTTAATAATACCATTTTTATTTTTAATAACGAATTTTTTACTTTATATTTTACAAGGTAATATTTATTTTGTAAGAATTAAATATATTATTTAAAATACATTTCATTTTTATATGATCAACTACATTATTTTTTTTGTAATTTGGTTTTGAATTTGGTACCTATTAATTTTAATATTAACATATTTCTATTTTAAAAATGATTTCAAATTTTCATTTTATGATAAGAAAGATGATGTTTCTTTTTATTATTTCTAAATATATTTACATGATATAAATTCCAATTATTTTGAGAGAATTAAATAATTTATAATTAAAATTAATTGTGATATTAAATATAATAAAAATAAAGACTTATAATTTCATACTACGACAATTTTTTTTAATTGCATACTTCATTCATCCCTGAAAAATAAATAATAAAATAAACAGAAATATGTAAATAAACATTGAATTTGAAAACTTATCAAGGAAAACAATATATTTAATGCGCATATGGTTTTGGGAGAGTAACTAATCCCAGGGTGATTCATTACCTCTATTGAAAGTGGTTTCTAAAAGTCAGAATGTTTCTATTTACCAAAAAGTCGAGAGTATTCAATTATAAGTTGTTATATGATTTAGATAAATATTGTCCATAAACTTAGATATAATGTAAAATTAATTAATTAATTGCAACAAATTATTAATGTTGATTACAATGTAATATAAAATTAGTTGACGCATTGATTTAAACATAGTAATTTGGTGTATTGTTTTAATTATATAGTAAAAAATGATGTGATTCATTAATTTAAATAATGATATAGTGTAAAATGATTGAGTGTATTGATTTTTAGAAATTAAAAATAAATTAATTGGATTAAATATATCAAGAGATATATCAAGCAATGAGAGGGATCAAATATATTAAAATGTAAATATTTTTTTAATATGTAAAAAATTCAAGATAAAAAAATTTACACCTCAAGAAATTAGATCCCTCTTGATGCTTAATAAATCTAGATTTAAGATAAATCTACTATCTCTAATAAACATTAAAATTATAATAAATATAAAATATTTAAATTAAAAAAAATATAAATTTTGAAATATAAAATATACTTATCATTCTTATACTCATCTCTATTACATCTAACTTCTCTATATCTAATAAACATTAGGACTGAACTGAAGAAGTTTGTGGATTTAGACATTAAGCACATATAATTGACCTGACATGCAAACTCCCCTTAATAATGTCATCGAAATTCATTCTAACCTCATCCCTCGACATGCAACCTTGTCTCTGGTATAAGAGCCCTCCAAACTGAAGCTTTCTAGAGTGTTGCATATGGATGAGGACACACCCTACAACATGCGTTGAGCCAATTATCCTCTTGACATACCAGGTGATGCAGGGGCATCCAGTCCCAAGAGAACCAGTCAGAACTAAGATTGAAGTCGCTTCGAGGATAATCAATGATCTCTATGGGAATAAGCAAAGATCCAACAAAAGGAAGAAGACGAGTTGTGGGAATTCTGACTAGTTGTGGTCAATGATAGATGACAATATAAAAGGATGATTGGATCACAAAAAAAACAGAGTGACGTAGTTCAGTCGTATCTTGACGACTAAGAGAGAAGGGTGGTCAAATATTGTGCTGACATACAAGCCAGATGTGGTCACGAGATAAGGTAATGACAATGAGAAGACATTCGATTGAGAGGTCAAGTTCCTGATGAGTAGAGCTGCTGAGTAGTTGGAACATTTGCACAGCAGTTATGGTTGTTGTTGTAGAAGTCCAGATGGAGGAAGGAGCCGAGAAGGGCCACGTGAAGAATTTAAATGCAGATGATGGTGCCTAGAAGTAAGTGAAGCTTCTAAAGGAAGATCAAATAGAACTTTGAATCATAGAGCACTTATAAATACCATTTGTGAACTGATAGAGAAGGTGGAAAAATTGGCTAAGGAGTTGTTGAAGTTTGTGGCTCTTGTTGCCCATATCAGTGTATTGTTTTTGTATTGAGGATGAGGCATTACCTCATACTTGTAATCCCTCAAGAATTATGTGTGAACGGTCGATGTCCATTCCAACTTGATATATCTGACACCCTACATTATAATTTTCTCTTATAAAGAAATTGTTTTAATTTAATTGAAAGGCCATAATTCTTGGCATATTGTTGTTTGTGTGGGTTGCACGTGTGTTTGTTTCCATTGTGTACTGACTATGGTCATGCCTACGTCAGTTGGTATTAGAGCAGGAGGTTGTCTTGAGTGAGGGGTCAAGTTGCAATTGGACATGGAGACAAACTCCAGTTGCGGCTGGTTAGAGATCTAGAGGATGTAATAAACCTAGTGACGATTGGGTAGAGGTGAATTAGTTGGTTGACTAGAAGAGCAATGGCTCATAGAGGCATACATTTTTTTGGTAGAGGACATAGAATGTGTGGGGACATCGATGTGACCATTGAACGAGAAATGTTTGAAGAACGTGTTTAGACTATGGGAAGTCTGAAGAGTGAACTAGTAGTGGTAAAGGAATCCCAGAAGAGAGGGATGGGTAGTGAAACCCTTGACCACAATGATGTTGAGGTTGAGGAAAAAAAATACTCCTAATGACCAAGAGGAAGAAGACCTAGGAGACAAAGTGCTAAAGGTATTGTCTGAGATGAAGTGTATATATAAGATGGAATTTGCTACCTACTCGAGCAGTTTGAACCCTGATGAATTGATAGATTGGATAAGAGAAATGGAGAAATATTTTGATATGGAGTAGATAGAAGACCCCAAAAGGGTAAAAGTTGTTTGTTTGAAGTTAAAGGGTCATGCCTCGTTGTGGTGGGACAACGTACAGGTTGAAATAGTCAAGAAAGGAAAAGACAAGTTGAATACTTGGGACATAATGGTCACCATGTTGAAGGATAAGTTCCTTTGAATTGACTACATGATTTCTCTATTTTGGAAGCCGCAAAACCTGCGATAGAAGGAACTAACCGTGCAAGAATTCACTAAGGAATTCTATCGACAATCTATTAGGTCGGGACAAACTAAGGAGGGGAAGAGGTAGTCACACTGCATGTGAATGGTATGAAGTACACCATTCAAGATGAGTTAATCTTATCAAGTTTGAGGATGGTTAGGGAGGCTTACTAGTTATCCTTGAAGGCAGGTGAGAAGTTGGCGCGAAATACTTTGACGAGTAGAGGAAAGATAACTGCTTGAAGTTAGAATTTTGCTACTACGAAAGGACAAGCCAATGGGTCAAGGAAAGATGAAAGTTGTGAGGAACAATGAGAAGAAAGTAGCACCATAAACTCAGCACTAGGATACCGATGAGGAGGTGAGAACTCTAGAAGTCGAGGAACCTATGGTTTAAGGGGAGATTTCAGAGGAGGACGTGTAGACCAACCCAAAGTCGTCTTCTATAAGTGTTTTGAACTAGGAAATAAGGTGTATGAGTGCATCAAGAACTTTCATATTGCAAGTTGGTAGGAGGCTACGAGCTGACGAACCGATGATGGAGTCAACCTGACCATGTGGAAGGATGCAATAGACATTTCATCAGAAGAAGGCAGAAACATTACGACCCGATGGACGTGGTTGCAATTGGGACAATGAGAAGAGAAGGAACTAGTGCAAAGGAAATCCATTTTATGAACAAAATTGAAGATTCGAGATAGATGTTATATGATCATCTTTGATGGAGGAAACACATAAAATATAGTCTCAATGGAGGTAATCGACAAGCTGGGAATGAAGTGTCGGGTGCAACCGAAGGCATATCGAGTCCCGTGGTTACAGAAAGGTCACCATGTCACGGTGACACAACAGTTCCTGATCAACTTCAAGATCGGTGAGTTATGCAAAAGCATGCTATGTGGCGTAATTCCGATGGACACTTGTCACCTATTGGTGGGACGACCATGACAATACAACTGATACATGGTGTATGAAGGTCGCAGAAATACTGTCACAATTGAGAAAAATGATAGAATCTTTCGATTGATTCCATTGAAAGAAGAAGGAGACCACCAGTGCAAGGAGAGTGGTTTCTGTGAGCAGGGTAATTTTTAGGGGCAAGATTCTTCCAATTGGCTATTTTTTTGGTTTTTTTCAAAAAATAAATTCGTTATTTGGTCATTTTTAGTCTCTAATATCGTCTATATTTACATAAAATATGTTTTTTTATCATAATATTCACCAAAATTTTCAATTGTCAGTATTAAATTGTATGTTTAAAATTTAATATTCGCCTACCTATCTATATATATGTTTTTTTCAATTCAAAATAATCGCCTAGAATACTATACTTAACTATTGTATTAGAATCCTTAAAAAATACCCCGACTGGGAGAAAAGAGTGCTGATGTGTTTAGCCAAATATTTTCTAAAGGAGGAAGAGAAGCAATAATGTTGCTTTGTTGTTATTCCCAAAGATCTAGTTGTCGGCGGAGCGATGGAGGACATCCTGATAGGGGTTAGAGGAGTATTATTGGAGTTTGAAGGCATAATGGTTGATGAGATGTTGATAGGGTTTACATCGAAAAGGAGGATATCATACCAAATCGACTTGATTCTACTATCAAGCTTTCCAAACAAGGCATCATATAAGATGACACTGAATGAGCATGCCAAGTTGAACCGACAGGTCCAAGGGTTATTAGACAGAGGGATGACCAAAGAGAGTCTGATTCCATGTGTTGTACTATCACCCAAGAAAGGGGGAGGATGGAGGATGTGCACCAATTCAAGGGCCATCAACATGATCACCATCAAGTACATGTTTCCATTACCAAGGATGGATGACTTGACCAGCTGCTTGAGTGGAGCGACATACTTCACTAAGATCGAATTGAAGAGTGGATATCATCAGATCAGGATTCAGGAAGGTGATGAGCGGAAGACAACCTTCAAGATGAAGGAAGGACTATAATATTCACTAGTTATCCTGTTCGGTTTGACCAATGCACCAAGTACATTCATTTGATTGAAGAACAAAGTGTTGAATCCATTTCTGGGTAAGTTCGTCGTTATTTACCTTGACAACATTCTAATATTTAGTAGGTCAAAGGAAGAACATGTGGCTCATTTGAGACAAGTAATGTAGAGGCTAAGTCAATAGATGTTGTTGGTGAACCTGCAGAAGTGTTCCTTCATGCATAAGGAGCTGGTATACTTGGGATTTATAATCTCAATCTACAGGATAAAGATTGATCCAGAAAAAGTGAGGGTGATTCTGGAGTGGCCTAAGCTGAAGAGTGTCATGTAGGTGAGAATTTTTCATGGACTTGCTAGTTTCTACCATAATTTCATTAGAGACTTCAGTTGGATAGGTGTACCATTGACATCGTGCAAGAAGAATGGTGAGTTCAAGTGGATAGAAGTTGCATAACAAGCGTTTGAGAAATTGAAGTGGAAGGTGACAGAGAGCACAATATTAGCTCTCCCAGACTTCAATAAAGTATTCATGGTTGAGTGCAATGCAAGCAAATTAGCAATTGGAGTTGTGTTGAGACAAGAGGGATGACTAATTGCATTCTTCAGTGAAAAGTTGGATGACGCAAAGAAAAAATACTTGGTCTATGAACAGGAGTTTTATGCCATCATACAGGCGTTGAAAAAGTGGAGGCACTATCTATTTCCCAAGGAATTTGTGTTGATCACAAATCATCAGACTTTGAGGTATTGAACACTCAGACAAAGCTGCACCAATAACACATGAAGTGGGTAGAGTTCTTGTAGAGCTACACTTTTTTATTGAGCATAAGTTGGGGAAGAACAATAGATTCATCGATGTGTTGAGTCGAAGGGTTTTGTTTCTTGGGACAACGAAAATTCAGCCGACAGGGTTAGAGTCGACAAAGGATGAATATGAAGTTGATGAGGATTTTTCTAATGCATGGAAAGCGTTGAAGGAACTATGGAGCGTTGACCAGACACCACACTTGGATTATTTTATCCAAGAAGGATACATCTTCAGAGGACGTCAGTTATGCATCCCTAGAGGATCAGTGAGAGAGAACCTGAACAGGGAATTGCACATTGGAGGATTAGGAGTACACTTTGGAACAGATAAGACCAAGGCATTGGTTGAAGAGAAGTATTATTGGTTTGGATTGGCGATGGATGTAAGGAATTCAGTATGACAATGTCGGATATGTTAGCATGCCAAAGGAAGAAGTCAAAATGCAGGACTATATGCACCCTTTCTAGTGCCGATTGCACATGGGAAGACGTCCGCATGGATTTTCTGCTATGATTTCTAAAATTAGAACAAGGTAACGACTCCATCTTTGTGGTAGTCGACAAGATTTTGAATATGGCACACTTTATTTTGTGTCTAAAGACAAGTGACACCACATGCATTGTTGTGCTATTTTTCAAGGAATTCATGAGATTGAATGGGTTTCCAAAGAGGATAACTTCAGATAGGGACACCAAGTTCATGGGTCATTTCTGGAGGACCCTATGGAAGAAGCTTGAGACGAGGTTGCAGTTCAGTTCTAGATACCATTCGTATACTAATGGGAAGACTGAAGTCGTGAATAAGAGATTATAAATTTTGTTAAGATGTCTGACTGTTGATGGACCTAAGCAAAGGGAGAATGTGTTGGTGCAGGCATAATTCACATACAACAATTTTGTGAATAAATCAATTGGGATGAGTCCATTCTAGATTGTGTAATGAAGTCTGCATGGAATAGCTGACTTGGAGAAATTTCCAGCAAGAGTGCAGAGGATCGTAAACGAAGAATCATTTTCTGACCATATGAAGGAAGTGCATGAGAAGGCAAGGTGACCAATGGAAAAGAACAATGCCGCATAGAAGTTGTGAGCCGACCGGGGGAGATGACTACATTCATTTGTAGAGGGATATATAGTGTATGCACACCTAAGAAAGGAAAGGTCCCCTAGAGTAACATATAGTAAGTTGAATTTGAAGAAAATTGGTCAGTGTAAGTTCCTTAAGAATATTTTAGACAATGCTTATGTCTTGGATCTATCAGAAGAGATGAACATTTCGTCGACGTTACATGTTTTCGACCTATGTAAGTATGAAGAAGGGTCGAGGAGAAGAAGTGAAACAATCATGGATTGGAAAGAGAAGATCCCAATCCATCCAACAAAAGAAATCGCATATGTACTCAAAGAGCGAGAAATCAGAAGGATACATTGTCAAAAGAAGAAAAAATATCTGGTCCAATGGAAGGGCATAAGTCTAGAGGAAGCGACATGGATTTCAGAAGAGAAGCTCGAGGAGTTGAGGACTCACGGGAATAGTTGTTTTCAACTTAGGGAGGTTGATGCAGGGGCATCCAGGTCCAAGAGAACCAGTCAGAACTAAGAGACTAAATTCGCTTGGAGGATAGTTGACGACCTCCATGGGAATAAGCAAAGAGTCGACAAAAGGAAGAAGAAGAGTCATGGGAATTTCGACCAGTTGTGGTTGAGATAGATGATGAGATTAAATGATGATTGGATCGCAGCAAAACATATAGAAATAGAGTACAATCGTAGCTTGACGACTGAGAGAGAAGTGTGGTCGAATACTATGCCAATAGACAGGCCAGATAGGTTCGCAAGATAAGGCAACGATGACAAGAAGACAAATGAGTGAGAGGCCAAGTTCATGAGGAGTAGAGCCATTGATTAGTTGCAATAGTTGTAGAGTAGTTATGGAAGTTGTTGTAGAAGTCCAGATGGTAGAAAGAGCAGAGAAGGGCCATATGAAGACTTTAAATGTAGATGACAGTGCTTGGAAGCAAGTGAAGCTTCTAGAGGAAGATCGAGAGAGACTTCGAATTCCAGAGCACCTACAAATACCAGTCATGAATTGATAGAGGAGGTGGAAAAAGTGGCTAAGGTTGTTGGGGATAAGGAGCTGCTAAAGTTCGTGGTTGTTGTTTCCCATATCAAAGTATTGTTTCTATATTGAGGACAAAGCATTCTGTTGTACCTGTAATCCATTAAGCATTATGTGTGAAAAGTCGATGTCCATTCTGACTGGATAGATCTGACACCCTACATTGTAATTTCCTCTTGTAAAGAGATTGTTTTAATTTAATTGAAATGCCATAATTCTTTGCATATTCGCCTACCTATCTATATATATGTTTTTTTCAATTCAAAATAATCGCCTAGAATACTACACTTAACTATTGTATTAGAATCCTTAAAAAATAACCTGACTGGGAGAAAAGAGTGCTGATGTGTTTAGCCAAATATTTTCTAAAGGAGGAAGAGAAGCAACAATGTCGCTTTGTTGTTATTCCCAAAGGTCCAGTTGTCGGCAGAGCGATGGAGGACATCTTGATGGGGGTCAGAGGAGTATTGTTGGAGTTTGAAGGAATAATGGTTGATGAGATGTTGATAGGGTTTCCACCGAAAAGGAGGATATCATACCAAATCGACTTGATTCTAGGGTCAAGCTTTCCAAACAAGGCACTGTATAGGATGACACTGAATGAGCATGCCAAGTTGAATCGATAGGTCCAAGGGTTATTAGACTGAGGGATGGTCAAAGAGAGTTTGATTCCATGTGTTGTACTAGCACCCAAGAAAGGGGGAGAATGGAGGATGTGCACCAATTCAAGGGCCATCAACATGATCACCATCAAGTACATGTTTCCATTACCAAGGATGGATGACTTGACCAGCTGCTTGAGTGGAGCGACATACTTCACTAAGATCGAATTGAAGAGTGGATATCATCAGATCAGGATTCAGGAAGGTGATGAGCGGAAGACAACCTTCAAGATGAAGGAAGGACTATAATATTCGCTAGTTATCCCATTCGGTCTGACCAATGCACCAAGTACATTCATTTGATTGAAGAACAAAGTGTTGAATCCATTTATGGGTAAGTTCGTCATTATTTACCTTGACGACATTCCGATATTTAGTAGGTCAAAGGAAGAACACGTGGCTCATTTGAGACAAGTAATGTAGAGGCTAAGTCAATAGAAGTTGTTGGTGAACCTGTAGAAGTGTTCCTTCATGCATAAGGAGTTGGTATACTTGGGATTTATAATCTCAATCTACGGGATAAAGATTGATCCAGAAAACGTGAGGGTGATTATGGAGTGGCGTGAGCCGAAGAGTGCCATGTAGGTGAGAATTTTTCATGGACTTGCTAGTTTCTACCATAATTTCATTAGAGACTTCAGTTGGATAGGTGTACCATTGACATTGTGCATGAAGAATGGTGAGTTCAAGTGGATAGAGGTTGCCTAACGAGCGTTTCAGAAATTGAAGTAGAAGGTGACAGAGAGCACAATATTAGCTCTCCCAGACTTCAATAAAGTATTCATGGTTGAGTGCAATGCAAGCAGATTAGCAGTTGGAGTTGTGTTGAGACAAGAGGGATGACTAATTGCATTCTTCAGTGAAACGTTGGATGACACAAAGAAAAAATACTTGGTCTATGAACATGATTTTTATGCCATCATATAGGCATTGAAAAAGTGGAGGCACTATCTGTTTCCCAAGGAATTTGTGTTGATCACAAATCATCAGACTTTGAGGTATTGAACACTTAGACAAAGCTGCACCAATAACACATGAAGTGGGTAGAGTTCTTGCAGAGCTACACTTTTTTGTTGAGCATAAGTTGGGGAAGAACAATAGATTCATCGATGTGTTGAGTCGAAGGGTTGTGTTGCTTGGGACAACGAAAATTCAGCCGACAGGGTTAGAGTCGACAAAGGATGAATATGAAGTTGATGAGGATTTTTTCGACGCATGGAAAGCATTGAAGGAACTATGGAGCGTTGACCAGACACCACACTTGGATTATTTTATCCAAGAAGGATACATGTTCAGAGGACGTCAGTTATGCATCCCTAGAGGATCAGCGAGAGAGAACCTAAACAGGGAATTGCACATTGGAGGATTAGGAGTACACTTTGGCATAGATAAGACCAAGGCATTGGTTGAAGAGAAGTATTATTGGCTTGGATTGGCGATGGATGTAAGGAAGTCGGTATGACAATGTCGGATATGTTAGCATGCCAAAGGAAGAAGTCAAAATGTAGGACTATATGCACCCTTTCTAGTGCCGATTATACATGGGAAGACGTCCGCATGGATTTTGTGCTAGGATTTCCAAAATTACAACAACGTAATGACTCCATCTTTGTGGTAGTCGAAAAGATTTTGAATATGGCACACTTTATTTTGTGTCTAAAGACAAGTGACACCACATGCATTGTTGTGCTATTTTTCAAGGAATTCATGAGATTGAATGGGTTTCCAAAGAGGATAACTTCAGATAGGGACACCAAGTTCATGGGTCATTTCTAGAGGACCCTATGGAAGAAGCTTGACACGAGGTTGCAGTTCAGTTCTACATACCATTCGTATACTAATGGGAAGACTGAAGTCGTGAATAAGAGATTGTAAATTTTGTTAAGATGTTTGACTATTGATGGACCTAAGCAATGGGAGAATGTGTTGGTGCAGGCATGATTCACATACAACAATTTTGTGAATAAATCAACTGGGATGAGTCCATTCTAGATTGTGTAATGAAGTCTGCATGGAGTAGCTGACTTGGAGAAATTTCCAGCAAGAGTGCAGAGGATCGCAAACGAAGAATCATTTTCCAACCATATGAAGGAAGTGCATGAGAAGGCAAGGTGACCAATGGAAAAGAACAATGCCGCATAGAAGTTGTGAGCTGACCGGGGGAGACAACTACATTCATTTGTAGAGGGATATATAGTGTATGCACACCTAAGAAAGGAAAGGTCCCCTAGAGTAACATATAGTATGTTGAATTTGAAGAAAATTGATCAGTGTAAGTTCCTTAAGAATATTTTAGACAATGCTTATGTCTTGGATCTTTTAGAAGAGATGAACATTCCGTCAACGTTAAATGTTTCAGACCTATGTAAGTATGAAGAAGGGTCGAGGAGAAGAAGTGAAACAATCATGGATTGGCAAGAGCAGATCCCAATCCATCCAACAAAAGAAGTCGCATATGTACTCAAAGAGCGAGAAATTAGAAGGATACATTGTCAAAAGAAGAAAAAATATCTGGTCCAATGGAAGGGCATAAGTCTAGAGGAAGCGACATGGATTTCAGAAGAGAAGCTCGAGGAGTTGAGGACTCACGGGCGTAGTTGTTTTCAACTCGGGGAGGTTGATGCAGGGGCATCTAGGTCCAAGAGAACCAGTCAGAACTAAGAGACTGAAGTTGCTTGGAGGATAGTCGACGACCTCCATGGGAATAAGTAAAGAGTCGACAAAAGGAAGAAGAAGAGTCATGGGAATTTCGACCAGTTGTGGTCGAGATAGATGATGAGATAAAATGATGATTGGATTGCAGAAAAACATAGAGAAATAGAGTACAATCGTAGCTTGACGACTGAGAGAGAAGTGTGGTCGAATACTGTGCCAATAGACAAGCCAGAGAGGTTCGCAAGATAAGGCAACGATGACGAGAAGACAAATGAGTGAGAGGCCAAGTTCATGAGGAGTAGAGCCATTGATTAGTTGGAATAACTGTAGAGTAGTTATGGCAGTTGTTGTAGAAGGCCAGATGGTAGAAAGAGTAGAGAAGGGCCACATGAATACTTTAAATGTAGATGACAGTGCTTGGAAGCAAGTGAAGATTCTAGAGGAAGATCGAGTGAGACTTCGAATTCGAGAGCACCTACAAATACCAGTCATGAATTGATAGAGGAGGTGGAAAAAGTGGCTAAGGTTGTTGGGGATAAGGAGCTGCTAAAGTTCGTGGTTGTTGTTTCCCATATCAAAGTATTGTTTCTATATTGAGGATGAAGCATTCTGTCGTACCTATAATCCATTAAGCATTATGTGTGAAAAGTCGATGTCCATTCTGACTGGATAGATCTGACACCCTACATTGTAATTTCCTCTTGTAAAGAGATTGTTTTAATTTAATTGAAATGCCATAATTCTTTGCATATTGTTGTTTGGGTGGGTTGCATGGGTTTTTGTTTCCGTTGTTTACACTGATCCGCAGCCGGCTATGGTCGTGCATGCATCTCCACGTGTCCCATCCTCACGAAGGATGTTGGGATCAATGGTCACATCTCCCTCTAACACCTAGATCCGAGAAACATTAATCCATTTTCACACTTAATTTTTAATTTGTTCTTTAAATAATTTTCTATACATTTACTCTATTTTAAAATAAATTTTATATTGGATAAACTTAAAAAATAAACTTATAGTTTCCATGATCAATTGAAAATTCTCATCCAGGTATTTAAAAAAAAAAACAAAAACTTTAGACAGGTTGAAAAAATTCTCCTCTAGGCACTCGAAAGATGGATCGATTGTCCTTTTCGAGTAAAAAAGAGGACAATATTCCATACTATTAGGACTGCTCAAAACGGCATCTCTCCCCTTTCCATGTCATTATTCACCGAGACTTGTCAAAACTTTATCAAATTTCTAATCAATGAATGGAAATCACACAAATTATCCATATTGCTTGACCATGACTGTCTCCCATTCTTTTTCCATTCGTAACTTTCTTCGTTGTATTCATAACTAAATCTGGTCAAAACGTAAATTCCTAGCTTTAATAATATTTATATGTCCACTCAACAAATTGCAGATTTAGTGGGCAAGGCATCTACCTTGTTAGATGAGCACATGTAATTAGAGGCCCACTCTAACAATTTAGTAGGTGTGAGTTGATGGACCTACCTTATGATAATCCATGAGCCTCCACTATGGTAGTTGGCACAACGAGTTGAAATTCAATTGCGTGCTTATGCTTCTTACAAACCTCCAATGTGGTGGAAGCATGCACCATCTTCCCACCAGACAACTTCATGTGATATTCATCACAAATACCTTTATGGAATCGACAAACGAAGCAAAAAGCACTATGGAAAAACATAACAACAAGACATAAAGCTAGAACGAGTTGAAATTTTTAGAGTGGTTTGTAATCTGGAGGACCATCCTTGAAAAAGTAAAGTAGATGGGACTTTCACTATAATCCATGGATGACTATAAATTTGCATAGTTGCAGCAGTGCACAAGCCAAATTTTCCAAGGCCATCTTTATGAATATTTATATAGGAGATGGGACATTCACAATAATTCACCAATATATGAAATCATTGTTATGAAGAATGTATTACAACATATATAATATCACCCCTTCACCATTATTCCCCATTCCAATAACGTTTAATGTTTCGTTATCCTTTCTTTTATGATATTTTCTTATACTTATCCATAGCCCATCGCATTTCGTCATGATCCTTACACTTTTGTGTCTAGATGCAACGAATATGTCCATGCTTGTATCTAGGTGCAACGAATATCTCCATGGAAAACAACTTTGATCACTGTCCTACAAACGTGATATTATTCTTTTGACTACTTATAGATTTCTCGAGTCGAAGGAGAATGTTAATGCCAAGAAAAATTTAAGCACTAGGGGTAAGTGTCCAGTCAATAAAGAGGTGATAAGGTCATATTCATGAAGAATGGTAAGGTCATATTCATGAAGAATAGTGTGAAAGTTTAAAAAATCATTAAAATTAGAATAAATGTATTGAAGGATTTTTTATATTTTGAGTGAAGAATGTTTAGTATTAACATAGATGGATATATCAAGTACTGAGAGATATCCATTTTCTTGAGGTGTAAATGTTTATCTTAAATTCTTTACACGTTAAGAAAAAAACCACACCTGATCTTGATAGATCTAGGTTTAAGATGGATCTATGTTGATTTTAGTTTTTTATTTTATCACTAGACATAAGTATTTTTAAATACTTTTTATTTTTGGTAATGTTAGGTAATGTTACAACATATGCCCCATATTGGTTTCTAGAGCACCTCACTACTGTTGATGCAATCAACACATCTTTGAGTATAATTACTTAAAAGTCATTCATAAAAAAAATTTAATATGGAGAAGATGGCAAGGAAATACACTATTTTAAATATTAAATTTAATATTAAATTGATGTATATAACAAATGGTTATTTTGAAAAATTCAAAATCATGTTATTTTTGTATTTTTATGTTGTTTTAGATTGTGTAAAAAGTTTAAGTGTAGTCTAAATATTTTAGGTTTTCAATTTTTTTCGAGTATATTTTATGTCTTATTTTGTTTGGAGTTCAGTTGAAAATCTTTAGAAAATCTTAGAATCACATAGATTAGCTATGGAAATAGCATAGTTTGGATGTTATGGGGGTATTAGAGGGTGCTAAATCTATTTATGGATTCAAAAACATAATTTAAAGACTTCCAAATTTGGATTTAAAAAAGAATTATAAAATTCCGACCGTAATGTCCAAAACATAGAATAAATAAACTACTCCAAAACTTTATATTAATAATGTAGAAATTTCAATATTTTTACTTAATATTCAAAAATATATATTATTAATATATAAATTTCAATGTTTTTAAATAATTAAATATAAATCCTTCCTCCAAAAATACTTTGATCATGAAATAAATTTTCCAAAATGTAACAAATTTCAATTGGCTAATCCCTCCATTTTCTTGATTCAACGAGCTTCTTTGTGTACAATATAATCGAAACACATCAATGAATAAAATGAAACTAAAATCTTAAAAACATAACTAAAGACGAGTGCCTAAATCATATATAATGTTTAAACTTAAACATGAATCACTTAAATATGATTGCAAACCAAAAAGCTATAGAATATGTATGGAAGATATGAAAATTATTACTAAAAATCCTGTTAAAACATTAAAATGGCGATATACATAGTCACTTAATAGAACTCGTAAATTATTTGAGAATAAAGATTCATAGTAGAATCAATTTCCATGAACAAAAAAAATAAAAAATGTAAACATACTAATTTGAAAAACCATACATAAAAATATTACATCAAAAATAAAATAAAAATATACCCAAAACACATCCATTTTACATAAAATAACCCACTATTAATGTGCCATTCCCCATCCTCGTGTGTGCAAAATACACTCTCCATGTACCCTATAAGATGATCATGGCTTAAAAAAAGGAAAGTAGAAAAAGGGAAAAATACAATAACATATAAAAATTGTATTATGATGTATTCTCTACTGTAACCCCACAAACCTTTTCTCAAAATGGGTCATCATTATTCACCATTGATTCATAACCTACAACCCTTTCCCATACTTGGTCATCCATGTTCACCATGGATTCATGACCTCTTTTAGCTTAACATAAAGCAAAATTAATAGTAAACAACTAAAAAGGCCCATGTTAAAGGTCGCATCTAAGAATTTAACCGAGTTGCATGTTTAAAGAAGATATTACATTAAGAAAGTGCATTGCATTGTTCTTGTTATTTAATAAATTTATCTTATACCTATAAAATATTTTAAATATTTTTATAAAATTTTAATAAAACTTATAAATAATAATGATATTTTTTTTTAAAGCTACATATTGAAATTATATTAGAGTACAAAAAGAGTTATCGACACAAGATCATTATGAGATTTGAGATCCTTCTAAGGCTTCTTACAATACCAAAAATAAAAGCTTAGACCATGGGAATCCTGCCCATTCAAAAGTTGATAGACCTGTCTCGCATAGGAGTGCTGACTGTCCATGAAAAACCCACAAAAACGAATAGAAGACTAATGTGGGACTGCTACAAAAATTCTAGTTGGATTCAATCCAAGCTTACGCAAAAGACCTACAACCCATGGGATGAGACGGACCTTCAAAAACAAAATTACAGGTGTCATTTCCTTAGAGCTAGTAGAGACAAGAGTCAAGAAAGAAAGAGCAGGATTACTTAGAGTTGCCTGGGCCGGCGGTGTCTGCATCTCCTGGGTTCTCCTCAAGGATAGGACAGCAGTAGCCCTCAGAATTTGAAGAGCTATCAATCTTGGATTTAACAGGGACTGGCTAAGTTTTTTGGAAGGAATCTGAATTCCCTTAGTCTGTTCGGTCGATGCACTTCCTCTTGAGCCGGTGGTGGACGCAAGATTGTTGTGGACTTCTTGCTGCTTCTGCTCAATGGTTGGTTGAGTGTCAATCTGCTCTAATGGCTTAGAGATGTGGGACAAGGCCATAGGAGAGGGTGAGTGTCTAGCTTGAATAGGGGGAGGAGAGGGATGGGGGTTTGTTGATGCCCCGGATGTGATGCTGGAATATTTTCCAAGGAAATTAACAGAAGGTGACAGCCCAATCTGAAAGGCTTCAAAAAAACCCTATGCAAGAGTGGTTCTATCTCCCACTTGGAGACTAATCACAACAACGCCACCGCTGTTTTACTTGTTGGACCTTGGACTTCGCAAATTTCTCATCTTCACCTTCATGCTAGAAGGCCAACTAAAACCAAGCAGGAACTCAGTTTCTCTCTGGTCACTACCTTTGTGAACATGTCTACAGGATTCTGGTTAGTATGTATCTTTTCCAGCTTCAACAGTTCATCTTCCAGAATAGAGTGCATGAACTGGTACTTGAGCTATATATGTTTAGTCCTGGAATGGAATGCTAAGTTCTTTGCAAGATGAATGGCACTCTGGCTATCACTATACAACCTGCTATCCTTCTGCTTCTTACCCACTTCCTCCATAAACCTCTGCAACCAAATCATATCTTTACTAGCATTTGTAACATCAAAATACTCTGCTTCCATTGTTGAAAGTGAAACAACATTTTGTAGTCTCAAAATCCAATTTACTACTATTCCACCTACTGTAAACACATACCCTTTGGTGCTTCTCCTTCTATCCTTATCACCTACCATATCTGCATCAACATATCCCTGTAGAACAGTGTCTGAACCTCCAAAACATAATGCCTGAGTGGTAGTACCTCTCAAATACCTGAGAATCCACTGTACTGCCTTCCAATGTTCTTTACCTGGATTGTTCATATATATGCTCACAACTCCCACTGCATGTGCAATATCTGGTCTTTTGCACACCATGGCATACATCAAGCTGCTAACTACTGATTGATAGGGAATCTTGGACATGTAATCTATCTCTTCCTGTGTCCTGGGACACATTTCCTTACTTAGACTGAAATGGCTAGCCAAAGGTGTACTAACTGGTTTTTCATTCTGCATTCTTAACCTCTCCAACACCTTTTCTATGTACTCACCCTGAGACAATGTCAATTTGCGATTTTTCTTGTCTCTTGTTATTCTCATACCAAGGATTTGTTTTGCAGCACCCAAATCCTTCATCGGAAATGAATTAGCTAACTTCCTTTTGAGCACATTTATATCCTACATGTTAGACCCTGCAACAAGCATTTCATCCACATATAATGACAAGATAATATAACTTCTATTATCTAGCCTCTTGAAATAAACACAGTGGTCAGAATGACATCTACTATAACCTTGTTATGTCATAAACCTATCAAATTTTAAATACCACTTCCTTGGAGCTTGCTTCAAGCCATACAACGTTTTTTCAACCTGCATACCAACTTCTCCTTACCTTTGACCTCATACCCTTATGGCTGCTGCATATCTATATCTTCCTCCAAGTCCCCATGGAGAAAGGTTGTTTTTACATCTAACTGTTCAAGATGCAAATCTTCTACTACCACTAGACTTAAGATAGTCCTAATTGAAGTCATCTTAACAATAGGAGAAAATATTTCATCAAAATCTATACCTTTCTTCTATGCAAACCCCTTTACAACAAGTCTGTCCTTGTACCGCTTCTTACCTCCTGCTTCTTCCTTCAACCTGTAAATCCATTTGTTCTGCAATGCTCTTTTACCAGCAGGAAAATGAACCAAATCCCAAGTCTGGTTTCCTACCAATGAGTCCATCTCCTCATTCATGCCTTGCTCCCACTTATTTCTAGTTTCCACCTACATTGCTTCTTCATAACATTCTGGTTCACCAGCATCAGTCATCAATAAATAGTACGTTGAAGGAGAGTATCGTTCAGGGAGTCTACTTAACATGGTAGATCTTCTTGCAGTTGCAGGAGTTTCAGGTATTTGTTGTTGTTCTTGATTTTCTGGCACCTTTGGAACTTCATTTTCTTTAATTTCATCAAGTACTGTATACTCTATGTTTTCATTTTCTTGTTTCTTTCCCTGCAACTGATCTTTATACATGACATTTTCATTGAATATGACATGTCTTCTTCTAATGATTTTGTGATTTTCATAATCCCATAAACGATAACCAAAATCATCAACCCCATATCCAATAAAGGTACATTTCTTGGATTTAGCTTCGAGCTTTGTTCTATTTTCTTTATAATATGGACAAATTCTTCATAACCAAACGTTCTCATAAATTAGTAGTTTACCTTTTTATCTGTCAATGCCTCCTCTGGAATACCACCATCCAAAGCACTTGAAGGTCCCCTGTTTATTAAATAAACAACAGTATTTACAACATCCGCCCAAAACTGTAAGGGCAACCCTACATGCAGTATCATACACCTTGCATGCTCCATGATCATTCTATTCATCCTTTCTGACACACCATTTTCTTGTGGTGTTCCTGGGACTGTCTTCTCTCTACGAATCCCATGGTATGAACAGTAACTATCAAACTCATTTCCGCAGTACTCACCTCCATTATCAGATCTAAGACACTTCAACCTTTTTCCTGTCTCATTCTCAGCCAAAGCTTTCCACTTCTTAAAAGTAGCAAACACATTATATTTTTGTCTAATGCAATAAACCCAAGTTTTCCTAGTTGCATCATCAATAAATGTAACATAATGATGAGAGCCACCAAGAGATTGTACTTGAGTTGTTCCCCATACATCTGTATGCACACGCTCTAACTTTTCATTCTTCTTCTATTTCCCAACCCTGAGAAATCCAACTCTCTTCTGTTTTCCATAAACACAGTTTTCACAGAATTCCAAACTTACTTGCTTGAAATCTGGCAGCAACTTCCTTGAGTGGAGAATCTGCATCCCCTTCTCACTCATGTGGCCAAGCCTATGATGACACAATGCTGTATCTGTTCCTGTGGAAGCTAAAGAGATAGAATCGTCAATATTATGAGGACATAAATACAACGTATTTACCCTGTCTCCTTTTGTTGAAATATTGTAACTTCAAAGAATATTATATTTGTATATTATTTATTCCGGAGATGTTCCATACCTCCGATGTGATTATACTATAAATCCGGAGATGTTTATTCCTCCGAGTTGGGTGTGGTAACTAGGGTTATTAGACCCACCATGTGGGGGTCGGCCCAGTCAGTTATAATGGGGTATTTAACCTAATGGTTAAATACGAGCCTACATGTACTTGTGTAAAATACATATCAGAGTAGTGTATAAATAAAGGAGGTGTGTTCCTCATTTGATACACTCACACACTTGAGGATAGCGCACTTGTGGAGGAGAGGTCTGCTATTGTGGAGGAGGAGATCATGTCTCAGGGTTTCATCTTTGTATATTGCTGGTCATCTATATTGAGGAAGCTTTGCTGGGTTTTCTACCCCATGAGGGTTTCCCAGGATAAATCTCTGTCTCTTGTATTTATGTTGTGCTTGTTGTTTCTTCAGTGATCCTGTATATGCTATTATTGTGAAATGGAATGTAATGCTGCTATTTTCTGTCTTAGCATATTAAATCTTAACATGGTATCAGAGCTAACCTGAAGGAAGACAAGGTATGGCACTAAAGACACTTGCTTTACTTACGACAATTTGAAGGTTAGGGTTTTACATAGCAAAAACGAGTCATCGTATCACTTTCGCTATAAATCCGTTTTGGCGAAGTTTTCGGATCTGAAATTATTACAGGACGAAGATTAAATCTCCAGGTACCTTGTGTCCAAAGGACAACCTCTAATTCGTTGTACTTTGTGATTTATGATCTGTACAATATAGGGTTTCTGCCTCTTCCAGATCTGAGTCAAAATCAGGTGACCTTGGGAAAAAGATCATATCTTGGGCTAGGAAGCTCCAAATGAAATTTCGTAAAAAGTGACAGGTATTAAACAGTCTGTACTATCTCAGAAAAATTTTTCAGAGGCCGAAGTTGAACCAGTGACACGTGGCACTCCGTACAAGTTCGCCCTCCTGTATTATCCCATAAACAGGTCATGTTGCGACAGTTGGCATAACTCTCTCTCAGAGAGTCCAATTGAGGTCAGACCTGTCAGGATGGAAAGATAACAGGCCGAGATACCTCAAAAAAAATTTTCAGAGGCCGAAGTTCAAACAGTGATACGTGGCACGCCGTACAAGTTCTCTCTTCTGTTTTATCCCAAAACAGGTCACGTTGTGACATTTGACATAACTCTCTCTCAGAGAATCCAATTGAGGTTAGACCTGTCAGGATGGAAAGATAACAGGTCAGGCTATCTCAGAAAACTTTTTTAGACCCTGTGGATTGAAAAGTTTGGAGTTACACCAGAAACAATCAGGTACATATTTCTGTCAAAACATAATTATTTTTGAGTACCTTCATTCATGGCTTCCAGAATTTAGGGCTTTGAAGAAAGTTGGAATTTTTGTAAACGGAGACCACGGCTGAATGCTACTCATCAAAATAGAAATTTAGAGACCAAGATCAGATTTTTTGGTTAGGCAGAAGGTCGGGCTTGATCAAACCCTAGTTCGGGACTTTGATCAGAAAAGTGGAAAATTAGGGCTTCTGTAAAAATGGGAATTTTTGAAATCTGTGACCATGGCCGGAAGCTCCTCAGAAAAATAGAAGCTTAGAGCTTTGGATCAAACATTTTGATTGGGAAGAAGAGTGGGATTCACCAAACCCCAGTTCAGGGTCACGTCCAGTGAATCCGGAAGTTTCAAAGGCAAAATTGAGGAGTGAAACTTTGCAGTTTTCAAATTCTGAATATATCAGTTTGATCAGCTCATCAAGGCGCATATTTCTATCCTTTCGGAAGTTTGAAATTCAAAGTTTGAATTTTTGGGGTTTCTCTGACAAACCCATATCCAGCTCCAGGTCCAGTTCTTGCAAATCAAGTGGATAGGGTTAATCCTAGAAGAAGATGGATTGGTCACCTACATAAGTGAAGGAGTTACTGTTTCAGAGGGAGATGAGGCTAAGGCTTTACATAAGGAGATTACAAGCGATCTCGACAGGTATGACTCATCGAGGTATGTTTTGAGATTTGTTCATGATTAAGTTTATGGTATGTTTGTCTTCATGTTATTACGGTTAGTACAATCTTGATTTTAGATTTGTTGTATTACCTTAACAAAATTATGAATGCATGATAGAAGATATTCATTGGTTAGGGTGTTGACACTTATGATTGTACTAATGCATTATGATGTTGTGTGAGGTTGATGTTGTCTACTAACAAGATACAGGTACATCACAAAAGACAAATCAGGCTCCATGACCATGAAAACATGAAGACAAAGACTCATCCATAATCTTTGTTCTACTTACGAGGTATGATGTACATAACCAAGTAGGTATACTAATCCAGGTATGTTTCCCATGAATCTTACCTTGTGTTAGGATCCCTTATTTAAGTATACTTGGAATGATTGGTTATGCTTATTCATAAAGTTAGTAATCAAGGGATTATGCATATTATATCTTTTATCTTGATTGATGATATGCATGAGTAAAAGAAGACTTCCCTGAAATCTTGAATACTAATGTTTATTAACTATAATCATGACTATACATTTTCAAGATTATTTAGTATTATAATGTTTTGATAGAATTTAGAATATACTAATGAGTGCATGTTTGTGTATGAGATCATGAGGATGACTCTTGAGCATGCACAGTGGTACAGAATGAATAGAAGTTCAAAAGACATACAGAAGATCAAGCGGGAGGCAGCCACACAAACATAAAAGATAAGTATTTAAGTTGTTATTTGAAATAGTAATGATATTGCCTGTAATAGGTTGTATGCATATTTGTATTCCTATAATATATCATGCTGAGTGTAAATATTCATAGAACATTGAACAGTATACTACTAATATGCACATGATTGGTAAGTTGGACAAACATTCCATTGTTGCTTGTCTAGAATGAAACCTCTTTTCTGACATGCTGAGAGTTGTGCACACTCTCGATAGTATGTTCTGGTAGAGATGGAAGGCATCTAGATAGCCACTGTATGCATACAGGATATGGGAAAGTGTTGTGTCAAAGTATTGGTCAAAATAGTTGCATCACTATGTAAATGATATTTGTATGCATAATAGGTTATCATGTCAATATGATTTGATGATTATGAAGTATTACTAATCATGTACTTAATTTTGACTTGTAGGAAAGGTCATGAAGAATGATGGACACCGTACAAGTGGTGGATGTTCAAACAAGAAGATTTACAAATCAAACATAATATTAAGGCTCATATTAGTAGACCCATCTAACGAGAGATGACACAGATAGATATGCAGAAGATCATTCAATGCAGAAATGAAAATGAAAGATCTCAAATTGACGCTTTACTTCCTAGGTCTGGAAGTATGGCAAGGCTCAGAAGGAATATTTCTCAACCAGGGAAAGTATGATGAGAAATATGACTTGAGGTGTTGGAATGGCCACTCTTATGGATTCCAACTTGAAGCTGTTAGGGGATAACTCATCAGAGTTAGTGGATATAACTCTGTACAGTCAAATTATTGGGTCATTGATGTATCTAACATATACTAGATTAGATATATGCTTTGTTGTGAATACCTTGAGTCAGTATCTAGTGGAAACTAGATGTTTTCACCTGATAGTTGCAAAGCATGTGATGAGGCACCTAAAGGATACGATAGACTTTGATCTGTGCTATCTTGGAGATCATGACTTCAGATGGATACTCAGATGCTGATTGGGTAGAAAGTGTATCAGACAAGAAGAACACATCAAGAGGATGTTATTGTCTAGGATTAGCCATGATCTCGTGGTTTAGCTGGAAGCAGTCTAGTGTGGCTCTCAGCACAAGCAGAATATATGGCTGTCTCCTCTGCTAGTTGTGAATAAGTTTGGCTTCAGGATTGTTTGACTTAGAGATAGAACCAACTGTGATCCTATGTGACAAATAGAGTTGTATCAAGATGACATAGATACAGTGTTCCATGATAAGTCAAACATCATAGGGATCTAACAAGATATGACACAGAAAGGAACTATAAAGTTTGAATTCGTAACAGGTTACCGATGTACTACCCAAACCTCTACCTCGAGTGAAGAAGTTACCAACATACTAACCAAGCCTCTGTCTCGAGTGAAATTTGAATACTTTCGAGACAAGCTTGGTGTAGCTCAAAAGGACCCTCCTCGAAAGGGGGAGTAGTATAGTCACTGATGATGAGATTGTCTCATCGAACAACAAGGTCGATGATGAGGTAACCTGTTCTCTACACCTAGATACTTAGAAATATTTAGATTTAGGACTCTTATACTTAGAATACTTAGTTTTACTTATACATGCTTTTGATGTTATATGTATTAGTAAGAATACATGCTTTTGATGATAGATGTATTGGTGAGAATACATGCTTTTGATAATAAGATGTATTGGTAAGAATACATACTTTTGATGATACATGTATTGATTAATGTACTTGTATGGTTGAGGATACTTGTACTTGTATTGATGAGAATACATGTGAGGATTGTATCATCCTTGAACACTTGTTCTAAAGTGAGCCGTAGACAGGTGTCTCCGAGAAAGAAGAGGGATTGGATCATCCCTGGACTTTCAGTCCTAAAGAGAGCCGTAGACGTGAGGTCTCCGAAAATGAAGTCCTTAGTGGACAGTTGAGAGGGATTGGATCATCCCTGGACTTTCAGTCCTAAAGAGAGCCGTAGACGTGAGGTCTCCGAAAATGAAGTCCTTAGTGGACAGTTGAGGGGATTGGATCATCCCTGGACTTTCAGTCCTAAAGAGAGCCGTAGACGTGAGGTCTCCGAAAATGAAGTCCGTAGTGGACAGTTGAGGGGATTGGATCATCCCTGGACTTTCAGTCCTAAAGAGAGCCGTAGACGTATGGTCTCCGAGAAGTGGGGATTGTATCATCCCCGGACTTAGGTCCCTGAATTGATCCGTAGACATGAGGTCTCCGAGAAGTGGGGATTGTATCATCCCGGGACTTAGGTCCCTGAATTGATCCGTAGACGTGAGGTCTCCGAGAAGTGGGGATTGTATCATCCCCGGACTTAGGTCCCTGAATTGATCTGTAGACTTGAGGTCTCCGAGAAGTGGGGATTGTATCATCCCCGGACTGCGGTCCCTGAATTGATCCGTAGACGTGAGGTCTCCGAGAAGTGGGGATTGTATCATCCCCGGACTGTGGTCCCTGAATTGATCCGTAGACGTGAGGTCTCCGAGAAGTGGGGATTGTATCATCCCCAGACTTAGGTCCCTGAATTGATCCGTAGACGTGAGGTCTCCGAGAAGTGGGGATTGTATCATCCCCGGACTGCGGTCCCTGAATTGATCCGTAGACTTGAGGTCTCCGAGAAATGGGGATTGTATCATCCCCGGACTTAGGTCCCTGAATTGATCCGTAGACGTATGGTCTCCGAGAAATGGGGATTGTATCATCCCCGGACTTAGGTCCCTGAATTGATCCGTAGACATATGGTCTCCGAGAAGTGGGGATTGTATCATCCCCGGACTTCGGCCCCTGAATTGATCCGTAGATGTATGGTCTCCGAGAAAGTGATTTTTGATGTGGTTACTTGTATCGGTAGGATACTTGTATTGATGATGTGGTTACTTGTATCGGTAGGATACTCGTATTGATGATGTGGTTACTTGTATCGGTAGGATACTCGTATTGATGATGTGGTTACTTGTATTGGTAGGATACTCGTATTGATGATGTGGTTACTTGTATCGGTAGGATACTCGTATTGATGATGTGGTTACTTGTATCGGTAGGATACTTGTATTGATGATGTGGTTACTTGTATCGGTAGGATACTTGTATTGATGATGTGGTTACTTGTATCGATAGGATACTTGTATTGATGATGAGGTTACTTGTATCGGTAGGATACTTGTATTGATGATGTGGCTACTTGAGTCGGTAGGATACTCGTATTGTTGATATGGTCACTTGTATTGGCATGAATACTTGTACTGCTGATGATCGTGTGATGACGATGTTGATGATCGTGTGATGACGATGTTGATGATCGTGTGATGACGATGTTGCTGATCGTGTGATGACGATGTTGCTGATCGTGTGATGATGATGCTGCTGATCGTGTGATGACGATGCTGCTGATCGTGTGATGACGATGCTGTTGATCGTGTGATGACGATGCTGATGATCGTGTGATGACGATGCTGTTGATCGTGTGATGACGATGCTGCTGATCGTGTGATGACGATGCTGCTGATCGTGTGATGACGACGCTGCTGATCGTGTGATGATGATGCTGCTGATCGTGTGCTTACGATGCTGATGATCGTAATGTTGATGTTGATGTTGACATTGATGTACCAGTAACTGTTTGAGTTACTGATGAAGACAAATTGAAGAAAGCTTCCAATGATTTATAGATGTATCATGTATGATGTTGATGACTCCTTGCTCGTGCAGATACTGTTATAATATCCTTCTCGTTAAGGGGGAGTGTTGAAATATTGTAACTTCAAAGAATATTATATTTGTATATTATTTATTCCGGAGATGTTCCATACCTCCGATGTGATTATACTATAAATCCGGAGATGTTTATTCCTCCGAGTTGGGTGTGGTAACTAGGGTTATTAGACCCACCATGTGGGGGTCGGCCCAGTCAGTTATAATGGGGTATTTAACCTAATGGTTAAATACGAGCCTACATGTACTTGTGTAAAATACATATCAGAGTAGTGTATAAATAAAGGAGGTGTGTTCCTCATTTGATACACTCACACACTTGAGGATAGCGCACTTGTGGAGGAGAGGTCTGCTATTGTGGAGGAGGAGATCATGTCTCAGGGTTTCATCTTTGTATATTGCTGGTCATCTATATTGAGGAAGCTTTGTTGGGTTTTCTACCCCATGAGGGTTTCCCAGGATAAATCTCTGTCTCTTGTATTTATGTTGTGCTTGTTGTTTCTTCAGTGATCCTGTATATGCTATTATTGTGAAATGGAATGTAATGCTGCTATTTTCTGTCTTAGCATATTAAATCTTAACACCTTTTGCTATCACCATTGATCCTTCAGTGGTCTTCCATCACTTTTCTCGAAATGTAGATAGACAGTCGCCATCTCCCAACTACCATGTTGATATCAGATTTCTTTTCATAATAGGATCAAATGACCAAGCTATTCCAGCTTTCTGGCAATGAACACAAGATTAGAAGAGCCCTAACCTCATCATCAAAGTTCACACTTACAGAACTTAGTTGATTTATAACTATATTAAACTCATTTAAATGATCAGTAACAGATCCACCTTCAGACATCTTCATATTAAATAAACGCTTCATTATAAATACCTTGTTGGAGGCCATGGTTTTTTCATATAGCTTACCCAGTGCGCTCATCAAACCCTCCGTTATCGTTTCTTTTGAGATATTGAAAGCCATCGATGAAGCCAGGCTCAGTCATATTGTTCCTAGAGCCTTTCTGTCAAGAACCTCCCATTCTTTATTCATCATGGCCGCCGGCTGCTTTGCTTTTCCTCCCAATGGTAGGAATATATCATTCTGGTACAGATAGTACTCCATTTGCATCTTCCATAACTGGAAGTTTTGGCCATTAAACTTCTCGACCTTAAACTTTCCTTCTTCTGCCATTACCCCCACTCGAACCAGAAACCCTAGCTTCCTGCGGGTTTATCTACCAAATAGACCTTTGCCTCTGATACCAATTGTTAGAAAAACATGATCGTAGAGCAACAACAATAAACATAAATGCAAATATAATCACACATTCACATTGCAAGAGAGACACAGATATATTGTGGTTCACCCAAGATGGGCTATGTCCACATTGAAGTTGCTAGTCCTTATTATTATACCGTCCAGCAAAGTGAAGGGATACAACCTGCAGCACAACTGCTGCACTTCCTCTTCACTGTCTCGCAGTCTCTCTTCCAATCTCAGAGGTCTTTACAATGCATAAAACCTAATACATCATCCCTAGCCGTATTACAATGTCTTTCTTTTATAGGGGAAATACAATGGAAAAATACCACGGGATACCAAAAACCATGGGCCCGAGTGTACAATCCTCTGAGGTGCATGGCTAAGACAATATCATCTATGAGATTGGAAGATATTGCTCCACAACCAACACTTATGTCAATGGATCCTAATGGATCTGACTTCCTGTTAGGAAAGATTAAAAGGTGTTCTATGTCTAACAGGTAAGTAGTGTTAGCTTAGGAAATATCTAATTAAGTTCGATTAGAATTGGAAAATGTGATTTGAGTTTGCAGAACAATCAGATCTTAACTATTTAATAAGTATATCACCAATTAATAAGCATATGAATTGGATTTGTGCTTATCAGCTTTAGAAAAAACCAGACTATAACAATTGAATAATTTTACCCAAAGGATCAAAATATATATGAGATTGTTATGTTATGATATGCTAATTGACAAATTAACATCAATATAATTATGATTGTTTATGAATTGCAGAAATAGATAAAATGAGTTAAACAACTAAATTCATTTAATACATAATAACACCTAAATCGTATGTTAATATAAATCCAACCTACAGATCGATGCATTCATTAATTTGCAACATAAAACTGAGTTCATTCAATAATCAAACCGAAAAATCTGAACCTATCAAAGAAATTTGACAAATTATACAAAAGAGATGGCCAAGAGAAATTGACTAAATTTCATTAAGTCTACAAAAAATTACAATGCCTCAAGGAAACAGAGTATCTCTCGTTCTCCTTTTGTGATTTTCTCCTTCCTTTTCTATGAGATCTAATCCCCTTAAATAATAATTACATCATATAACAAATGACAAATTTCCCATAAAAACAAAGATTACAAAATATTTCTAATCTAAGACTTGCCAAGGGAAATTCGCCACTTAGCCCATACATCCAGCAAATCATCCACATCCTGATATTTATCCAGTTCAAGCTCCAGTTGAGTCTTGCAAGTGAAAGATTCAACTTCTCTTTTCATCACCTTTTCCCATTCATGCAGAAATATGTTGATCTCCATCCCTAGACTAATGGGTACTTCAATTAATTCTTTAATATCAGAGATGTGAATACAATCCAGATGTTCAATCCGCTCCTTGGATTCCAAACATCTCTGATCAACTTGATCAATCGAAAGCTTAGGTGGAAAAGATTTTTCAACAAGGTCCAAGTTTGGAAATTCCAACATGACCATTATATTATCAGCCGCATACCACCTCCTACCACAAACTGTTTGTGCTTCCTAAATGGTGGACTCAACTGTATCACAAGCATGTTCCCATGAATCCAAAGAGATCCTGATGCTTTTAAACTTGATGTTGTCCATAACAGGGATGTCTTTGGGTTTTTCTTTAATGTACTTCTTCCAATCAACCACATCTTCCATAGACCTAGTTGCTTCTCCCCTTCTCTCATTATGTTTTTTAAGGACATCAGAATGATGCTCAAAGACATTATATGTTTCGTCAATTTCATTCAAGAATTCAAATAGCTCAATCAAGAGTTTCTTATGGTATTCATTTATTTTAAGAGCTAGCTCCTTGAATTCTTCCTTAGAAAATCTAGAGAAAGAGGAGGCAACTGCCATGGCCATAGAATCCTTCAATTGATGCTCAAGCAGTGTGATCTTTTTAGCATAGCTAATTTTTAGCACTTGTGCTTGCTGTAGCTGCTGCTGGAGAAATGCGTTTTGTTCCTGCAGGTGTTTCAGTTGATTTTCATGCTCACTTTTCAACTCTTGAAGTTGAGATTGATGTTGTTCGTTGATTTCATTCTGCTCCTTCCTGAGCTTCTGCAGTTCCTACTGCTTGGCCTCAATATCCTTGTTCAATGAAGTGATAGAGTCATAATTAACCCCTGCAAAGGATCACATGCTGCAGCAGTTTCAAGTGCTTCTTGTTGTACATCAGTGGATGTTTTTTTCCAAATGACTTGGTTGGGGACATGGCCCTACATAACAGTCCCTTCCCTTTATATTTTAGTTCCTCTTTTCACCACTACCTTCTCAGACTTGCTGTAGAAATATTCTCCCAAGGAAACCACAACATCATCTCCAGAATATACCACTATGTCCACTGTGGAAGTAGACACATCAGAAGTTGAGACGAAAGACGCAGTTTGGGAAACAACAAAAGTTGGAATTGGGATAGTGATTTGGGTAGTGTAGATGGAAGGAGAAATGATTTTGGAAACTTATGGTAAGGAGGAGGAGGTGGATGGTAGAGAAATGATCTTTGAGAGTGAAAAAGAAATTGGAATCACAGGTGCTTCCACAGGTACAGTAGGGACTTCGGTTTCAACAGCCTATGTAAGTGGAACAGGGGTTGGAGACATGACTGGTTCTTGGGAAGTCACCACAATGATAAACAGTCGCTCAGTTGATGCGGGTGCAGGAGTTATGATATCAAGTGATGAGATGGGGGGTGAAATAATTGGAATGTCCAATGGTATGGAAGAGATAATAAATGTGGCAATGGTGACTTGCGGGAAGTTAAAGTCAGGAAGAGAGTCATCAACAACTATTAACACCCAAAAAGTGCTCACTACCTCATCTCCTTCATTACATGACTCATTTGTCCATATTTCCTACCATATTTGCCTCCAAAACCTTAAAAACCCTTTAAAAAGCCTCCAAAAGGCCAAAAAACCGATTAAAAAGCCTCCAAAATGCCAAAAAACCATTTAAAAGCCTCCAAAAGGCCAAAAACCCCATTCCCCCCCCCAAAATAATGTAAATTCCTCCAAAAATAGCAAAAACCCTCTAAAAAGGGAATAAAAAATACAAAAAAGAAGAAAAAGAGGGGAAAAAGGAAGCAAAAACCCTATACAGCTCACCTAAACCATATGGTTCCCAAAACCATGGGTCGGCACTCCACCACTAAAAACCTATAAATAGGTGATGGAGGCTCCCCATATTTCATCCACAATCATCCCTATCCTTACGCTGCTGAAAATTCCCTTGAAACTCTAGCTCTCCACTTGGAGCTAATTCTTGACAACCCTTTTGGCCCCATTTCCAAAACATCTTTGGAAGAAGGAGAAGGAATAACACTGGAGCTTGGAAACAACCCTCTTGGACTACTGCAAAGGCTCCACCAACTTCTACATCTGAGGTAATTTTTAATACAAAAAGAGAGATCTTCACCATATTTTCATGTTTTGTTATTTATGTTAATGCTCGTGTTAGTTTAATTTTATTTTACTATACTGTCATATTTCACCATTTTTCTGAATTGCTACTAAGGAGTCCCTTCTCCTTAGTAGTTGCTCATTTGCACAAGCTAGGGTGAAAACCCTAGCTACATTTTTTGGCGACTCCCTTAGTGTTCCTTTGAATTTCTGGTTATAGCTTTAAACGTTTTTAATTTTCTGCAATATTTTTCTATTTTCTCCTTTCAGCTGTCCCTTTCAGCTGTCGTAAACTACGTATTTTTTCCCCACAGTTGCGATCCGACCGCGGCTTTCAAACTGTTACCTGTGATACGACCGTGGATTTCATACTATTACCTACGATCCGACCGTGGCCCTCAGACTGTTTCCCGTGATCTATCGACAATTTTCAGTCTGTTACCTGCGATTTGACCGCGACTCTCAGCCTGTTTTCTGTGACGACTGCAGTTGCTTACCAGTTACACACAGTCCGCCTGTGGCCTTTAGCCATTTTCTTGCTATCTGCTCTACTATCCATATTGTTTGACTTGGATTTCATCACCTTGCAGAGGATATGTCTAGTTGAGTCAGAATACCATTTAGCTAGGTGTTTGTATGCTCCCTTACCTCCCTTTGGTCTAGTGAGTCCACCATTTTTTATTTTTTTTTAGGAAACCTGCTGCTTGTTGGTATTCTGACCATTTATGTTGATACTCTGCTTATTGTAGCACAGCTATTATAGTAAGTGTTTTGAGTTGGGTGTTGGCCTGAGTGCCATATTTTTTGCGCTCTCCTTTTGCACACTCGGTTGCATTAGGGTTTTTGAGCTGTTTTTCACTCAACACAACCCCCAGATACTTGACACCATCTATCACCATTGAGTCCCCGATACATTCTCGGTGCCTCTGGGGCGAGCCCCCGCAGCATGGTTCACTTGACATCACCCGTCATAGACGTAGATCTTCATCATTTGATACCACTCATCATAGATATCGAGCTTTGTCACTTCACTCCACTTTTCAATGGCATAGAACTCCATCACCCGATATAGATGCCCCTTATTTTACCTCTGATTCTGAGGCAGAGTCCGAAAACCCCACTTACATTGCACCAACCAGCTCCATGGCTGGCATGACATCCAACCCTTTCTTTGTAGGGACCATTGGTGGAGCATCCACCACCACACCAGCTACCACACCCACTTTGGGTATGCCCTCAATGGGGCCCACATCTACCATTCCGATCACTGTACCCATTCCAGTAGCTAGCATACCCATCCCAACTCCATCAGTGACTCACACTACCCTTAGCAATGCAAGACCATCCCATACCACTTTCGTTCCTCCACCTGGGGGCAACATCCCAAACCTAGCCCCTCCACTCGAGGGAATTGGCCTGTCACGTCCCCATCTTGACGCTATCACATTAAAATTGTAAATGATGTAATCTTGTTATATAATCATGGTGAGGAGCTCAAGGCCAAGGCCTCACCATCAATTTATTGATGCATATGGTTTACGTGCTAGCTCGGCATAATGGAATTGTAAATATCATGTAAATATGCATTTAATAAAATACCTACAACTAGCTATGCAATGCAACAAGAAATAGGGGCATGATTTTTACAAGGAATTGGGAGGAAAAACATTCAAACCCTTGGAGCCAATCAAGTCAAGCCAAGTGTCAATGAGAGAACCCATCAAACCCTCAACTACCCATGTTGACATTTGTACCCAATCATTGATTTCTCCCAAGAGTTGGTTGAGGTAGTTAATGCCTTGGGGAATGAGAGGTATGGCTGTCCAATTTCGGGTATGGGCAAGCCACCCTGCATAGGAAATCGCATTTTGCTTCTTGGGCAAGAGAAAAGCCATGAATTGCTCCCCAAGCCATTATCCATCAACCAGTTGCTCTCCCTCACAAGTTTAGAGCTACCTGGGCATTTTCCAGCCATGTTTTGGAGGTTTTTTCCTTCATTCTCCCAGCTGAGAAGGGCGTTTTTGTATTGTATACCAATGGGGAAGAAGGGGAATGGAATTGGGGTTCCATAGAGACCGTTTTTGCTGTTAAATGCTGAGAGAGTTGGGGAGAAAACATTTTCCTCCTTGTGAATGTTTTTCCCCATCCCACAATTCGTTTTTGGATGGAAACGATTTGGGGAAAGCCCAAACCCATGGCCATTCTATTGGTAAATCCATTGCTTTGGCTTGAGCTTGAGTGTAAGCCTCCAAGGTTCAAATGTTTCCTGATAAACCCAGCTATGGACTAGCTTAGCTTAGATGAAATGATTAATTGGTTGTGAAAGAGTGAATTTCCCCTTTTCCTTGTAAGAATCATGTCCAGCTCGAGGGTGGCCGTTGTGTTGAGAGATTGAGGAACACAACTTGCCTATGGTTGGGTGGAATGTTGCAGTGACATAGCTAGTTGTTTGGGACAATTGCACAATAAAGATAAGTGTTTTTCTGTCCATGTATTACTTCAACAATGTTTATATTGATGATTGTTTTTGATATGTTGTATGCATGAGTAATGTGTGTGGATAGTTTTTATTCCACTGTGCATGTTTAATTGATTTGCATATGCACATTCTTGAATTTATGTGTATGAATCTAATGCATGGACTAAGTTTATGTGAAAGCCCCAGAGATTGGCATCATGTTCCCTCCCTTGCCTTGGATGGATGGGTGGGTACATGATAGATGGTATCAGAGTTGTTGGTTGCAGCATTGGGCCTTTATGGGCTACCTATCATAGTTGTAGAGGTAAGTATGCTTCCTGCTTAGCACTAATAGTTAAGAAAAATTTCAAAAATTTTAAATTTTCAAAATTTTTCCAAGTGTCTATGAGTTTCTGCCAAAAACTGAGCCGGCGAATCTCGGCGAGTTTGTCCGCAATGGCGGAGGAACTCGGCAAGTTCGTCCGCAACGGCAGAGAAAATCAGCGAATTCATCCGCAATGGCGGAAGAACTTGGCGAGTTGCACCGACAGAGTTGCGGGATCCCTAGGAAAAGAAGAAAAAGTTTCAAAAAAATTTTGAAGTATTTTTGAAAATTTTGAAGTATTTTTGAAAATTTTGTCTAAGTCTGTATCGGAAGGAACTTGTGAGTTTTCATTGCAATTGCAGAAGAACTCGACAAGTTGGTCCGCAATGGCGGAAAGAACTGGCGAGTTTGTGCCAAAGTTGTCGGAAGGAAGAGATGAGTTTTCGACAGGAAAAACTCGGCGAGTTGGTCCACAACGGTGGAAGGACTCGGGGAGTTGGTCTAAAAAATTTCAAAATTTTCTAAGTGTTTACGGCGGAGAAAATTTTGGAAGAGATTGGCGAGTTTCCGCCACAACATCGGAAGGAATTGATGAGTTCATTCCACAACGTTGAAAGAGATGGGTGAGTTGCTCTGCAATGTCGGAAGGAATTTGGAAAGTTGGTCCGCAACGGATTGGAAGGAAAAATCGAGTTTTCAATCAGAAGAACTCGGCGAGTTGCTCCGAAATAGAGAGTTTCAGCTGTTTTTCAGAGAGATTTTTTAGGCGCCGAAAGTTGAAAAATGCCATGGAACTTTTGCACCAGATTGCGTGAAATGGAAAGATTTACAAAAAAGAAAAATGAGGGCGCTACCCTCGACCCGCCCTGCAGTGGCGAGCCACCAGGGAGCAAGCCCCTTGACCCTCGTCATCCCCCGGAGACAGTTGCTGTAAGTGTGAAATGTATTCTTGGAATGAAGAGCAAGAATTGCATAAAAGGGGCTATGAAATCTCAATAAGAGTAATGTGTTGTAATATCCATTGTGGAGGATGAAAGGGAAATTCCTCACCTCAAACTATTTTTGTTTATAGCATAAGAATTGCATATTTGGAAAATATCAATAATGAATGTCATACACGTATATATATACTGAATTGCTAATTCGTGAGAATATCATAGCTAACGATTGCTTGTATGCTTGGTAGGGAATCCAAGAAAAGGATCATCTATGATGTGGAACAGGAACTCCATGTCAGGAGGGGGAATTGGAAAGGGAGAATTCCTTAAATCCTCTCTTGCTATTTTATTTCCTGAGTTGTCTATATTGGGAATTATGGCATAGGGATGCTAGAAATACAAGAGAATAATGCATATGAATTAGTGGGCATGATTAGAGAGTCATTGCATAATGCATGTGAATTGCTTCTGCATGAGCATGATGTTTCATATTGATAAAATAGTGAAGTTACTCATGCAATAGCCCACTAATGGTAGTGCATGTTGATGTATATGTAACTTAGGAATGTATTTCATATATATTTATTGTACCCTTATAAGAGATGTGTTATTCCTCTACAAGGAAGTGTCATCATGTGGATTGACAAGTGTCGCAGGTGTGTGTACTTGCTGATGGGTTATTAGACCACCATGTGTGGGGTCAGCCCTAAAATATATATTATATAGTGGATGTATCTAGATAGACAAGTCAGCCCCATAAGATCACTGGGCAAATAGGTTAAGTATAAATAGAGATCGAGAGATCTCTATTTGGATCATTCGGAAAGACACACTTCTCTCACTCAGAAAGTGGCACACTAGTGAGGAGGAGGATCATCTAATCTAGAGACTATCTCAAGTGTATTTTGGTTGTACTTTGGTTGAGCCATTGCTCTCTCTATCTCTAAGGAAGTTGTGGGGTTTTTCACCTTAGGGTTTTCCCCATGGAAACTCTGTGTCTCTTGTCTCTCATGCTTTTGATTCTTGTGATGCTTGTGATGCTTATTGTGATGGTTATGCATTGATATACTGTATATGTTATTCTCACAGTAAAGATCCAAGAGTATTGTGAATTAATGCTCAAATTTTAACATGGTATCAAAGCTAACCTAAGAAGAAGACATTTTGCAGTGACGAAAACTTGAGTTTCTTGTTTATTGGGTTTCTCTTCACAGTTTTTGGAAAATCAGTATAGTAGATTGACTCTACTCATTAAGGAGAATCTATCCGTCCAATCAGAATTCAATTCTGGTCATTTTCAGATTTGGCCCTAAAATTTAGGGTTTCCACAAAAATAGGAATTTCTAAAATTTGAAGCCATAGCTAGAAGATCCTTGCCAAAATCGAAATTTAGAGCTTTGGATCAAGATTTTTAACTGGGTAGATCTCCAGGAAACTCAAACCCTAATTCAGGGCTCTCCCTAGTGAACCCGGGAGGACAAAAAGGCAAATCTGAAGGGTAAAGCTTTGTTGATCTCGAATTCTGAATACACCAGGCTGATCAGCTCATCAAGGTGCATCTTTCTATCCTTTCAAAAAGTTGAAATTCACATTTTGAATTTTTAGGGTTTTTTCAACAAACCCTAATCCGGGACCAGATCCAGTTTTCAGCATTTCAAGTGGTAAGACCTAAATCTTTTCTATTTCATTTGAAGTACTCTTTAAGATGTCTCACCACACCAAGCTTGAGGATAAGCTTGAAGGGGATGATAACTTCCGAACTTGGAAGTATAGGATTGGGTTAATCCTGGAAGAGAATGAGTTGGACTCATATATAAAAGAAGACATCCCTATCCCAGAGGATGAAGAGGCTAAGGTATTGCATAAGAAGAACTTGCTCAAGGCAAAGAGAATCATTGCTGATTCATCAAAGACCATCGCATACCCCATGTATCTTCTCTAAAAACACCCAAGGCTATGTTTGACTCTTTGACCAAGCTATTTGAAGGAAAGAACATAAATCGGAAGATGACCCTACGGAATCAATTGAAAGGGGTCGAGATGTCGAATGGAGAAACCATTCAATCCTATTTCTCCAAGGTCTCTCAGATTAAGGAACAACTTGAAGCTGTAGATGAAATGGTGGAGAATGGTGAAATTGTTATGACTACATTGAATGGCCTACCTAGGTCATGGGACTCTTTTATCCAGGGGATCCATGCCAGAAAGAAGTTAATCTCCTTCAGCAGATTATGGGAGGAATGTTCTCAAGAAGAAGCAAGGCTTATGGCAAGAGAAGAGAAAATGGGAAATGAAGATCAAGCTCTCACAGCTCACACTAAGAAGGGTAAGTTCAAGAGGGAGCCATCCCATCACAAGAAGAAATCTTCTCATCATTTTCACAAAGACAAGAAATATCTAAGGTGTTTCACTTGTAATAAGAAGGGTCACTTTGCTTCAGAATGTCCCAAGAACAAAAGGGACAAACACAACAACAACAACTCCAGCAAGAAGAAGAAGGGTAACAAACGAAGGTACCATGCTCATGCTGCTGAAGATGATGAACCTCCAAATAAGAAGGCTAGGGAAGAAAGTGATAATAGTAATGATGACTCATCAAGTGAACAAGAGTATGATCTAATCTCTGCTCTCATAGGTATTATTTCCCATGGTTGTAATGATTGGTTAATTGACAGTGGGGCTTCCAAACACATGACTGGGTTTAAAGAATCCTTTGTAAATCTATCTGAACATGAATCACCCCATAAAGTGAAACTTGGGGATGATTATCAATATCCCATCAAAGGAAGTGGTGAAGCCTCCTACAACCTAAATTTTGGAAAATCTTTGAAGATGAAAGAAGTCCTTTATGTACCTGGGCTCAAGAATAACTTACTCTCCATCTCTGCATTGGATACAAAAGGTATGAGGGTTGCATTTGTGGATGGCCAAGTCCTAATGTGACCAAAGGGAAAGACCTTAGATGATGTAGTTGTTATTGGAGAGCAAGAGGGAGGTTTGTATAAATTAACAGGACAACCTGAACATGCAATGGTGCATGAATCCATGGAGCCAAGTGAACTTTGGCATAGAAGACTTGCTCATATGCACTATAGGGAACTTCCAATTGCAAGCAAGGTTGTAGAGGGTCTTCTTGAAATCAAGACCAAACATGAAGCTGTTTGCAAAGGATATGAAAAAGGTAAGAATATTAAGAAGGCTTTCCCAAGCAGTGAAAGCAAGACAAAAGATATCCTGGAAATCATCCACTCAGATGTATGTGGTCACATGTCATCCAGTTCTCTAAGTGGGTATGTTTACTATGTCTCATTTATTGATGACTTCTCCAGGAAGACTTGGGTATACTTCTTGAAAAACAAAGATGAGGTGTTTGATAAGTTCAAGGAATTCAAAACCTTGATGGAGAATCAAACTGACAAAAACATCAAAACATTCAGATCCGACAGTGGTGGAGAATTCACCTCAGGTGACTTCAAGAAGCTTTGGAGTGATTCAGGGATTAAGAGGGAGTTGACTGCTCCTTATAATCCTCAACAGAATGGAGTTGCAGAAAGGAAGAACAGAACAATCATGAGAGCAGCAAGGGTAATGCTGCATGACCAGGATCTACCTATGCATCTATGGGAAGAAGCAGCTAGAACAGCTGTATATGTGCAGAATAGAACACCCCACAAGATATTGGACAACAAGACACCATAATAAGTCTTTTCTGGTAAGAAACCTGAAGTCAACCATGTCAGAATATTTGGTTGTCCAGTATACACTCATGCCCCAAAGGAAAAGAGGACCAAACTAGATCCTTTAGGAAAGAAGGGTATCTTTGTGGGTTACAGTGAAAGCTCGAAGGCTTACAGAATATACTTTCCAGGGTTCAAGAAGATTGATGTCAGCAGGGATGTAACATTTGTTGAAAACTCAGCATTCATCAAATCAAGAAAGGCACCTATCGAAGTTTATGAAGAACCTAAGGAAACTAGATTTCAAGACACTACCATGAATGAAGCAATTCCAGAAGTTGTTCGTGAGTTTGAAGATCCACAAAAACCTATAGATCCACCCCATGAGGATAAATCTCACAAGAGAAAACCTGCATGGGCTAGAGATCTCATTCAATATGTAGAAAGATTTGGCATTCCAGAAGAAGAACACAGAGCAAAGAAGAGAACCAGATCACATACCAACTATTTTGCTTTACTCTATGACATTATGAACAAAGAACCTTCCAGTTATGAAGAAGCAGTGGAAAAGAAAGAATGGAAGGATGCCATGGTTGAGGAATACTGATCAATAATGAAGAATGATGTTTGGGATGTTGTCCCAAGACCTAAAGAGAAGTCTGTTGTGACTTACAAATGGATCTACAAAATCAAGCATGTTGCAGATGGCAGTGTAGAGAAATACAAAGCAAGATTTGTAGCTCGTGGCTTCTCTCAGAAAGAGGGAATATATTATGAAGAAACTTTTGCACCTATAGCTAGGTATACTTCCATAAGAACAGTACTTGCCCTGGATGTAGCAATGAAATGGAAAATACACCAGATGGATGTCAAGACTACTTTCTTGAATGGTGTAGTTGAAGAGGAAGTATATGTGGAGCAGCCACTCGATTTTGAAATACACAACAGGGAGTCATATCTGTGCAGATTGAAGAAAGTCTTGTATGGATTAAAGCAAGCTCCTAGAACTTGGTATGGTAGGATGGACAGTTTCCTATCTAGCTTGGGATTTACCAAGAGTAAAGCGGATTCCAACCTCTACTACAAGGTTGATGAAGGGAATCCTGTGATTCTACTCCTGTATGTGGATGACTTATTTGTAACAGGAGATGACATATTGATTGCAGATACTAAGAGGAAGCTTGCTACTGAGTTCGATATGAAATATTTGGGAATGATGCATTATTTCCTAGGTATGGAGGTGTGGCAGAATTTAGGTGGGATCTTCCTTGGTTAAGGGAAGTACACAGTAGACATTTTGAAGAGATTTGGGATGATGGATTGCAAGGCCATGGCCACACCCATGGCATCGAATCTAAAGCTTCTATGTGATGCTTCATCTGAGCTGGTTGATGTCTCTATGTATCGTCAGATGATTAGGTCCTTGATGTACCCGACGAACATGAGACCAGATATTTACTTTGCAGTGAACACATTGAGCCAGTTCCTGACGGATCCGAGGAGTGTTCATCTAGTTGCTGTAAAGCATGTTCTGAGGTACCTAAAGGGTACAGTGGATTATGGGCTCAAGTATGAAGCAAATCAAAAGTTTAACCTGCAGGGTTATGTTGATTCAGATTGGGATGGAAGTGCTGCAGATAGGAAGAACACATCTGGGTGCTACTTCAGTATGGGATTAGGTGTGATCTCTTGGTTCAGCATGAAGCAGTCCTGCGTAGCACTGAGTACAACTTAGGCAGAGTATGTTGCAGCCTATTCAGCTAGTTGTGAGGCAGTATGGCTATGGAAGCTACTGTCTGAGTTATTTGATCTCCCATTGGATGCTACTGGTATATTCTGCGATAACCAAAGTTGTGTGAAGCTATCTGAGAACCCAATGTTTCATGACAGGTCGAAACACATAGAGATCAAATATCACTATATCGGGGATATGGTGCAGAGAGGAGCCGTGAAGCTTCTGTATGTTGCGACGAATGAGTAGATTGCAGATGTGTTGACGAAGCCACTAGCCAGGGTGAAGTTCGAGTATTTTAGGGAGAGGCTTGGTGTTCTTCAGATCGACGACACTTCGAGGAAGAAGTGATGGACACATTTGCTGAAGCCATCCCAAGCATGTTGGAAGGAGGATCCTTCACATGGCTATGGATGTAAGTGCTGGATGATGAGTATCAGGACGATGCTCCAGTTACTGCTCTGTATATGCATCATGTTGGATGCTAGATATGATCAGTTGGATCATTTATATTTGTATGTATGTACACATCATGTTGATGTTGGATATGATCAGTTGGATCATTTATATTTGTATGTATGTATGCATCGTGTTGATACTGGATATGATCAGTTGGATCATTTATATTTGTATGTATGTACGCATCGTGTTGATGCTGGATATGATCAGTTGGATCATTTATATGTATGTACGCATCATTTATATGTATGCTGGATATGATCGGTTGGATCATTTGTATATGCATCATGTTGGATGCTTGGACCATGTATCTGTATCAGGTGGATACATTGTATGATCAGGTAGATCATGTATGTTGATATGTATCATGTATTTGTATTTGTATCAGGTGGATCATGTATGATGATATGTATCAGGTAGATACTTGATGTGCATTAGGTGGATGCATTGTATGATCAGGTTGATCATGATGATGAGCTTCAGGATGTTGCTCTAGATGATATGTACCAGGATGGTACAAGTGATGATGATCAATATGATCATGGGCATTGGGATGATGCCTCGTGTGATGATGATCCGTTGGATCATGAGTATCAGGTTGATACTTGGAGGTCAGAGATGATATGTGGCATATTGTTCAAATACCATGTAATCAGTCCTGGGAGATCTTGCTGGTTGTGCTGCGGCACATAAATGTTCCTGGGGTGCTCTTTCTGGTATTGCTATGTAGTATGTAATCAGTCCTCAAATATCCGATAGGTTGAGCTGTGTGCTAGTAATCAGTCCTGGGATTAGGTATTACTACGGAGACATGTAATCAGTCCTGGAGATCCAAGAGGTTAAGCTGTGTGCTCGTAATTAGTGTTGGGATGCTCTTTAGAGATCTTGCTGGTCGTGCTGCGGCAGATAAATGTTCTTGGGATGCTCTTTAAAGGTTTTGTCTATCCACATGTAATCAGTCCTAGAGATCCGAGAGGTTGATTTGTATGCTCGTAGTAAGTCCTAGGATGCTCTTTAGAGATCTTGCCGATCGTGCTGCGGCACATAAATGTTCCTGGGATGCTCTTTAAAGGTATTGTCGAGGAGATGCATGTAATCAGTCCTGGGAGATCTTGTCGGTCGTGCTTAGGCACATAAATGTTCTTGGGATACTATTTCCGGTATTGCATCCACACATAAAATTAGTCCTGAGAGGCCACCTCTATCAGACCATTCGCATAAATGATGAAGACCTGCAGGTGGTGGGCCTACATCCAGTATGAAAAAGGACTGGCTCTGTAGAACTTCCTATGACGATTAGAGTCAGAGATTGGTTGAGATAGTATCAGTAGTGACAATGATGATGATGATGCATTGATGACGATGATCCCAAGAAGAAGACTTGTCTAGCAGAACTGTGTCAAGAAATACCTTCCTAGTTAAGAGGGAGTGTTGATGTATATGTAACTTTGGAATGTATTTCATATATATTTATTGTACCCTTATAAGAGATGTGTTATTCCTCTATAAGGAAGTGTCATCATGTGGATTGACAAGTGTCGCAAGTGTGTGTACTTGCCAATGGGTTATTAGACCACCATGTGTGGGGTCGGCCTTAAAATATATATTATATTGTGGATGTATCTAGATAGACAAGTTGGCCCCATAAGGTCACTGGGAAAACAGGTTAAGTATAAATAGAGATCGGGAGATCTCTATTTGGATCATTTGGAAAGACACACTTCTCTCACTCAGAAAGTGGAACACTAGTGAGGAGGAGGATCATTGGCTCTAGGAGACTATCTCAAGTGTATTTTGGTTGTACTTTGGTTGAGCCATTGCTCTCTCTATCTCTGAGGAAGTTGTGGGGTTTTTCACCTTAAGGTTTTTCCCACGGAAACTCTGTGTCTCTTGTCTCTCATGCTTTTGATTATTGTGATGCTTGTCATGCTTATTGTGATTGTTATGCATTGATATACTGTATATGTTATTCTCTCAGTAAAGATCCAAGAGTATTGTGAATTAATGCCCAAATTTTAACAGTGCCTATGGTTGATGACAACTAATGTCGTAGGAATCAGATCATAGAAGCATGATTGAATACGCAAGAGATTAGATAGATAAGATGAATATGCACTAGATGACATATCAATAAACATTGCATAGTGTGCGTGAAAATGTTTTTGAATGTATATGATATTGCATATTGGTAAAATATTGAGGTTTTACATATGTAATGAGCCACTTAAGATAATTATTGTGGTTGCTAATAATTAGTCATGTTCGCATTGGTTGTAGGACCAAGATATCCGAAGCATGGCTAAGGATGTGGATGATGATTGTTGCATACAAACTTATGAAGAGAGGATGGTGCAACAAATACGCGATCATGATGTTGGCAAAACGACGGAGTAGCCTTGGTAAGAGGCCAACTGATCAGGTAACATCAAGCGATGTTAATGATAGTCATGCATGTAATGGTTATGTGTGCTTAGTTGCATGAATGTTGAAGGAGGATTTGGTAAGATCCCTTCAACTACAGTTAAACTATGTTGATTTGGTTTGCACATGGTATTGAGTGCCTGAATGTGAATGTCAACCTACCAATTATGGTGAGGTATGGGGTAGTAAGGGCAAGGAACACTCTACCATATGACTATTTTAAATACTAGAATGCATTCATAGGTGATTATATCATGCCATTTGTGTATGTTGGTTGTGAGTTAAGAAACCAAAGCAGGTGAGGACTTATGGTCCTATCATGGTAGTGCATGCTATGTGGGGAAGACATGGTTAGGACATAATATGTTTGAAGGCATAATATTTGTGAATTAATGCAAGGTTGCATTGAGGGGATGTGCATTAAAAATATTTTGTACAATCTCGTGGTTATGCACGAAATGGTGATCTATTTAATGAGCTGCTGTGAATGCATATATAGAGATGTATATATTTCATTGCATTTAAAATGTTAACAGCTGAAAGTGTTTGAATTATTGAGCGTTATAATTTTGAGATCACTTCAGTGACTATTGTAGCAATGAGGAGAGTATATGCATACATACTCACAACGTGTTTGGCTGATTGAAATTTCAGTTTTCAGGTAGAAAAGTCTTGCATATGGCAATGAGGATAAGTCCATAGTAAAGACCAGGATCTACCATGTGCAGAAGCCAAAGGTTATGAGAAGGTTCTCATAGTTGTAAGTTATGCATGAAACAAATATAAAAATTGTCTGGTTTAAGTTTGTGAGAATAGTCTCATGGTTGCAAATCTAATTTCTGTAGGAAAACAAATTTACAAATTTCAGATTTGAAAATTTGCTTATAATTGCTAATGACTGTTTGGCTTATATAGAATTGTGTCAGGAGGACATGTTGTAGGTGGATTTTCATGTATGGTAGCAAGAGTGAAACCATAATGGACAGAGTGATACCACTTACGAGAGCCAAACAATATGAGGATAGCCTCATTGCTAAGCAAATTAATTTTTGTAGGAGACAAAATTGTAAATTTATATTGAATTTAATTATTAATGACATTGATTGGTTATGAAACAATCAAATTTGAAGCTTATTGCTAAATGTTGTTGACTGTTTGGCTATTTGATAAGTGTGCCAGGATGACACATTGCAAGAAGACCATGTGTGATGGCCTACAGAAGCCAAACTAGATGGGAAGGATCCCATGATTTGAAAATGGGTTTCGGGTGAAACACCATTGTAAATGATGATAATGTCTGAACCGAACTGCATGTTGGTAAACCATGTGAGTGAGACAGTGAAATTATGCCAAGAAGGCATGTGTGAGTTATGGAACCTGAAAATATTGGGGGTGGCAAACCGAAGGACTGTTGACTCAGAGAAGGGAGCCCCCATTCTTCGCAAATGAAGAAAATATACATCTGTGAAACGAATGAGTATTTGGTAACCCTAACTGAGGATATACATGTCTAGTTATTATATTTAATATGCAAAGCATGTTTTATTATTTCATTATTATTTCAGACTGCTTGAGTGGGACTAAGGCCTACATGGCTCACACCGGAAAGGGATGCATACCTTTTGGGTGATGGGTTATGTTAGGGTTTTCAATATTGACTACACCCTAAGGGAATGGATGTATTCCTAGTGTTTCAATACTTGATAGTGAATGTTATTAAATATGGTTACAATTTTACAGCAGCAATACTGATGAGTCTGTTTATCCTTCTTGTGCTATCAGCTTACACATATGCAATTTAGTGTTGCATGTAAGAGGAAAAATGAAGAAAGGGTGCTCAAGAGGACTGTATGGGCAGTGGTGACCTTTCTATGCTCACACTAAAGGACACTAGAAGAGAGGGATAGGCCCGGGGAGCTGTGTTGTAGAAAATGGGTATCATCCTTATGTAGTGTGAGTGGGTATTGTGGGGCCATGCTAGCCTGCAGTCAAGTGAGTCACCTATGGAGTTCCTGAAGGGAACCACTGGTTGCATAAGAGAAGGAGCCACGTAATCATATTATGTTGTTCATATTGCCTAATAAACCCAGTCAATGTACTGGCTTGGCATTGGTTATTTGGGTGTTGTGGCGAAGGGTTGCTAGATGCATAATAAACCTAGTCGGTGTACTATCTTGGCATTGGTTATTTGCATGTTGTGGAGGTATTGGTGAAGGGTGTTATTTCCTGACAAACCTAGTTGGAGAAATAGCTTGGAAATGGTTGTTGTATGCTTGATAAACCTAGTCGGCGTACTGGCTTAGCATACTAATTTTTGAAATGCTTGATAAACCCAGTCGGCGTACTGGCTTAGCATACTGATTTTGAAATGCTTGATAAACCCAGTTGGTGTACTAGCCTAGCATACTGATTTTAGGGATGCCTGATAAACCCAGTCAGTGTACTGGCTTGGAATTGCCTATTCGAATAATGTTGTGGAGCAGCAGGTGTGCTGGCCAAGCATCCACCCCATAGGTGATCCAAGGCTTGTAAAGCAGAGAAGGAATACTGTGGAGTAGCAAGGAAACACACAATACAGATAAGTATTCATTTCAATTTATTTCTTGTTTGGAATAATGAATATTTTAGGTATAAGTCTTCTAACAACTAAGTTGATACACTATTGTTTCCTTGTTGGAAACCTTGGCCATTGTAGGAAGCAAGGACCCTGAAAGAACTATAAATTCTTGGCAAACCCAGAGAGTAACTAGTTGGAGCTATAAATGCTTGGTAAAGCCAGAGAGTAACTAGTTGGGCGTTATAAAATTCTTGGTAAAGCCATAGAGTAACTGGTTGGACGCTATAAAATTCTTGGTAAAGTCAGAGAATAGTTGGTGGGGGCATTAACCACTTGATGTTATGGAGCAGCTGTCGTGCTGGCCAAACATTCCTTAATTAATTGATAGAACCCAGTTGGCGTACTGGCTTGGCATTGCCTATTCGAATGGTTGTGGAGTAGCCTACGTGCTGTCCCAACATTCATTATTGTATCCACGGGAAATCCAATGCTTGGAAAGCAAAGAAGGATCCTGTGGAATAAAGTGAAGACATCGGATACAGATAAGTATTTGGTTATCTTGCAACTTCTTGCTTATGAATATATATGTGTATATGATTTGGTTATGATTTCTCAAACTCTTGTCTAGAGATAAACCCTATGAAAATACACTAAACATGTGGATTGATTCAATGTTTGAGTGTAGGTATTGCTGGAAGCAAGGACTATGAAAGCATATGGAGGATGCATGTGGACATGTGACCATCCTAAAGAGAGCTTAGTATGAGCGGTAATAAAAGATGGTGCTAGTGGAACTGTGTGGGTCCTAGCAGCCAAAGGTTCTGTAAGCAACAATGGGGAAGGGTTCCCTAGTTGAAAGGCATTAGATAGACCTTAGACACTAAAGTGTCATAGCCAAGAAAGGGCAAGTCAAGCATTCACATTGAAGTGAAAGAGGCTAAGGAGCATAGAACCACAAGTGATGGTGTGGCTCCGGATTGGAACAAGACTAAGAGGGGGGAACTCTTACTCTTCTCTTTCCTTTTGACTGATGCATCTTAGAAATAAAATATTGTTGAGTGCATGTCATAAATGAAAACAAATTGTGTTTAATTGCTTGAAATGAATTGTGAATGTTGAAATAGTTATTTTCTTGTGAAAGGATGAACATGAATGAGTCATGTGTATGTGGGAAAGCATGAAATGTGTGGAAGTCTCATGAGTAAAGCATGGACGCTCCAAGTCAATTGGGAAAAAAATTGACTAATTGACATTGTGTTATGCTTGTCCTAACGGGAATTGCCATCATAAATCTCACAGGTGAGAAATTGAAAGCTATTGGTTGCAGTTGTTACTAGCCAAGTGCTGCTAGTGAGGAAGCTAGACCCAGTTGTGCACATTAATCATGGAAGCAGACCAAAAGCTATTTGATTGGCAAGAAAATATTCCTAAGATAGTTGCCAGGATAGCGAGAAAGATGGCATCCATGAAATTCCAGACTTGTAGATGAGCTGGAAGATGAACCAATGAAAGGGATCGCTATAGAGCAATTCCCACCTACAGAGATGGAAGATCAAAGCCAGCAAGAGCAGTTATGGAAGCCAAAGTACTTGGTCCTGAAAGCTCAAAGTAAAGAGATGAAATGCAGGATAGACCTGCCACCATTTGTGAATTCTAAGGCATGTGTAAAGTGGGTATTTAATTCATAAGTGTTGGAACACCAAGGACGGTGTTATTCCAAGGGGAGGGGAATGTCACATCCCCATCTTGACCCTATCACATTAAAATTGTAAATGATGTAATCTTGTTATATAATCGTGGTGAAGAGCTCAAGGCCAAGGCCCCGCCATCGATTTATTGATGCATATGGTTTATGTGCTAGCTCGGCACAATGGAATTGTAAATATCATGTAAATATGCATTTAATAAAATACCCACAACTAGCTATGCAATGCAACAAGAGATGGGGGCATGATTTTTACAAGGAATTGGGAGGGAAAACATTCAAACCCTTGGAGCCAATCAAGTCAAGCCAAGTGTCAATGAGAGAACCCATCAAACCCTCAACTACCCATGTTGACTTTTGTACCCAATCATTGATTTCTCCCAACATTTGGTTGAGGTAGTTAATGCCTTGGGGAATGAGAGGCATGATTGTCCAATTTCGGGTATGGGCAAGCCACCCTGCATGAGAAATCGTGTTTTGCTTCTTGGGCAACAAAAGAGCCATGAATTGCTCCCCAAGCCATTATCCATCAACCAGTTGCTCTCCCTCACGAGTTTAGAGCTACCTGGGCATTTTCCAGCCATGTTTTGGAGGTGTTTTCCTTCATTCTCCCAGTTGAGAAGGGCGTTTTTGTATTGTATACCAGTGGGGAAGAAGGGGAATGGAATTGGGGTTCCATAGAGACCGTTTTTGCTGTTAAATGCTGAGAGAGTTGGGGAGAAGACGTTTTCCTCCCTGTGAATATTTTTCCCCATCCCATAATTCGTTTTTGGATGGAAATGATTTGGGGAAATCCCAAACCCATGGCCATTCTATTGGTAAATCCATTGCTTTGGCTTGATCTTAAGTGTAATCCTCCAGGGTTCAAATGTAGTCTGATAAACCCAGCTGTGGACTGGCTTGGCTCAGATGAAATGATTAATTAGTTGTGAAAGTGTGAATGTCCCCTTTTCCTTGTAAGAATCATGCTCAGCTCGGGGGTGGCAGTTGTGTTGAGAGATTGAGGAACACAACTTGCCTATGGTTGGGAAGAATGTTGCAGTGACATAGCTAGTTGTTTGGGACAATTGCACAATAAAGATAAGTGTTTTTCTGTCCATGTATTACTTCTGCAATGTTTATATTGATGACTGTTTTTGATATGTTGTATGCATGAGTAATGTGTGTGGATAGTTTTTATTCCGCTGTGCATGTTTAATTGATTTGCATATGCACATTCTTTAATTTATGTGTATCAATCTAATACATGGAATGAGTTTATGTGAAAGCCCCAGAGATTGGCATCATGTTCCCTCCCTTGCCTTGGATGGATGGGTGGGTACGTGAAAGATGGTATCAGAGCTGCTGGTTGCAGCATTGGGCCTTTATGGGATACCTATCATAGTTGTAGAGGTAAGTATGCTTCCTGCTCAACACTGATAGTTAAGAAAAATTACAAAAATTTCAAATTTTCAAAATTTTTCCAAGTGTCTATGAGTTTCTACCAAAAATTGAGCCAGCGAATCTCGGTGAGTTCGTCTGCAATGGCGGAGGAACTTGGCATGTTCGTCCACAATGGCGGAGAAACTCAGTGAGTTCATCCACAACAGTGGAAGAAATCGGCTAGTTGCGTTGACGGAGTTGCGGGAGCCCGGGAAAAGAAGAAAAAGTTTCAGAAATGAAGTCATCCGCCGATGTCAACCTTCAAACCTGTCAGAACCAATATGGCTCCACCCCTAAAGCCCCTCCCACTGACAAAAACACTAATGCTCATCCCATTAATGAGTCGTTACGAATACCTCCGGCTCCACTAGATGGTGCCTCCAAAACACCTCGCTTCCCACTTTGCCACATCAACAATAACCCCAATGCTCGCGCTGCGTCTAATTACAACATTGTAGATGACTTAGCCTAGTCCCATGCACCCATGTCTGCGTTAGAGGTCTTAAAAAGCTGTCCTTCACAGCGCAAGACTTTGCTCTCTGCCATTGGTGCTATTGACCCAAATGATTCACGAATGATGGCCTTCGATTTGGACCAATCCGAACCACGCCTGCCTTCCACTTTAGCGTTCCAAGTTTCTATATCTATTCGGAATTTTATCATCCATCGGTGCATTATCGATGAAGGTGCCTCTACATGCGTGATGTCCACATTCATTTGGCAGAAGTTGGGATTCCCTACTCTCCAGTAGTCCACCACTACATTACGAGCCTACGACGACCATTCGGCTCAACCCTAAGGTCTCTTAGCTAATGTCCCCATCCAGTTGACTGGTAAAACAGTGCTCATTGACATAGAGGTCATCAATGCCCAACTTGATTATAATGTCTTACTTGGCCACAGTTACATGTATGCCATGTGGGTGGTTGCTTCATCCGTTTTTTGTACCATTATGTTCCCCCATGATGAACGCATGGTCAAGGTCGATCAACTCACCTATTATGATCCCAATGCCCCCTCTGCACCTGAAAATGTTTTCTCCATGGTTGAACAACCTATTTGTGGTGCATCTACCTCGTTGGTTTCCTCCGTGGGACCCGGAGTTTACTCAGATACGCCAATGACCTCAACATTCCAATCCATTCCACCCCCGTCACCAACGACTAAAATATTTGACCTATGTACCCTTTCCCACAATGCACGAACACCCAACAATCAACCACCCTTGTTAGCCAAACCACCATTGGTACTTAGTCATGTTGGTGTTACACCCATCCATACAATCCCCTTCCTATTTCCCCCTTCAGGAGTAGTAAGCGCCCTGGTTATGGCTACCCTAAGCTTCCCCGGTTTAACTTTAGTATTAGCTGTATGGTACATCACACCTCTCGTTACCTCTTCGACACCAAATGTCATCCTACAACCGGTGCAACCCATCACCACTACTAGTCATCCACCTCCCAGTGTCACTACCCCTTCAACATCCACTAATCCATCCCCTGTTATCAAACACACTGGGGGCAGACTCCCACAACCATACAGTGCTTTACCCTCGCCTAAACCAGTTAAGAATACCCCCGTGTTTTGTGCTCCTCCCAAATGCTCATTGTGTGATGAGTTAGGCCATGCTACTCATCAATGTCCCCAATTACCTGCATTACAGGAACACATGCAAATGCTTGATGACGACCCCAACATCCCAGTGGTTCAACTCGACCCCACCCCTAAGCCTTGTGATAAATCACTGCGTACCAACCACCCTTGTGAAATATGCGGTATTTATGGCCATTACTCACATCACTGTCCAGATCTCCTAGATTACAGAGCCGCCCTCTATGAGATGAATAACTTGGACCTCAAGACGGCTCCTCCCACCATCGAAGAGATCCACCCCCCAGCATCCCCTCCAACCGGAGAGATTAATACCATTTATATGATCTCTTATACTAGCACTTCCTCGTCAACCAATTTGACAACCCAAAGTTTCCACAATGATGAGGAGATTCTCAAGGCTCTTACTGCCCTTGATTACCCCTGGGAGGATATGCGCCATTGTTCATATTTCCTCTCGGAGGCCTCCTCCTCCACCACAGCCACCCAATTCTTAGTTGAGTCCAAATATTTCCTTCTCGCCAAAGTCGACTGGTTTAAAGATCCCATTCCTACCCCCGACGCCTTCGAGGAAGGTAACATGGCCAACATCTCACCCGTCATCCACATTGATATCTCTGCCCTAGTCGATGCTCCTGAACTCATTTCGTCAGGAGCTTCTTGCACCAAGCATGAGCTCGGAGAGTACAAGAAACTTTTCCAAGAGTTCCACGACGTCTTTGCCTAGTCCTATACCGAAATGCCTGGTCTTGACCCCGCTATCGTCGAGCACCCTACTGACACCTTTGAGTAAGGGGGCATAATAGATTACCTCGACCCTGGGATAGGGGGCATGATCAACCATTTTGAACCTTCCCCATCACATCTATCTCAGCACGTCCATAAGCCCATCGTTCAAACCAACACATATGTGATCCACAATCACAAACCCCATGCGCATAGCATGGGGGCAGGTCATTAACCCTGCTCATATTTTCACATGCGTGATCTCAACCATTTTTTGAGGTCACATGTCACTTGTATATGATTTGATTCGATACACCTAGTATTCTTCCCCCGTGGGTAATCATTTCTCCCCACCATTGCATCCTTGGCTTCGTGGGCTCACCTTTATTTGCAACCATTTTTTAACCTAGTTATTTCCTTTGACCATTTTGGAGTCCTTATGACCTCCATTTTTCGCACCATTTGCATCACTGGATTCATTTTTCCGTGCTCGTGATGATGCTTGAGATCATTTCTCGCTCTCACAAATACTTTTGGGTATTTTTTCTAGACACCACTCATCGCCTCGGTTTGCATGCCACTTCAGCCGTTCTCCATTTTTGATATGCTTTATATCATCGGATTCATTTTTCTGAGCCCGTGATGATGCTTGAGATCATTTCTTGCTCTCACCCCCAGATTTTTTAGGTATTTTTTCTAAAACGCCCCCCGTCGCCTTGGTTTGCATGCCACCTCGTCCTTTCTCCGTTTCTAACACTTTTTATATCGTTGGATTCAGTTTTCCGAGCACGTGATGATGCTTGAGATCATTTCTTGCTCTCACTAGGTACAATTTCAACATTGTGTCTTGACACCTTGCTGCCTCGATTTGCGCACCACATCGGCCGCCATCGGATTGTTCCACATTTTTACATGCGCAGTTCACTCCATTCATACTGCAATTATTTCATTATTTTTCCACCATTCATTATCCCGCAAGAAGGCCCACGAGTGTTACCCCCTACCCTCGTTCTTGGTCATCATCAATGTTGCTTGATTAAGCACTTCCTCCTTGCCTGACCATTCCTTTTGTTCGGTATAATTTTATCCATTTTTTGGGTCGGACAAGTCCTTTACGAAAAAGGCACTTAGGGAGTTTCTGTTAAGCTCTTTTTTGACTCCTAAAAAAATGAAAAGATCGCCGAGCAATCTTGATTCCTTTCATGCTCATTAAAGTACCTGAAAGGGCGTCTATCTGGTATAAGTTTAACCCTTTTTCGGACTTGGTAGACTAATTACGAAAAAAGAATACTCTAGTCACACCGGCTAGAAGAGTTCTTCATTGCATCATTTTATGCTTCTTCGGGCCTTGGAGACTAACACACGAAAAAACAACCCCCTGGAGTCTTCTTATCGCTTTCAGACTCTCTAAAATTGAAAGCAACCACGAGCATGAACTGTCCTGGGCTTATACAAATCCACACGACAGTACCATTCCATTATTTTAGAGTCTTCTTATTGCTTTTAGACTCCTTAAAATTGAAAGCAATCACGAGCATGAACTGTCCTGGGATCATATAAATCCACACGACAGTACCATTTTGAACACACTTCTTCTAGTTCCTTAACCCACAAAGAAGTTCCCTCCATGCCTCTTGGCACTATGATTGATCATCTTAGCAGCACCCCCAATCAGGTCACCTTTGTTCAGAGTATTCTGCAGTCTCCTGCCATCTTACACCAACTTGAGTATCACTCATCCCAATCACTATCCTTGATCCATTACAACTACTATCCCTTTCCCACCAGTCAGTTTCATATGCTGCCTGATCATCCTTGCCATCATACTCTGAACAAAGGAAGTTTGAGTCCACCCACTCTACTTGCCCAGTTATCCCCCATCCCCACAGTATGTCAGTCCTACTATCAATACTCTCACACTTCGGTTCTCCACCTCATGCTCCTATCAAGGAAACATCATTGCCTTGCTAGTTGCAGGTCTCCCTCTGTCGACAACAACCCATCTATTCCAGAGGATAGACCCATAGGTTCCTGCGCCTTGGACTCATCACCATCTGTGGTGAGTGCCTACGGACCATTTTGAGAGGAGTCATCAGTGCCTCTCCGAGTGGTTTTTTCTCACATTCTTGACTTCAACACCTTGATCGCATCATTGAGAATCGCGCAGGGTATATATCCCTTCAGTTATTGGTCGAAGACCCAGATTTCCCCCAACTCTAGCACATTAGTGAGTCACTTCGGAACGCCCAGTTATATGTTCCCATGGATGTCCAGGTTGCGTTGGCGATTGTATTCGGAAGCCATCCAGTTATATGCTTCCTTGAGTACCCATTTTAGTTCAAGTTTAGTGTACCATGGAGGGTATGACTCCCCGTCACTCTGATCCAGCAACTCATCAGTTCCTCTGGTACCACACTCAGCAGCACTATTGTTATTCCAGTGTATCAGTTCTTCAACTTAGACATGGTCAGCCCAATAGTATGTCCCAGATTTTGTGTTCCCTCTGGACCCTTATGATGTACACGGTGGTTCTCCATGTATCCTTCAGGGTGAAATGTCCCTTGCTAGGAATTTTATTAAAATGGCAATTTTTCACTTTTTTTTTTCTAGTTAGACCTTTGACTAGTTTTGGTCTCTAGGTCCCAAATTTGCCCCAAATGATCCCAAATCTTCTGAGAAGGTATATGAATGATATTAGAACATAAATATGTGTTTCAGGGATGCCTTTGGACCTTTAAAATACTTCTGCAAATCCTCTTTCAATTCTGATCAATGTATGTAACTTTACTAGTGATTTTCCTTTGACTAGTATTGGTCTCTAGGTCTCAAATTGACTCCAAATGCCTTCAAATATTCAAGGAAGGTGTATGAATGATATTAGAACTTGAATATGATTTTTATGGATGAAATATGTCCACCAAAATACCTCTGCAAACTCTCTTAAGATTCTGAACCAATTATGCAATTTTACTAGTAATTTGGGGTTCAAATCCCCCCGGGGTAAGTACTGAAAATGGCTCCCCAAATGCCTCCAAACCCACTCAAATTTATGAACAGAGGTATGTAATGTGTTAAGTATTTTATTAAAGTATCATATGCACCATTAATGGATTATTAAAACTGTTCTCACTCTCTCCCATTCAACTGCAAAAATCCCCAATTTGACCCTTGGGGAAATGACACTATTTCACCTCCCAATACAACTAAACTGAGTAAAAATGATTCAAATGCTCAAGTACAGTACATGAAACTTGTATAAGACATCCATGGAAGTATATTTATCACAAATATATCAGAGAATCATCCATTCATTCGAAATAATCATCAATACATTGGCTCACAACAAGGTAGTGGGGAAATGGCATTGTTCTTCGATTAAAAATGAGATTTATACATTTCTACTTGGAATTTCGACCTGAAACTTTTTGTAGATGAATAAAAAAGTATTTAATTCATATTACAAAATAAATAGGGCATTAAAAGCTTCCCCAAAGTGTACAATAGCTCACCAAAAATGCCCTCCCTCAAGGATCAAGAATATGCCATCAAAACTGGAAATGGTTGAAGGAGTGAGCTGCAATAGAAGAAACCATGAGATGCCCTATAGCTTACACCTGAAAATAAAGACTCCATTAAAGATCCAAATGAAAGGTCTGAATGGCCTTTCCAATTACCAACTTGGATGGGAATCTTTCACCCTCCAAATTGGCTAAGGCAAGAAACTAGTCATCCACTAGCTCTCCCTCTTCACAAATGCAATTGCAAATTCTACAAATGATCAAAATCTGGTTTCATTCTTTGTTATTGACATTTATAAACTTCTAATGTCCTCCATGGGTTGAATTCCTTCCAAGAGACTCATGCCAACTCAAGTTGGGAAGAGATTCCAAAAAACGCCACTTGTACAACAATTCCTAGTCTCCCACTTCCACCAAATCACATGTGGAAGAATCTTAGCTTCCCTAACACCCTTGAGCGCCCTCTTGGAGTCTATTTTTATCCCTGACATGTCATATATGTCATATGTCAGCCTTCAGGTCTGATTTGTGTCATAGGTGTCATAGCATCTTCATCATTGTTGTCATAGAGCTAGGGAATCTAGCCCAAGTGTCTCACTAGCTCCAAATTGCCTCTTCCTCTTCCATGGGAGTTACTCTTCCTCTATATTTCGACCTTGGATGAGTCATGCAATGAATAATACCTTTTGGACTCCCCCAAGTATGTCACCATTCACCTTGATTTCGAATTGGTGAGAGAATGATGCCAAGTGTAGTGGGGAAACCTAGCCATATGTGGGTCCCACTTCCTCCATGTGTCTTCATGATGAAATGCCACTTTGATTTTCACTTGTATATATTTATTTATCTCATTTATTAAATATTTATGCCATTCTAATGTTCAAACATCATTTATTATCTCAATTATTCCAAATCCCAAAGCTTCCACCCCAAACCTAGGAAACTAGTAATTTTCCTCCTTGGCAATTATTTGACCTTTAGCATCTATTTGACAAACTCTAATGAATAGGGCCAATGTGATTAGGCCATTGTGACCCAATACCAAATTTGGGACATGACACAGGGCCCCATTTTTGGGCCTCACTGTTATTTTTTATATATCTTGATACGAGCATGGGTATGCCCGCCTCGTCCATATATTGAGATTCTTCCTCATTCATTATTTGAGGCCATGTATATTTCAGGTCCCCATTTTTGGGACCCCCTTTTTATTGTTCTATATCTTGATATGAGCATGGGAATGCCCGCCTCGTCCATATGTTCATATTATTCCTCATTCATTATTGAGGTCATGTATTTTTAGTTTTTGCAGTTTGTTCGGGACTGTTGTTCCGGGCTCTAGTTCGTTTCTTCTCCTCTCCACATCCCAAGAAAACCATAAAAATACCTATGATGTCTATCAGCCATACGATGAGCTCTTGCCCTCACACATCAGGGGGCAATATGTTAACACCCAAAAAGTGCTCACTACCTCATCTCCCTCATTACATGACTCATTTGTCCATATTTCCTACCATATTTGCCTCCAAAACCTTAAAAACCCATTAAAAAGCCTCCAAAAGGAAAAAAAAAACCATTAAAAAGCCTCCAAAAGGCCCAAAAACCATTAAAAATCCTCCAAAAGGCCAAAAACCCCCCCTTTTCCCCCCCAAAATAATGTAAATTCCTCCAAAAATAGCAAAAACCCTCTAAAAAGGGAATAAAAAATACAAAAAAGAGGGAAAAAAGGAAGCAAAAACCCTATACAACTGACCTAAACCATATGGTGCCCAAAACCATGGGTCAGCACTCCACCACTAAAAACCTATAAATAGGTGACGGAGGCTCCCCATTTTTCATCCACAATCATCCCTATCCTTACGCTGCTGAAAATTCCCTTGAAACCCTAGCTCTCCACTTGGAGCTAATTCTTGAGAACCCTTTTGGCCCCATTTCCAAAACATCTTTGGAAGAAGAAGGAACAACACTAGAGCTTGGAAGCAACCCTCTTGGACTGCTACAAAGGCTCCACCAACCTCTACATCTGAGGTAATTTTTAATATAAAAAGAGAGATCTTCACCATATTTTCATGTTTTTTTATTTATGTTAATGTTCGTGTTAGTTTAATTTTATTTTACTGTATTGTCATATTTCACAATTTTTCTAAACTGGTACTAAGGAGTCCCTTCTCCTTAGTAGGTGCTCATTTGCACAAATTAGGGTGAAAACGATAGCTACAACAACTATGCTCTCCAAAGAATCATAAGAGGTAGGCATAATGAAATAACTTCTTGCAAGGTGAAAGGAATGGAAATTGGGCAAGAAAACGTTGAAGGACGGGTTTCATCCTCCAGATCACTATCTGATATATGCAGCATTGTTACCTCTAGTACAACACCTTCAATCTTTTGCTTTTTGGCTGGAGTTGTTGCAACAACAGCCTGAGTTTCCACGGCTGAAGTTAGTGCTGCTAGCTCCCTTTTCATCTCAGTAGCCGGCTGAATCAGAGAATTGAGATTGGCCAAAGGCCTGGGCTGTGGTGTGTTTTCAACATGGGCCTTTCCCTTATCATCAGCATGGTAGGTCAACATCAAGGGGGTGCTTTCTTTCTGAGCTTCTTTCTTTGCCTTGTCTTTCTGAACCTTTTCATCAAGTGATAGCTCAAATTTTCTGTATTGCAAAACCTTAGCCTTGAGCTCATGTTGATACTGAAAGATGAAATTCTTTCCTTCGAGGGAAGAAGACTTGTTCAGGACCTCCGCAAATGAATTAACTCCTTGGTAAATCGAATCATCTGGGTCAATCTGATGAGCATATATACTTTTCATGTGCTCTTGTGCAAAATGATTTTCCATAAATGATCTAGGATCAAGCATCCTTTTTGGATATTTCCCAAGCTTGAGGGCGGAAATCTTCTTCCCAAGTAATCCAGCATGGGTTGAGTTTTGCATTAATAGGGGTCCAAGATGAAGTGGGAACTTAGGCCACCCCCTACTTTTGGCTCCAGTGACAGCCTGAAAGGATATTTCTTCTAACAACAGCCTGTCTGGTATAATCCTGGGCAGTAGATGGGTTGTATTGCTACCCGAAATTCTGACATAGGAGAAGTATTCTCCTACATACCAGTGACCCATAGTAGAGACAAGTGCCTTGGCATGTCCATAAAAGGTGGCAACATTCTCCTTGAAGATCATAAAATGAATTGAGCCAATAAAATGGTCAAAGATATCATATATTAAAGGCATTAAATTTCCTTCCCACAATGCAGAGCAATAAATATGGACAAGCAGTGCAGAAAGGGTCCAGTTCCATCCCATGGAAGGAAACTGAAAAGTAGAACAAAGGACATCCATGATATATGTCGAGTAGAAGAAAGTAGTTTTTATGGAGGCTGGGGTGTTCTGATATTTTTCAATTACTGTCTTCAACACCACTGATAGAATTTGAGCCCAATTGAAGGACTGTCCTGTAGTGAGTACATGGTGGGTGAGGGGTTCCCACTCGGCCTTCAATACTGAACAGTATGGTAACCCATAAAGCCTACAGAGCATGGCTGCCAATAGAGCGAATGGCTCTTTGAACCAGGAGATGGGATATGATCTATCGGCTTTGGGCGTGAAGCTTGCAGGGTTACTCATCCATGATTTAATCATTTCATCGAAATTCAATAGGGTTTTGGAGGAGTCTAGGAATTGCATATTTAGCAACTGGTTAGGTTGCCTTAGGGCATAAGCTCTAGCAAACACTTCAGGCCGGAAGGAGGTTAATTGTGCCTTGGTCTTGTCATTGAAAGAGCAGTCTTGAGGATGAGCATGGTCCATTATCCATTTGATAACGTTGGTATAGGGCATGAGTGTCGGTATGGTCGCAATGGCGTGCAATTGGGATTTGCTAATGTTCACATAGGAGGACTAGTTGTGTTGAATTTCATACAGGTCATCATTGTCAAAAATCGAGTAAATACGAGACCAATCCAAATGATAGGTCTTAGATACCCTTCCATTGGTATCAGAAAGGATTCCACTATTTGGGTCTTTGTTTTTAAGTTCCTTTAGGGCCGTTTTGGAGAGGGATTTTTTCGACATGGTTGGGAAACTTGAAAATATGATAAAACGAGAAAAAACAATCAATTAAAACTAATTTTAACTCTGGCTCTTATCACCAAAATGTGGATGAAGTTGTCGGAAAACCAACTTGCATTGAAGACTAGAGTAGAATGGTAATTCTGGTGAAAATCCCCAATAAAATATTTCGCCCAAATGAAATTCGCAATTCAAAAAATAGTGGAAAAATCGTAAAAATTGGCAATATTTAATCGACAGTGGGGTCAATCCATACCATAAATCAAAAGGAATCGACGACTTATATTCAAAATGTGAAAAAAACCAGAAAAGAAATGCGGGGAGCGAATTTTTGCAATTTTTATTTTAGGTTTCCACAATTCGCAATCCGTAATGCGGGTTGCGGGTTGAGGAAGTGAAAGTTTGAAATTTTAAGTGTTTTAATGTTTCCACAATCCACAATCTGCAATCTGTAATTGAATGACGGAGCGACAAAAGGATAAGGGAAAAATCAATCTCTCTGCAATCTACAATGCGGGTTGCAGGTGTACATTTCACTTTCGCTTATTATGATTTCTAATTTCCGCAATCCGCAATTGTCGGGTTGTGGGTTGCAGAAATGCAAATGTTATTTTCAAGGACTAAGTGCTTTCTACGTTCCGCAATCCGGAATACGGGTTTCGGATTGCGGAATAATTTTTTTTTGTTTTATTTAACTAAGTGGCTTCCGCATTCGGCAATCTGCAATTGCAGGTTGCGGAAGCAAAATTTGATTGTATTAAAAAAGTTTCTCGTCATCTGTAATCCGAATTTGCGGGTTGTGGATTGCAGAAAGGAGAAGTTTGTTATCCAAAATTTTTTAACATCTGCAATCTGCATTACGGATTGCGGATTGAGGGTTGCGGAAATGACATAATTTCAAGAAAAAGTGAGCTTTCCGTAACTCTCAAAAATCACAAAAGAGAGGTTTTTTCAGCAAACTTTATTAAATGCACAGCATGGGAATAAGAAAGGGTAAGGACAACAATAAAAAACATTCCAAAAAAATAGATCAAGTTACCCTTAAAAATAATAGTGGGGCTCCCATTTTCATTGATAAAAATTGGATCTGTTGTGCCTACAACAAATGGCATCTGGCTGGGCGAAGCAATTATCTCTATAAACATAATCTTCAATTTTGAGGGGGAGACATGTTATAATAAAAGATGTTTCATCCTGCAACTTCAAAAAATGTTTTCACAAAATCACAATCAAACAACAGATTTAATTTTATATGATTGATATGTCCCCATCCGAAATCAATTAATGATGATGTTTATTTGAAAAAGGTATCCTAGCAATAAAGAGGTAATCCTTGAACCATTATGTAAACATGAGAAGGCAGTTTGGGATAAACCTTAGAACAAACTTACAGCTATTCCAGATCACCAAATCATGAGTCACCTTGAATTATTAACCATTCATTATTGTATGTATTACTCAAAATCTTTTTTTTTTCTCCAAAAATATGTACAAATAAGACTTTGTTGCAACAAGGCCATTTCCCTGACTTGGTGATCAATTTTTGGCAATGCCATTCACAAAGCTCAACTGGAAACTGAACAAGCTAGCTCTGTAAGGAGATTCCTTGTCCTTTAGTTTTGACACTAAAATCAATTATCATGGCTTGGTGACCATATAAAATAATTCTAGTCCAAAATGAAGTTCATGATCATGGTCAGGATGGCTTGCAATAAGACCCCCTATCCTTGAATACAACAAGTTGTCTTATAAAAGAAAAAAAAAGATTAATTGAAATGTAAATTGCAGGACACTACCATGGCTTGGTGACCATATTTTAGTAGTGTTACTCACTGATACTTGTGGATCATGAGTGGACCGACCTGTGATAGGATCTTCCACCTTCCAATAGTAGCTGAAATTCACCTCCCTATATTGATGACCAGATGTGGAGATGTCATTCCACTGAGCATATATGAACGTAATGGGATGGCTTTTGATAAGACCCCCCATCTTGCAATTTACAGTTATTAATGTGCATTTAATTTCAATATGATCATGATGGGATCCAGAATAGATAAGGGTTGACCAAGCTATAAATATTTACTGCCAATCACTAATGGAACAAAAGGCATGAAGACCTAGTCACCCCTATAACTTTAATTATCAAAATGAGACATATATAAAGATGGTGATCTAGATGGGAAAGTATCAATTAAAGCCCTGCATAGATTGGTTGTTATATCTCATGAAATGACACCTTTACATATAGACTGAGTAAAGTGAGTTGACATGGCCACCCCAAATATTCATACTGAATTGATCTGAGATGCACTGATTAGTAGCCTATACCAAATATGTTGTTATTATTATGATTCAAAGAAAAGCAAGATTCAAAGAAAACAAACAATCAAATAAAGAAAAGGAAAACAAACCACACCTATGTACAGATAAGCCAAATGCTTATCTTAAATGAAATACTTCTTGAGCAGTTGAACATTGATTGGATAGGTTTCAGAGACACCTTCCAGTGTTTGTAACCGAACAGTACTAGGGCCAAGCTTTTCTGTAACAATGAATGGCCCTGTCCATAAGCATTGAAATTTGGTATAATCATTCTTATCTTTATGTTGTTTATCCCATTTTAAAACCAAATATCCCAATGTGAAATCTATATCAGTTGAGGACTTTTCATCAAACCATTTCTTAACTAATTGTTGATGTTGATATAGCTTATTCTTGGACTTCTCCCTCTCCTCTTCCAATTGAAGTAATGAATCAATCCTTTTTCTGAAGGGGAGAAGAGTCATCTTGTTGCATTGAATGAGCTAATTGTAATGAAGGGATCAAAATATTAGATGGTAGATGGCCTCCTTACCGTAAAACATATAGTAAGGGGAGTTTCCAATGGCGGCTTTTGGGGTTACACGGTCTACCCAAAGAGCATTGAACAGTTGAGTGTGCCAATTTTTGTGATGGGTGGCTACAGTCTTCTTCAATATGTTGATTAGATTTTTATTGGAAGACTCAGCCAATCCATTTCCCTATGGATAATAGTTGGCATAATATTTAAGTTTAATCCCTTTTTCAAGGGCATACTGGGTAAGGCTGATAGAGGAGAAGTAGGAAGCATTATCAAAAACCAGAAACTTAGGTGCCCATAGCCTAGTGACTATGTTACTCTCCAAAAAGGATATCATTGAGTTTGTATTGGACAGCCTAAGAGGAACTACCTCTACCCACTTGGTGAAGTAGTCTGTGGCTATCAGGATGTATCGATGTTGCAAGGAGGAGGCAGGGGTAATAGGACCAACGAAATCCAGGCCCCATTGTTGGAAAGGGAACTAGACAATGACTTGTTGAAGGGGAAAGGTAGGCTTCTTGACTTTTCCAGCACATTTTTGGCATGCTTCACATTTCCCGGTAAAGGCATATGCATCTTTGAATAGAGTTGGCTAGTAATAGCCTACTCTCAGGATCTTGTGGGAAGTAGTTTCCCTTGAAAAGTGTCCTCCTGCGGGTCCTGCATGAAATTCCAACAAGATATTGCAAGTTTCAGTTTTTTCCAAACATCTAAGAAGAAATCCATTATAATTTTTCCTAAAAAGCACACCATCAATAAACTGATACAGCGCAACTTTCAATCTTAAATCCCTACAATTTTTAAAATCCAGGGTTTGGGGAGAAAAACCATGTGTTAGAAAAAACTTGATGTTGACATACCATTCAAATGTTGGTGTAGAAATAACATTTACAGAACTTTCAGGTATATTTTCTTCTTGATTCCACTCGAGTTGTTCCTGTACAAGGTCATTAGACTGAGCAGTAAGTAAGCACAAACCTTGTCCCTTTACAATTTTAGCAAGTTTAATTCCAAGGTCGTATTCCTAAAGCACTGTCATCCAGTGAGCACATTTTTCACCAAGTTCCTTTTGAATTATCACATTCCTTATTGATGTATAGGGGACAATAACTTTAGTGCTAGATTTTAAAAGATAGGGTCTGAAATGATTCACAGACTTATAGATTGCATAAGCTTGTTTATCAATCTGGGAATAATTCAACTCAACCCCTTTAAACATGGAGCTCAAGATGGAGATAGGAATCTCAATGTCATCAGCATGTTTCTGTGTCAGGACAGCAGCATAAGAGAAATCAGTAGAAAATGTATACAAAATGAAATCGTTAGTGAAATTGGGAGACATCGGAGCAGGAGCTTTAGCGATGGCTTTGCGAATTTTTGCAAATGCATGTCTCTGCGCATCAGACCATTTGAATTGTGCATCCTTCTTGATCAACTCTTGTAAGGGTTTAACAATCTGTGTGAAATTAGGTACAAACCTTCTAACAAAGTTAATCTTACCTAAGAATGACTGCATGGCTTTTTTGGATCTGGGAAGTCCAATTTTGGCTATGGCGTCTGTACTTTCGGGGTCAATGACCATGCCGTGCTTTGAAACAATGAATCCCAAAAGCTTACCCTCTGTAACAGAAAAATGGATTTCTTTGGATTTAGTGAGATCCCATGCTTTTTGCACCGGTCAAATACCTATTTAAGAGAAAACAGAATATCATGCCCCTTTTTTGAATAAATTGTAATATCATTAAGATAAACAATAACAGAGCTATGCATTAACCCCCTGAAATCTATATCCACATCCCTCTGGAAAGTGGCGCCAACATTTATCAAACCAAAAGGAATTCTTATATAGGAAAATGTTCCCGATGGTGTTCATAAAGTAGTTTTCAGTTGGTTAGCAAGGTCAACTAATACCTGAGTGTACCCCGAGAAACCATCTAACAAGGAGAACATTTCAGCACCTGCAACTTTTTGTAATATCTATTCCATAGGAGGGACAAGGTAGTTCTCTTTTTTAGATGCTTTATTGAGATTTCTGAAATCCGCACACAATCTAATTTCCCCACTCTTTTTCTGAACATGAACTAGATTTGCAATCCATTGGGTGTGTCTCACTAGAAATACAATTATGGCTGCCAACAATTTCTCCAATTCTTTTTTGACAGATGGTTCCAAACTGGGATGCATATTTCTTAATTTTTGTTGGTAGGGTTTTGCATCAGGTTTCATGGGAATATTGGGGTGCATGATGTGGGTATCAAAAGTATTGATATCGTCATAGGTCCAAGCAAACACATCTTTACATTCTCTGCACAGTTTAATGAAATATTTTCTCTCATCAGGAGAGCAATCAATCCCCAAATTAATCAACTGAGGGTTTTGATCAGTTCCTATATTAACCTGTTGGTAGTTCATAGAAGAAATATGTGTCTTGTAGTTAGTTTTATGCTTAAATTTATCTTTCAAATCAAAATACTTCTCTAAATTAATGATTGATTTAGGGATAAGGTTGGAGGGAAAATTAGGATCAGACAAGTATTTTTCGTGATCGGCCTCATCTATAGCTACATCTTGGAAAGTATCTTGAGCTATGAGGAAGTCTAAAATCTGTTGATCATCATCAAAAAATTTCCAACTTGTGACATTATCAGGGATGTAAGGTCTGTATACTAACTCAATAGAGAAAGTACCAGGAGACAAACGTTCTTGGGGGATCAGTCTGGAGGAAGTGTTGGCTAATAGGTCTACATTAATGTTTTAAGACCTAGGGACTGATTTAATATTGAATGCACCAAAAGAATTCGTCAGATCCCTAACAAGTTTATGATAGTTTATTAAATGGGGAGATATACAATGAATTTTATTCCTTACATGTTTCACAATAATTTCGGAATCCCCATAGCATTCTATTACCTGAGCTTCCAGATCAATTTCCTTCCTAAGTCCTTGAACCAGAGCCTCATATTCAGCAATATTGTTAGTGCACTCAAACTCTAGTCTGCAGGAAATCATTATCTTGGTCCCCTTTGGGTCTATTAACACACATCCTGCACCAGCTCCATCTTTAGATTTCGACCCATCAAAGAACAGAGTCCATGCTTTTGAATCTATTATAAAATTAGTATTCACATTATAAACATTATGTACAATGGAACCAGAGAATGGGACAGAAGTAAAATTAACAATTTGAGATTGATTTTGCATATTCTCAGCAGGTGATGAATCAACAGGTAGATCCCTGAAGAAAGTATCAAAAGTGAAGTGTTCAATGTGTGAGCTAAAGTAAGCAGTAGGTTCACTAGAATCATTTAGATCAGTGACTGTTTGTTTCATGTATGGCTCTCTACTAATCTTGATTTTAGTAGGTTTTCCATTGTAATGGAGCCATAAATGGGACCAGTTAGTAGAAAAATAACCTTTAAGATTTTCTGTCATGTCCCAAATTTGGCATTGGGTCACAATGACCTAATCACATTGGCCATATTCATTAGAGTTTGTTAAATAGATGTTAAGGGTCAAATAATTGCCAAGGAGGAAAATTACTAGTTTCCTAGGTTTGGGGTGGAAGCCTTGGGATTTGGAATAAGGGGGATAATAAATAATGTTTGAACATTAGAATGGATGAATATTTAATAAAGGATCTAAATAAATATATACAAGTGAAAATCAAAGTAGCATTTGATCATGAAGACACATGAAGGAAGTGGGACACACATATGGCTAGATTTCCCCACTACACTTGGCATCATTCTCTCACCAATTCGAATTCAACATGAATGGTAACATACTTGGGGGAGTTCAAAAGATATTATTTATGGCATGACTCATCCAAGGTCGAAATATAGAGGAAGAGTAACTCCCATGGAAGAGGAAGAGGCAATTTGGAGCTACTGGGACACTTGGGCTAAATTCCCTAGCTCTATGACAACAATGATGAAGATGCTATGACACCTATGACACAAATCAAACCTGAAGGCTGACATATGACATATATGGCATGTCAGGGATAAAAATAGACTCCAAGAGGACGCTCAAGGGAGTTAAGGTGGCTAAAATGCTTCCACATATGATTTGGTGGAAGTGGGAAACTAGGAATTGTTGTACAAGTGGCATTCTTTGGAATTTCTTCCCAACTTGAGTTGGCATGAGTCTCTTGGAAGGAATTCGACCCATGGAGGACATTATAAGTTTATAAATGTAAATAAAAAATAATGAAACCATATTTTTATCATTTGTAGAATTTGCAATTGCATTTGTGAAGAGGGAGAGCTAATGGATGACTAGTTTCTTGCCTTAGCCAATTTCGAGGGTAAAAGATTCCCATCCAAGTTGGTAATTGGAAAGGCCATTCAGACCTTTCATTTGGAGATTTAATGGAGTATTTATTTGCAGGTGTAAGCTATAGGGAAGCTCATGGTTTCTTCTATTGCATCTCACTCCTTCAACCATTTCCAGTTTTGGTGGCATATTCTTGATGCTTGAGAGAGGGAGTTTTTTGTGAGATATTGTACTCTTTGGGGGAGCTTCTAATGCCCCATTTATTTTGTAAGATGAATTAAATACTTTTTTCTTCATCTCTAGAAATTTTCAGGTCTAAATTCGAAGTAGAAATGTATAAATCTCATTTTTAATGAAAGAACAGTGCCATTTCCCCACTACCTTGTTGTGAACCAATGTAATGTTGATGGATTCGAATGGATAAGTAAAATAATGATGGTTTATTGATGAATGTAATTTTATTGATGTATTATACAAGTTTCATGTTTAGTGCTCGAGCATTTGAATTCATTTTACTTAGTTTATTTACATTTGGAGAAGATTTGGTGCCATTTCCCCAAGGGTCGAACTAGTTATTTTTGTTGATGTTTGGGAGAGGTTTGGAACATACTTAATAACTAATGAATGGTTCATTTGGAACCTTAATAAAATAATTGAGACATAATTGACCTCTTTTCATAAATTTGAGTGGGTTTGGAGGCATTTGGGAAGCCATTTGCAGTACTTACCCCAGGGGGATTTTAACCCCAAATTACTAGTAAATTGCATACTTGGTATAGCATATTAAGAGAGTTTCCAGAGGTCTTTTGTTGGCCATATATCATCCCTGAACATCACATTAAATTCCTAATATAATTCATACACCTTCCTTGAATATTTGAAGGCATTTGGAGTTAATTTGAGACCTAGAGACCAATACTAGTCAAAGGGAAATTACTAGTAAAGTTCCCTACATTGGCCAGAATTGAAAGAGGATTTGCAGAAGTATTTTAAAGGTCCAAAAGCATCCCTGAAACACATATTTATGTTCTAACATTATCCATATACCTTATTAGAATATTTGGGAGCAATTGGAGCAATTTGGGGGCCTAGAGCTCAAAACTAGTCAAAGGTCTAACTAGGGAAAAAAGTGAAAACTTGCCATTTTAATAAAATTCCTAACAAGGGACATTACAGTGGTATCATAGCATGGTCTTGGCACCTAATGTGGTAGAACATTAATGAAGAATAGGAGTCAAAGAAATAATCCACCACCCTTAGAAACTGAAACCGGGTTTACTTTGGTGAAGGGAAGAAGTAGGAGAAGAAGTGCATTCCTTGGTCACCATGAGTAAGGATGAGAAAGGAACCTTAAAGGAGAATGAGGAGTTTAGAAAATTACTGAAACCATCCTTTGAAGACAAGTGGAGGAAATTCATGCAAGAGTTTGAATTGTTGGTTAATCAACTTGGGAGCAACTTGGAAAAAGGAACGAGCAATGGTTCTCTTTTCAAGGAAAAGAAGGAAATGAATGAAATAATTTATGCCACAAAGGAGGAACCTCATGTAATGGTGGATGTAGCTAGGGTTTTCACCCTAGCTTGTGCAAATGAGCACCTACTAAGGAGAAGGGACTCCTTAGTAGCAGCTCAGTAAATTGTAAATTAAAATGCTAAAACAAAAATGTAAATTACTGTAAACACGTGCATGAAACAGAAAAACAAGATATAAAGAATGGCTTTTGTATTAATTTTACCTCCAATGTGAAGGTTGGTGAAGCTCTTGCAATGATCCAATAGGGTTGCTCCAAGATCCAACTTGCTCCTTCTCTTTCTCCAATGGTGGGAATGGGCCAAAAGGGGCTCTCAAGGTGAAAGTAGCTCAAGGGTGAGCTAGGGTTTCAAGAGAGATTTTGGCAGAGTAAGGGTGCTTATGACTGTGGATATGGAATAAGGGGTCTCCATCACCTATTTATAGTTTTTTGGTGGTGGAGTGCTGGCCCATGGTTTTGGGAACCATATGGTTTAGGTCAGCTGTATAGGGTTTTTTTCCTCCTTTTCCTCATTATTTTATATTTTTTATTCCCTTTTTAGAGGGTTTTTGCTATTTTTAGAGGAATTTTGGATATTTTTGGAGGAAAAAGGGGGTTTTTTTGCCTTTTTGAGGCTTTTTTGATGGTTTTGTGGCCTTTTGGAGGCTTTTTAGCGGGTTTTTCAGGGTTTTTAAGGGAAATAAGGTAGGAAAATGGACAAATGAGCCATGTAATGGGGTAGATGAGGTAGTGAACACTTTTTGGGTGTTAACAGATTGCCCCCTGATGTGCGAGAGCAGGAGCTCATCGTATGGCCGATGGACATCATAAGTCATATATGGTTTTCCTAGGGTGTGGAGAAGAGAAGAAACAAACTGAAGCCCGGAACAACGATCCCGAAGAAACTGCAAGAACTAAAAGTACATAGCCTCAATAATGGATGAGGAATCATCTGATCATATGGACGAGGCGGGCATTCCCATGCTCGTATCAAGACACATAAAAATAACTGGAGGGCCCGAAAAAGGGGGACCTGTAGGATACATAGAGAACCACTGTGTACATCATAAGAGTCCAGAGGGGACACCAAATACGGGACATACCGCTGGGCTGACCATGTCGGAGCTGAAGAACTGATACACTGGAATGATAGGAGTGCTACTGAGTGTGGTACCAAAGGAACGAATGAGCTGCTGGATCATAGTGACAAGGGTCACACTCGCAATGGTACACTAAACTGGAACTGATCTGGGATTGAACTGGGTACTCAAGGAAGCATATAACTGGATGGCTTCCGAAAACAATCGCCAACACAGCCCGAACATCCATGGGAACATACAACTGGGTGTTTCGAAGTGACTCACCAATGTGCTAGATTCGGGGGAAATCCGGGGTCTTCAACAAATAATGGTAGGGATGTAAATCCTGCGCAATTCTCAATGATGCGATCAAGGTGCTGAAGTTGAGCATGTGAGAAACAACCATTCGGAGAGGCAATGATGACTCCTCACAAAATGGTCCAAGGCGTAGGGACCTATGGGTGTATCCTATGGAATAGAGGGGCTGTCGTCGACAGAGGGAGACCTGCAACTATCAAGGCAATGATGTTTCCTTGACAGGAGCGTGAGGTGGAGAACCAGAATATGATAGTACGGACAGTAGGATTGACAAACGGTGGGGGGACAACTGGGCAAGTAGAGTGGGTGGAATCAAACTTCCTTTGCTCAGAGTATAATGGCAGGGATGATCGGGCAGCATATGAAACTGACTGAGGGGAAAGGGATCACAGCTGTAATGGATCAAGGATAGTGACTGGGATGAGGGATACTTAAGCGGGTGTAATATGGCAGGAGACTGCAGACTACTCTGAACAAAGGTGACCTGATTGGGGGTGCTGCCGAGATGATCAATCATAGTGCCAGGAGGCACGGGGGGAACTTCTTCATGGGTTAAGGAACTAGAAGAAGTGTGTGTAAAATGGTACTGTTGTGTGGATTTATATGAGCCCAGGACAGCTCATGCTCGTGATTGCTTTCAATTTTAAGGAGTCTGAAAGCGATAAGAAGACTCTGAAATGATGGAATGGTACTGTCGTGTGGATTTTACGAGCCCAGGACAATTCATGCTCATGGTTGCTTTCAATTTTAGAGAGCCTAAAAGCAAATAAGAAGACTCCAGGGGGTTGTTTTTTCATGTGTTAGTCTCCAAGGCCCGAAGAAGCATAAAAGGATGCAATGAAGAACTCTTCTAGCCGGTGTGACTAGAGTATTCCTTTTTCGTAATTAGTCTACCAGGTCCGGAAAAGAGTTAAACTTATACCAGATAGACACCCTTTCAGGTACTTTAATGAGCATGAAAGGAAGCAAGATTGCTCGGTGATCTTTTCATTGTTTTAGGAGTCAGAAAAGAGCTTAACAGAAAACTCCCTAAGTGCCTTTTTCGTAAAGGACTTGTCCGGCCCGAAAAAGGGATAAAATTATACCAAACAAAGGGAATGGCCAGGCAAGGAGGAAGTGCTCAATCAAGGAACATTTATGATGACCAAGAACAAGGGTGGGGGGGGAACACTGGTGGGCCTCCTTGCGGGTTGATGAATGGTGGCAAAATAATGAAATATTTACAGTATGACAGGAGTGAATGGCTCATGTAAAAATGTGGAACAATCCGATGGCGGCCGATGTGGCACGCAAACTGAGGCAACAAGGTGTCGAGACATAATGTTGAAACTGTACCGAGTGAGAGCGAGAAATGATCCCAAGCATCATCACGAGATCGAAAAAATGAATCCGGCGATATAAAGAGTGTCAAAAATGGATAACGGCCAATGTGGCACGCAAACCGAGGTGACGGGGAGCGTTTTGGAAAAAATACCCAAAAAATATGGGGGTGAGAGCGAGAAATGATCTCAAGCATCATCACCGGCTCGGAAAAAATGAATTCGATGATATAAAATATTCAAAAAATGGAGAACGGCCGATGTGGCATGCAAACCGAGGTGACTAGTGCCATCTAAAAGATGTGCAAAAAATGATGGGGAAAAAATAATGCAACGAGGTGACCATCAGGACGGTCTCGTCGTGTTGATTCCAGTGGTGTAAACGGTTCGAAAAATGGACTCCGTATGGGTTCAGAATGGCCAAAACAAGAAAAAGTCAATGGACTATAAATAGTGAGTGGGTCCAATATGACAAGTGTCATTTGTACTATTTGACTTTGACTAGTGATCAGAGTGGACCAGAGGTGAGGTGGCATTTCTGGATGATCCGACCGGCCGTTTTCAGATCTGGGAGATACAGGTATTCCGTCAAACTCATACCTGCACGTTTTTTGGGTTCGGGGGGTAGGTAGTGGGTCCCAGGGTTTATTTGTACAGTCCACATGGGGTGGACTGCGGGTTTTCAGGAGGAAGCCGTGGTTGGAGACCATGGGTTCCACAGCGGATGATGCGCGTGGAGACCACGGGGTCCGATGCGGAACACACGGTCTAGGACCGCATGTTCTGAGTCTGAACACGTAGTTTGGTACCGTGTGTTCGGGACTGACAGTCGTGGTTTTGGAGCACGACTGTGGGCCAAACAGCTGCGGTCGGAAACCGTGGCCAGGGGGCCTAAAGCCGCGTTTTGGAGCAAGCTGTTAGGACTTCCCCTGGGTGGGGGGGGGGGCAAGGTTTATTTCTTTGAAATGAGTCTGATGAGTCTACTTTGCGTGATTGACAGGATGTCGCAGGTTCTGTGGAGAGAGCGGGAGATTCCATATGACATTGTAACCGTCGTCCGAGGGGATCGCCATGTGCGAGCGGTGTTGGGACTATGTGGACTACTAAAGTTCGCCAAGGTACCCATGATGCGGTCAGCAGCGTTGCTGCTGAACCGACTGATTAGTTTCTGGGAGCCGGACATATAGGCCTTCAGAGTGCAGGGTGAGCGGGTGGACCTCGCCCTGACAGATGTATACTTCCTGACGGGGTTGCCCTGTCTGGGTAGGGTGGTAGACACGCAGCCGTGGGTATCCGCGGACATACATATGGAGGACATGCTAGAGAGGTACTGTGGTCCAGAGGCTAAGGTGCATAGGAATGCACTTCTGGTGAGAGACCTACAGGAGCCATCAGTATAGGCCATGGCGGCATGCGTGGTTCGCGTCTTGGGGTCCCAGTCACCGGAGAAGGTGTCTGGGGGCCAGATGTCGCTGGTGGAGCATGTACTGGATGGGGTTTATTATGTGTGGGGCCAGATGTTCCTCACCTACGTTCAGCGAAAGCTGACAACAGCGAAGGAATCTGGCAAGGGGTTTTGCTATGGTTCTTTCTTATGTGCATTTTTTATGGAGAGGGTACCCACACTGCGGCTGCGGGTGCCGATCAGAGCAGGAGGCTTGAGGGAGCCGCGGATGGTGTGGTGGGGTGAGATGATGCGCTGCCGTGGTGGCGGCGATGTTGGTAGGTATTTTATGTAGGAGTTGTACCTGCAGTGGCTCTAGATACCATTGACACTCGATGACTATCCATATAGAGATATGGATTACACCGAAGATCCAGAGGCACCACGGGCGCCGGGACAGGCATGGGGACCAGATGGTACATATGTTTTTCTTGCATGTTATGGATGTCAAGTTTTATGTATGATAGTTGATTGATATATTGTTACTGACAAATGGGTGATCTGCAGATGTGGGCCCGAGGCCGCTGCCAGGGCATGTGGCACGGAGGGGGATTGTGGTTGTTCCTGCTCTGCCTGGGCGGGGGGAGGTGAGTCGCCGGGATGCAGAGGGGACGCTAGAGTCCGTACGGGCACTACTAGACCATTTGCTAGTGGGGGTGACTGACGAGGGGTGGTGGGACGTTGATCCGGACGTGGTTCAAGATTGCATGAGGGCACCCCGAGAGTTCAGATTCATTGCAATCTGGGTGGCTATCTTGGAGGACAGGGCACGGGCACATGAGCCCATAGGGGATGAGGATTTTCCGGAGGAGGAGCAAGGGGAGGACTCAGAGGCAGCAGATGCAGGCAGTGATGCAAGGTATGACTCTGATTAGGGAGTGTAGGGGACTCCCCCCGAGTTTTGTAGCTACAGCATGTATTTTATGAGGCTTTAGGGATGTATAGACATTTTTTGTATAGATGAGTACAGGGGTACTCAGGACATGTATAGCACTATGACATGTATTTTTTGATATATATATATATGCACGTGGATGCACCTTTTTGTGATGTTGTTTTAGTTGTACGCACGTGGATGTGCTTATGGTGTGTTGTATGTTTGTACTGCACGTGGATGCAAGTAGTATAGGATGTTGGGCACATGGATGCAACACTATGTATGTAGGACTAGGCACGTGGATGCCCCTGTATATGAATGTGTTTGTATTTTTTATTGCACATGGATGCAAATGTTTATGTGATGATAGGCATGTGGATGCCTCTTGCAATCTTTTTGGGTTTTTTATATATTTTTATGAGATGCTATGAGATGATAATGCATGATTAAGGTTTTACATGGTGTGATTGATGTGCCAATCTAGGATGTTGTTGGCCATTTGGTCCGCGACACTATTTTGAGCTCTTGGGACATGGGTGAATGTTATGGATTCAAACTGTCGGCTGAGTTGTTTTGTGCGTAGGAATTTTCTAAAGAGGTAGGGATCACGCACCTGGTAGAAGTTGTTGAGCTGGGAGACAAGCAGCTGGGAGTCAAGGAACACATGAAGGTGACATATGCTTATCTGGATGGCAGCAGTCAGGAGACCGGTCATAGCATCATACTCCACCTGGTTATTGGTAGCAGCGCCTATACAGATTCAGTCAAGGTGAATCATTTCATGTGAAGGGGAATAAAAGACCCATGCTGCTGAAGCTAGGTTGGGAGACCAGCGGCTTGCTCCAACGGCGAAGCCAGCGTAATGAGGTGGAAGATGGTCCATCTGTGGTCATGCAAAAATGATGAATATGAGAGTGAGGTAAAAAAGGTTAAAAACAAAAAAGATAGCAAACTATACAATGCAGACCAATGGGGCCGCAAGTTATTTAGGGATAAAAATGACTAAGATACAACCCATTACGAGGGTTGCACAAAGGGTGACATTTGGAGTCAGCTAAAATGTATGCCCCCTTGCCGAGACAAGTCTGCACAATGTAAGGGCCTTGCCACATGGATTCGAACTTCCCTTTGTCGGTTTTGTCATGGGCTTGGTCATAGGCGAGGACAAGGTCCCCTTCGTGGAAAGTTCGAGGGTGTATGTGTTTGTCGTAACCAGCTTTGGAGTGGTTCTTGTCAGCTTCAATGGTATGGAGAGCGGCACGACGGTCTTCATCGGCTTGTTCAAGGGATAGCAGACGTTACTCAAGTGGGGAGGTATCGGGGAGAAGCTCAACGACGATATGTAAGGAAGGTATCTGACATTCGATGGGGAGGACAGACTCTACGCCGTGAACTAAGTGAAACGGGGTAAAACCAGTGGCGGTTTTAGTGGATGTACGGTAAGCCCATAAGGTGGGGAAGAGCATGTGGTGCCAATTGGACTTATGTTGATCAACGGTGCGTTGAAGGATCGTTTTGAGAATTTTGTTAATGGCCTCTACTTGGCCGTTCCCTTGAGGGTAATAAGTAGAGGAGAACTGATGTTCGAATTTTAGGAGGGTGGATAACTCGCGCCAAACGGAATCTTCGAAGTGTGAACCATGGTTTGAGACCAACTGTTTAGGAACCCCGAATCTAGTGATAACGTGGTTAAAAAAGAAATGGGCAGTGGTGTCAGCAGTACAGTTGAAGGTAGGCATGGCTTCGGCCCATTTAGTGAAGTAATCGATGGTGATAATGATGTATTTATGGCCGTTAGTAGATGGGGGTCTACACTCCATGAAGTCGATGGCCCACTTACAAAAGGGACCAACGGTGACGACTGGGTGTAACGGAGCAGGTGGTGTCCGGGCCTTGGGGGAAAAAAGTTGGCAGTTATAGCAATGCTTGACCGCAGTGATGCAGTCGGTGAAAAGTGTGGGCTAGAAGTATCCAGCGCGGACGACCTTTTGGGCAGTGGCCATCCCTGAGAAATGGCCGCCATAGGCTCTGCTATGACAGTCATTAAGGATGTGTTCAGCTTCCTCGTGTGTAAGGAAATGACGAAGAATTGTGTCAACCCCCCGCCGGTAAAGGACATCACCTAAGAGGAGATATCGAGAAGCCTGGTGACGGATTCGACGACGTCCATTACGGGTGACTTTGGGTCTAAACCTCTGCGTGCGCAGGTATAACAAAATATCACTGTACCATGGGTCATCAAATGAGATAGTGAACAAGTGATTGTCGGGTAACTCATCGGAGATTTGTAGGGCCGGGAGTAGGGAAGGGAGATCAGTGATGAGCTGGGAAAGCACAAGGGATTTAGTGCTCTTAGGTATTCAGAAAGTGAGGTCATATTCCTGGAGGATAATGACCCATTTAGCAACACGACCTTGCAGGAGCCGTCGGTTTAGGAGATATACCATGGGGTTAGAATTGGCGACGACTGTTGTATGACTAAGTAAAATGTAGTGTCGCAATTTCTGGATGGAGAAGACGACATCTAGGGCAAGTCTCTCCTCATAAGGGTAACGTAGAGGTGGTACAGACAAGGTATGGCTAACGTAATAAATGACATGCTCTTGGTGGGAAGCGTCTTCTTGAACCAAAACTCCGGACACAGCATGCTCGGATGCCGAGACGTAGAGGATGAAGTCCTAAGAGAAATCTGGAGGGGAGATCAAGGGGGCTTGTGTGAGAGCTTTCTTGAGGGCTCCAAATGCGGCTTTTGCTTGCTCATCCTAGACAAAGGGTACGTGGGTACGGAGCAGGCGCAAGAAACCATGAACAGTGGTAGCGTAATCAGGAACGAAACGATAGAGAAAATTGGATCGCCCCTGTAGACTTTGGAGTTGTCGAATCGTACGAGGAGAGGGAAGGTCTAAGATGGCTTGGACTTTCAGGGGGTCAATAGTAATTCCTTTCTGGGAAACAATGAAACCCAACAATCGGCCTGTCGGAATGCAAAAGACACAGTTGTGTGGGTTCAAGTGGATTTGGTATTTGCGACAACGCAGAAAAACTTGCCGAAGGTCATTAAGGTGGTCTGATCGTTTCCGGGAACGAGCTGTAAGGTCATCAAGGTAGACTAGCAAGATATGGACCAAGTCGTGAAAGCAATAGGTCATGGCCCGCTGGAAGGTGGCACCAGCATTTTTGAGGCCAAAAGGCATGACGCGATAGGAAAATGTGCCCCATGGGGTGGTAAAGGCAGTCTTGTACTGATCCTCCTTACGGATCTGGATCTAGTTGTATCCGGAAAAACCGTCCAGGAACGAGAGGACTTCATGCCCCGCACACGCATCGATGAGCTGGTCAATAAAGGGCGTGGGGAAATTGTCTTTGGGACAGGCGCGGTTTAAATCTCGGAAGTCAGTGCATACTCTAATGGTGCCTTGTTTTTTGTTAACGGGAACGGGGTTTGAAACCCAGGTGGTATAAGCAATAGGATAAATGAATCCTGCCTTGTGAAGTTTCTCAATCTCTGCTTTGACAACTGGGAGCTTTGAGGGATGAATGGGACGTTGTTTCTGACGAACGGGGGGTACATCAGGCCATGTGTCAATGTGTTGCTCTATAATGGCGGGGTCCAGACCAGGCATTTCGGTATAGGACCAGGCAAAGACATCACGGAATTCATGGAAGAGTTTTTTGTACTCCTCGATCTCATGCTCATTGCAGGATGCTCCTAAAGTTATGAGTTCAGGAGTACCTCCTGGGGTAGCGATATCAATTTGGATAATGGGGGAAATATTGGCCATGTTACTTTCCTCAAAGGCATCCGGAGTAGGAATAGGATCATTAAACTAGTCGACCTTGGTAGGAAGGAAATCTTTGGATTCAACCGCAAATTGGGTAGCGGTGCTAGAGGAAGATGCTTCTGGGAGGAAATACGAACAATGGTGCATGTCATCCCAGGGATACTCCAGGGCAGTGAGTGCCTCAAGAATCTCCTCATCAGTACGGAAAGTGTGGGCCGTCAAATCGGTTGACGAGGGAATGGTAGTTGAAGAGATCATGTAAATGGTGTTGATCTCCCTGGATGAGGGTGGGATCGGGGGGTGAATCTCTTCAATGGTGGGTGGTGCCGTCTCAAGATCCAGATTGTTCATCTCATAGAGAGCTGCTCTGTAATCGAGGAGATCAGGACAGTGATGTGAGTAATGCCCGTAAACACCGCATATGGCACAGGGGTGGTTAGTGCATAGGGATTTGTCGCGAGGCTTAGGGGTTGGATCTAGTTTGACAACCGAGATATTGGGGTCATCATCAAGCATCTGCATGTGTTTCTGTAATGCATGTAACTGTGGACATTGATGAGTCGCATGGCCTAACTCATTGCACAATGAGCATTTGGGAGGAGCACGAAACACAGGGGGGGTTTTTTAGTGTGTTGGGAGGTGGTACAGCAGTGTAAGGTTGAGGGCCTCTGCCCCCAGTGGATTTGGGAGGAGGAGGATGATTCGTGGAGGATGAAGGGGTAGAGACACCGGGGGGTGGCTGAGTGGTAGTAGCCATGGGTTGCACCGGTTGTAGGATGACGCTTGGTGTCGACGGGGGAACGGGAGGTGAAAGATACCAGACAAGTAATCCCAAGGTTAACCCAGGGAGGCTAAGGGTAGCCATGACCGGGGCGCTTACTACTCCCGAGGGAGGGACTAGGAAGGGGATTGTATGGATAGGTGTAACACCAATGTGGCTAGGTACTGATGGTGGTTTAGGCAACAAGGGTGGTTGATTGTTAGGTGTTTGGTTATCGTGGGATAGGGTACATAAGTCAGACACTTCGGGCGTAGATGACGGGGGAGGAATGGATTGGAATGTGGATGTCATCGGCGGGTCTGAGTAAATTCCAGGTCCCAAGGAGGAAACAAACGAGGTAGCGGCACCACTAACAGGTTGTTCAACCATGGGGAGAACATTTTCGGGTGCAGCAGGGGCACTAGGATCGTAGTAGGTGAGTTGGTCAATCTTGACCACGCGTCCATCATGGGGGAACATTATGGTATGAAAGACAGAGGAAGCTACCGCCCGCATAGCATACATGTAGTTGCGACCAAGTAAGAGGTTGTAATCAAGCTGGGCATTGATGACCTCTATGTCAATGAGGATGGTTTTACCACCTAACTGGATGGGGACATTGGCTAGGAGACCTTGGGGCTGAGCCGAACGACCATCATAGGCACGTAATGCAGTGGTGGACTGCTGAAGGGTAGGGGAACCCAACTTCTGCCATACGAATGTAGACATAACGCATGTGGAGGCACCTTCATCGATGATGCATCGATGGATGACAAGATTCCGAACGAAAACAGAAACTTGGAATGCTAAGGTGGAAGGCAGGCGTGGTTTGGACTGGTCCAAATCAAATGCCATCAAATTTGAATCATTTGGGTCAATAGCCGCAATGTCTAAGAGTAAAGTCTTGCGCTGGGAAGGGCAGTTCTTTAAGACTTATAACGCAGACATGGCTGCGGGGGATTGGGCTAAGTCGTCTACAATGTTGTAGTTTGACGCAGCGCACGCATTGGGGTTATTGTTGATACAGCGAAGTGGGAAACGAGGTGCTTTGGAAGTGCCATCTATTGGAGGGGGAGGTATACGTAATGCCTGATCAGTGGGGTGAGCGTTAGTGGTTTTATCAGTGGGAGGGGCTTCATAGGTGGAGCCATATTGGTTTCGGTGGGTCTGGAGGTTGACATCAGCGGATGACATCATCAACAAGTGGTGGGTCCCTGAGTCGAACATGGGTTGATCAGGAGCGGCGTAAGTGATTTTTTGTTGGGGTGGCGCGTTGGCTTGAGGGGGAGCCAATGGCTAAGTGTTCACTATGCCTTGGTTTGGTAAGGGGTTTTGCAGCACCAAAGGTGGCTGCTGAGGTTGCGGGGGGTTGGGTGGTGCTTGAGGAGCTGCATGCCCTTGGCGATGGGCATCATCAACCCAAAGTTGCCGAGCTCGCTCCAAGTGTGGGAAAGCATGTGTGTAGTGGCCATAGACCCTGCAAATAGAACAATGATGGTTTGTTCACAAATTGTTGTTTTTAGCCTGCTTGGGCGGGCGATCAGGGTTTTGGTTAGTAGGGGCCGCATTATTATTGTCAGGGGGATTAGGAGGTTGACCAGCTTGGTCTGTAGGTTGGTTGTTCCCACGATTACGGCCCTTGCCGTGGTTTTGTTGGCCCTGGTTGCGTTGGTTGTTCTGGTTTTGCTGCGGGTTGTGTTGGGCATAAAATTTCCCTTGGGAAGTAGGTGGATTCTGAGGTTGCGCAGGTGCTGGAGCAAGCTGCGGTGGATGATATGTAGGTGGAGGCTGCGCAGGTGCAGCAACTTGAGGGGGTTGCTGATATGGCTGTGGAGCGGGTTGTGGGGTTTCCGCAGGGGCTGCCTGTGGCGGGTAATAAGCGGGTTGGGCTTGGGAAGGCACAGGAGCTGGTGCAGCCTGCTGGTGGTAATAGGGATGAGGTGCGACCGGGGGGGTGTAAGCAGTGGGCGCATGACCGAAGCACTGAGGTGGATAGGTGGTTCCCTGAGAATGGTGGTGATGTGTCATAGGAGCATACGAGTTAGTGGCCCCATACTGTGAGGTAGCCCGCGAAAGGTCGAGGCCAGGGGTAGGACGTGCTATGGAAAAGGGTTGGGGATGCGAAGAAACACAGTCGATGATGCCATCTGCAGCATGGGATGCCCCCGGTGCATCGTGATGGGAGGACTCGCCGCGAGGGGCGTCAGGTATAATTGTATAGAGATAACCCAACTAGGCGTAAATGAGGTCGAATTGTTGGGCCTTAAGGATGGCCTCTTCTTCATACTGGGGTCTTTCTCATGCCACATCCTTAGCAATGACAGGGAGAAGGGACTTGAGAAACCAATCTAGGAAGATATGGTCATCTAATTTGATCTTACATAGGCTACGGTGTCGACGCCACTCATGAATGTGGTCCGTGATGTGGGTAGCCGTGTTTTGTCTGCAAGATAGGAGGATCTCAATGCCCGCGTCATAGCGGACAGGTAACTGGAAGAACTGCAGGAATGTCGAAGCAAGGGAAGTAAAGGTGGCATGGGTCCCATGGGGTTGCTCGATATACCACTTGGCTATAGAGCCAGTGAAGGTGCGCTGTAACAGACGGAGGCGAATAGAGTCGTCCACTATGGAGTTGGAGGAACACCATAGATGGAAGGACATGATATGGTTTTGTGGGTCCTCACCTACCTTGCCCTCGAACTTAGGGATGTCAGAGGGGAGCTTGGTGGGCATGTGAGGCCACGCAGGGTCGTGTCGGATAGGGTCGTTGGTCAATCTGGCTAGGTCAGGCAGGTTGAGGCTAGCCATGAATGACAAACTGGAAGAAGGATGTGACATAGTAGTGGGTTGGACCAAGTTGGGGCCAATGCCCCCAAGTGCAGGGGTAGGATTTGGGATGTGGCTCCCAAGTGGGGGAACTAAGGTGGTATAGGATGGTCCTGCACCACCATGGGTAGTGTGATCCATTGATGGAGTGGGGATAGGTATTCCAGCTGCGGGAATAGGTGCAGTGAGGGGAACGGTAGATGGGGGCCCCATGGAGGGCATACCCAAAGCAGGTGTGGTAGCTGGTGTAGTGGTGGATGTGCCACCAATGGTCCCTACCAAGAAAGGAGTGGAAGTCACGCCATCCATGGGGCTAGTAGGGTCAGTATAAATGGGGTTCTCAGACTCTGCCTCAGAATCAGAGGTAAAGTAAGGAGCGTCGATATCTGGTGACGGAGTCCTATGCCGCTGATGAGTGGAGTCAAGGGGCAAGGCTCGATATCTATGATAAGTAGTATCAAGGGATGATGATCTGTGTCGATGACGGGTGGTGTCAAGTGAACCGTGCTGTGGGGGCTCGCTCCTGAGGCATCGAGAATGTCTCAGGGACTCAATGGTGACAGATGGTGTCAAATCTCTGGGGGTTGAGGTGAGTAAAAAATAGCTCAAAAAACCCTAATGCAACTGAGTGTGCAGAAGGAGAGCTCAAAAAATAGGGCACTCAGGCCAACAACCAACTCAAAACACCCACTGCAATAGCTGTGCTACAATAGGTGGAGTGTCAACAGAAATGGTCAGAATACCAACGAGCAGCAGGTTTCCTAAAAATAAAAAATGGTGGACTCACTAGACCAAAAGGGGGTAAGGGAGTATGCAAACACCTAACTAAAAAGTATTCTGACTCAACTAGACATATCCTCTGCAAGGTGATGAAATCCAAGTCAGACAATATGAATAGGAAAGCCAATTGGCTAAGACGTCCCCCTACCGGGAGGGACACCGGGTAGTCAATCCTAGAAGAATGACAACTAAGATACCCCGTTCATGACACGTCCAGAAAGGTGAATTTGTCGTTTGGTCCTTTTACCGCAATACCCCTATACAGGGATATCCCGAGAACTACGAAAGGTAGCCCTTCGATTACTGAATGGAGTGCGGTATTCCACTTAGGCATCCAAAACCAATCTCGCGAATTCAACCCTCCTAGGGGAGAGGCTCTCTGGTAAACTAGTTGTGACCATGCCAAAAAGTACTAGGGGATTTTGGTTCCCTAATTGGACAACAGCTATGTCTCTAGTGTAAGTAACCGAGGGGTGTTATTGGAAGCCTATCCCCCCAATCCTACCTAACTACAAAGATTCTTTTGTGTTCCCCAAGTGGGGTTAGAATATTGGTTGAGTTAAGTAGTTTTTAAGGCTCACTTGAATTATGTGATAGAGTGTGTGCTCGTGAGGTGATGAACCCAAAATAGAAGTGCCACAAGGGGGGCAAATTTCTAACTAACAATAATACTGAATTCGAAACTTTAACATGCAAAATGTTCTGAATTAAAATGTTGAAATTTTAAAAAGATTCTGTAAAGGGAACAAAAATTATGTTGCAGAAAAGGCTGTAGGGAAGTAGGGCTGCAGGTGGAACAGATGGTTGTGCAGATGTAGAAAATATTGCAGCAAAGGGGCTGGGTTCAAAAACAGGAAAAAAATGTAGAAATCAGACCGCGGGTCTGTGGCGAATCTGAGCAGTCGGACCGTGGGTTTGAGGGAAACAAGCATGGATAGGTCGGGGCTTTTTGGCTTACAGAGGCAGGCGGACTGCAGAAAACAGGGAAAAATATGTAGTCGGGTCGTGGGAAAAAGGCTAACAGATGCAGTCGGGACGCGGGAAAAGGATCGACAGATGCCGTCGGGTCGTAGCAAACAGGCTGATTAGCCGTGGTCGGATCACAGGTAACAGACTTGAATCCACCGGCAGGGCGTCGGAAACATTCTGAGAGCCGCGGTCGGGTCGCAGGTAAAGGCCTGAAAGACGCGGTCGGGACGTGACTGCAGAGGGAAAAGATGCGGTTTACGGTAGCCGAAAGGAAAAAACGGGAAATTATTGCAGAAAACTAATTTTTTTTTAAAACTGAAACTAGAAATTCAAACCTAGGGGAGTCGCCAAAACTGTAGCTAGGGTTTTCACCCTAGCTTGTGCAAATGAGCACCTACTAAGGAGAAGGGACTCCTTAGTAGCAGTTTAGTAAATTGTAAATTAAAATGCTAAAACAGAAATGTAAATTACTGTAAACACGTGCATGAAACAGAAAAAACAAGATATAAAGAATGGCTTTTGTATTAATTTTACCTCCAATGTGAAGGTTGGTAAAGCTCTTGCAATGATCCAAGAGGGTTGCTCCAAGCTCCAACTTGCTCCTTCTCTTTCTCCAATGGTGGGAATGGGACAAAAGGGTCTCCCAAGGTGAAAGTAGCTCAAGGGTGAGCTAGGGTTTCAAGAGAGATTTTGGCAGAGTAAGGGTGCTTATGATTGTGGATATGGAATAAGGGGTCTCCATCACCTATTTATAGTTTTTTGGTGGTGGAGTGCTGGCCCATGGTTTTGGGAACCCTATAATTTAGGTCAGCTGTATAGGGTTTTTTTCCTCCTTTTCCTCATTATTTTATATTTTTTATTCCCTTTTTAGAGGGTTTTTGCTATTTTTAGAGGAATTTTGGATATTTTTGGAGGAAAAAGGGGGTTTTTAGCCTTTTTGAGGCTTTTTTGATGGTTTTGTGGCCTTTTGGAGGCATTTTAGGCCTTTTGGAGGCTTTTTAGCGGGATTTTTTGGGTTTTTAAGGGAAATATGGTAGGAAAATGGACAAATGAGCCATGTAATGGGATAGATGAGGTAGTGAACACTTTTTGGGTGTTAACAGTGGAACATGAGGTACATGTTGGTATGCAGGTGCTTGAAGATTCTACACTCAAACAAGAAGAAGGACCCGCACTTAGTCTTTTTTCAGAGGGATTATGAGTTGCCTCATGGAGAGAGTTGCAAAGTCTTGAAGGAGGCACATGATCTCACAACAGTTGGACCAGCTAATTATGGAGAAGATGAATTAAAGATTTCGATGGGTAAGAGTTGTAAATATTTAAGGTTGGTTCATAATTCCTCACCACCTACTTCTTTTTCAGCCACATAAATTGGGGATGGAAATTGGGTGAAAGGTTTTTTTCTAGTGGTGCCACATGAGGGGTATGAAACTCCTACCTCTCCTTTTGATGATGACATGAATAGAGCACCTCATTATTTACATTTGCAACAGAATATTGTCTTTCCTTATGATGATACATATCTTCATTGATACACTTATGATGTTCGCTTGAGTCACTTGAAGACTCATGATCTTCCTTGCTCTTTGCTTAGTTCAATTGATGTTCGAGGAACTTCATTAACTACTTGGATGAAAGAATGCATGGCTGACTGTTTTTATGCATCTTACATATTCTTGGAGTAGAATTATAGGACATGGGATACTCACCTATGTCATTGGATCAGATTTGATTGTTCACTCGATGCTTGTATGCACCTGGAAAATGGTGGTCTACTTACTTGGAGGTATAAGAGCTTTCATGATTCTTTGATGAAGCACCTCCTTGATGTACATTTTCATTATGTTGCTATGTACTTTGATGATATATATGTTGTACTCATGATGTTTGGAAGAATGCATACAAGAAAATGGGATCCAGGAATCCTCTTATCTAATGGTGTGGGTTGGAGAGCACTCTTAATTGTTGGGGTGAAATACAAGCAATGGGACCCTGGAATAATTTTTATCTCACGGGTTTCAAATTTCTTGGGGAAACAAGAAGTATGGGAGATGGATTTCCCACTTAATAAAGTGATTTTTATCATAGTCGTGCAGCAGCAAGCATGGTGGTTCCTCTCTAAAATCTTCATGGAAACTCAAAGACTCAAGGTTGGGCAATTCAATGGCAACTTCAAAGAATTAAACAGAAAGCAGGTTCTTCAACACCCATGTTTGAAATTGCTTGAGGACAAGAAATATTGGGAAGGGAGGATTTGTTATGTCCCAAATTTGGCATTGGGTCACAACGGCCTAATCACATTGGCCATATTCATTAGAGTTTGTCAAATTGATGTTAAGGGTCAAATAATTACCAAGGAGGAAAATTACTAGTTTCCTAGGTTCAGGGTGGAAGCCTTGGGATTTGGAATAAGGGGGATAATAAATGATTTTTGAATATTAGAATGGAATAAATATTTAATAAAGGATCTAAATAAATATATACAAGTGAAAATCAAGGTGGCATTTGATCATGAAGACACATGGAGGAAGTGGGACCCACATATGGCTAGATTTCCCCACTACACTTGGAATCATTCTCTCACCAATTCGAATTCAAGGTGAATGGTAAAATACTTGGGGGAGTTCAAAATGTATTATTCATGGCATGACTCATCCAAGGTCGAAATATAGAGGAAGAGTAACTCCCATGGAAGAGGAAGAGGCAATTTGGAGCTAGTGGGATACTTGGGCTAGATTCCCTAGCTCTATGACAACAATGATGAAGATGCTATGACACCTATGACACAAATCAGACCTAAAGGCTGACATATGAAATATATGACATGTCAGGGCTAAAAATAGACTCCAATAGGATGCTCAAGGGAGTTAGGGAAACTAAGATGCTTCCACATGTGATTTGGTGGAAGTGGGAAACTAGGAATTGTTGTACAAGTGGCATTCTTTGGAATTTCTTCCCAACTTGAGTTGGCATGAGTCTCTGGAAGGAATTCGACCCATGGAGGACATTAGAAGTTTATAAATGTTAATAAAAAAAAATGAAACCATCTTTTGATCATTTGTAGAATTTGCAATTGCATTTGTGAAGAGAGAGAGGTAGTGGATGACTAGTTTCTTGCCTTAGCCAATTTCGAGGGTGAAAGATTCCCATCCAAGTTGGTAATTGGAAAGGCCATTCATACCTTTCATTTGGATATTTAATGGAGTCTTTATTTTTAGGTGTAAGCTATAGGGTAGCTCATGGTTTCTTCTATTGCAGCTCACTCCTTCAACCATTTCAAGTTTTGGTGGCATATTCTTGATCCTTGAGGGAGGGCGTTTTTGGTGAGCTATTGTACTCTTTGGGGGGGATTCTAATGCCCCATTTATTTTGTAATATGAATTAAATACTCTTTTATTCATCTCCAGAAATTTTTCAGGTCTAAATTCCAAGTAGAAATGTATAAATCTCATTTTTAATGAAAGAACAGTGCCATTTCCCCACTACCTTGTTGTGAACCAATGTAATGTTGATGGATTCGAATGGACAAGTAAAATAATGATGGTTTATTGATGAATGGAATTTTATTGATGTATTACACAAGTTTCATGTTCAGTTCTTAAGCATTTGAAGTCATTTTACTCAGTTTATTTACATTTGGAGAAGATTTGGTGCCATTTCCCCAAGGGTCGAACTAGTGATTTTTGTTGATGTTTGGGAGAGGTTTGGAACAGACTTAATAACTAATGAATGGTGCATTTGGAACCATAATAACATATTTGAGACATCCCCTATCTCTGTTCATAAATTTGAGTGGGTTTGGAGGCATTTGGGAATCCATTTTCAATACTTACCCCAGGGGGATTTGAACCCCAAATTACTAGTAAAATTGCATACTTGGTCCAGAATCTTAAGAGAGTTTGAAGAGATATTTTGGTGGCCATATTGTTAAGATTTAATATGCTAAGACAGAAAATAGCAGCATTACATTCCATTTCACAATAATAGCATATGCAGGATCACTGAAGAAACAACAAGCACAGCATAAACACAAGAGACAGAGATTTATCCTGGGAAACCCTCATGGGGTAGAAAACCCAGCAAAGCTTCCTCAATATAGATGACCAGCAATATACAAAGATGAAACCCTGAGACATGATCTCCTCCTCCACAATAGCAGACCTCTCCACAAGTGCGCTATCCTCAAGTGAGTGAGTGTATCAAATGAGGAACACACCTCCTCTATTTATACACTACTCTGATATGTATTTTACACAAGTACATGTAGGCTCGTATTTAACCATTAGGTTAAATACCCCATTATAACTGACTGGGCCGACCCCCACATGGTGGGTCTAATAACCCTAGTTACCACACCCAACTCGTAGGAATAAACATCTCCGGATTTATAGTATAATCACATCGGAGGTATGGAACATCTCCGGAATAAATAATATACAAATATAATATTATTTGAAGTTACAATATTTCAACACTCCCCCTTAACGAGAAGGATATTATAACAGTATCTGCACGAGCAAGGAGTCATCAACATCATACATGATACATCTATAAATCATTGGAAGCTTTCTCAACATCATCAGTAACTCAAGCAGTTACTGGAACATCTTCAATACTGGAACATCAACATCTTCAGTACTGAGTCTTTATCTTCTGCAGCACTCGAACAGCTACAACAACATCAACATCTGGATCCTCACGATCATCAGTATCGTCATCACACGATCATCAGCATCGTCATCACACGATCATCAGCATCGTCATCACACGATCATCAACATCATCATCTCACGATCATCAGCATCGTCATCACACGATCATCAACATCGTCATCTCACGATCATCAGCATCGTCATCACACGATCATCAGCATCGTCATCACACGATCATCAGCATCATCATCACACGATCGTCAGCATCGTCATCAACACAGGTATCCATAATAATACAAGTATCCACATCATTAGTACAAGTATTCATGCCAATACAAGTATACATATCATCAATACAAGTATCCATACCGATACAAGTAACCACGTCATCAATACTAGTATCCTACCGATACAAGTAACCACATCATCAATACAAGTATCCATACTGATACAAGTAACCACATCATCAATACAAGTATCCATACCGATACAAGTAACCACATCATCAATACAAGTATCCATACCGATACAAGTAACCACATCATCAATACAAGTATCCATACTGATACAAGTAACCACATCATCAATACAAGTATCCATACCGATACAAGTAACCACATCATTATAAAAAAAAATCACTTTCTCGGAGACCATTCGTCTACAGATCAATTCAGGGACCAAAGTCCGGGGATGATACAATCCCCACTTATCGGAGACCACACGTCTACGGATCAATTCAGGGACCGAAGTACGGGGATGATACAATCCCCACTTCTCGGAGACCACACGTCTACGGATCAATTCAGGGACCAAAGTCCGGGGATGATACAATCCCCACTTCTCGGAGACCACACGTCTACGGATCAATTCAGGGACCGAAGTCCGGGGATGATACAATCCCCACTTCTCGGAGACCACACGTCTACGGATCAATTCAGGGACCGAAGTCCGGGGATGATACAATCCCCACTTCTCGGAGACCATACATCTACGGATCAATTCAGGGACCGAAGTCCGGGGATGATACAATCCCCTGCCTGTTCATTCAGGACTTCATTATTGGAGACCCAGTCTACGGCTCTATTCTGGGACCTCAGTCCGGGGACGATGCAATCCCCTGCCTGTTCATTCAGGACTTCATTATCGGAGACCTCACGTCTACAGCTCTATTCTGGGACCTCAGTCCGGGGATGATGCAATCCCCTTCCTGTTCATTCAGGACTTCATTATCGGAGACCTCACGTCTACGGATCTCTTTAGGACTGAAAGTCCAGGGATGATCCAATCCCCTCAACTGTCCACTAAGGACTTCATTCTCGGAGACCTCACGTCTACGGCTCTCTTTAGGACTGAAAGTCCAGGGATGATCCAATCCCCTCAATTGTCCACTAAGGACTTCATTCTCAGAGACCTCACGTCTACGGCTCTCTTTAGGACTGAAAGTCCAGGGATGATCCAATCCCCTCAACTGTCCACTAAGGACTTCATTCTCGAAGACCTCACGTCTACGGCTCTCTTTAGGACTGAAAGTCCAGGGATGATCCAATCCCCTCAACTGTCCACTAAGGACTTCATTCTCGGAGACCTCACGTCTACGGCTCTCTTTAGGACTGAAAGTCCAGGGATGATCCAATCCCCTCAACTGTCCATTAAGGACTTCATTTTCGGAGACCTCACGTCTATGGCTCTCTTTAGGACTGAAAGTCCAGGGATGATCCAATCCCCTCAACTGTCCATTAAGGACTTCATTTTCGGAGACCATACGTCTACGGATCAATTCAGGGACCAAAGTCCGGGGATGATACAATCCCCACTTCTCGGAGACCATACGTCGACGGCTCTCTTTAGAACAAGTGTTCAAGGATGATACAATCCCCACATGTATTCTCATCAATACAAGTACAAGTATCCTCAACCATACAAGTACATTATTCAATACATGTGTCATCAAAAGTATGTATTCTTACCAATACATCTTATCATCAAAAGCATGTATTCTCACCAATACATCTATCATCAAAAGCATGTAAAACAAAGTATTCTAAGCATAAGAGTCCTAAATCTAAATATTTCTAACTATCTAGGTGTAGAGAGCAGGTTACCTCATCATCGACCTTGTTGTTCGATGAGACAATCTCATCATCAGTGACTATACTACTCCCCCTTTCGAGGAGGGTCCTTTTGAGATACACCAAGCTTGTCTCGAAAGTATTCAAATTTCACTCGAGACAGAGGTTTGGTTAGTATGTTGGTAACTTCTTCACTTGAGGTAGAGATTTGGTTAGTACATCGGTAACCTATTACAAATTCAAACTTTAGTTCCTTCTGCATCATATCTTATTAGATCCCTATGTTCTTTGACTTATCATGGAACACTAGATTCTTTGTCATCTTCATACAACTCTATTTGTCACATAGGATCACAGTTGGTTCTATCTCTAATTCAAACCAATCCTGAAGCCAAGCTTCTTCACAACTAGCAGAGCAAGCATCCATATATTCTGCTTGTGCTGAGAGCCACACTAGACTGCTTCCAACTAAACCACGAGATCATGGTTAATCCCAGACAATAACATCCTCTTGATGTGTTCTTCCTGTCTGATACACTTTCTTCCCAACCAGCATCTGATTAGCCATCTAAAGTCATGATCTCCAAGATAGCATAGATCAAAGTCTATCGTATCCTTTATGTACCTCATCACATGCTTTGCAACTATCGGGTGAACACATCTAGTTTCCACTAGATACTGACTCAAGGTGTTCACAACAAAGCATATATCTAACCTATTATATGTTAGATACATCAATGACCCAATAATTTGACTGTACAGAGTTATATCCACTAACTCTGATGAGTCATCTCCTAACAGCTTCAAGTTGGAATCCATAAGAGTGGCCATTCCAACATATCAAGTCTTCTCAAGATTTCTCAGCATACTTTCTCTGGTTGAGAGAGATTCCTTCTGAGACTTTCCATACTTTTAGACCTAGAAAGTAATGCATCAATCTGAGATCTTTCAATTTCATTTCTACAGTCATCTATCTGTGCCATCTCTCATCAGATGGGTCTATTGATATGAGCCTCAACATCATTCGAACTCTGTGGTGAGTTCCTTCTTGCATCCATGTCATATGTGTATAGAAGCCATATTCAACCTTGTAGCAAAGGTTGAGATCCATATCACCCATGGTGATCATTAAGATCATCAATTGATTATCGATCCTGGGAACCATATAGAACCTGATTCACACTTCTTCTTTAATTACACCATTAAGAGAATGGTCTTATTTTAGCCACTTGGAGCAAACATCTCATCATGATTCTCTTCCTCTTTCTAAGAGAATCTTCTAGCCATGAGCCTTCTATATTTTGTTTGATTTGTAAATCTTCTTGTTGAACATCCATTGCTTGTTCAGTGTTCATCATTCATCATGATCTTTCCTACAAATCAAAATTAAGTACAGGATTAGTAATACTTTATAATCATCAAATCATATTGACATGGTAACCTATTATGCATACAGATATCATTTATATAGTTATGCAACTAATTTGACCAATACTTTGGCACAACACTTTCCCATATCCTGTATGCATACAGTGGCTATCTAGATGCCTTCCATCTCTACCAGAACATACTATCGAGAGTGTGCACAGCTCTCGGCATGTCAGCAAAGAGGTTTCATTCTAGACAAGCAACAATGGAATATTTGTCCAACTTACCAAACATATGCACATTAGTTGTATACTGTTCAATGCTCTATGAATGTTTACACTCAGCATTATATATTCTAGGAATACAAATATGCATACAACCTATTACAGGCAATATCATTACTTATCTTTTATGTTTGTGTGGCTACCTCCTGCTTGATCTTCTATATGTCTTTTGAACTTCTATTCATTCTGTACCACTGTGCATGCTCAAGAGTCATCCTCATGATCTCATACAAACATACACTCATTAGTATATTCTAAATGCTATCAAAACATTATAGTACTAAATAATCTTGAAAATGTATATTCATGATTATAGTTAATAAACATTAGTATTCAAGATTTCAGGGAAGTCTTCTTTTACTCATGCATATCATCAATCAAGATAAAGGATATAATATGCATAATCCCTTGATTACTAACTTTATGAATAAGCATAACCAATCATTCCAAGTATACCTATATAAGGGATCCTAACACAAGGTAAGATTCATGGGAAACATACCTGGATTAGTATACCTACTTGGTTATGTACAACATACCTAAACAATCTCTTCAATGATTTAGAGATCCTGAGCTAGAACCTGCATGTCTCATAGGTTAAGCATAATATAACAAAGTTATACATACCTCGTAAGTAGAACAAAGATTATGGATGAGTCTTTGTCTTCATGTTTTCATGGTCATGGAGCCTGATTTGTCTTTTGTGATGTACCTGTATCTTGTTAGCAGACAACATCAACCTCACACAACATCATAATGCATTAGTACAATCATAAGTGTCAACACCCTAACCAATGAATATCTTCTATCATGCATTCATAATTTTGTTAAGGTGATACAACAAATCTAAAATCAAGATTGTACCAACCGCAATAACATGAAGACAAACATACCATAAACTTAATCATGAACAAATCTCAAAACATACCTCGATGAGTCATACCTGTCGAGATCGCTTGTAATCTCCTTATGTAAAGCCTTAGCCTCATCTCCCTCTGAAACAGGAACTCCTTCACTTATGCAGGTGACCAATCCATCTTCTTCTAGGATTAACCCTATCCACTTGATTTGCAAGAACTGGACCTAGAGCTGGGTATGGGTTTGTCAGAGAAACCCCAAAAATTCAAACTTTGAATTTCAAACTTCCGAAAGGATAGAAATATGCGCCTTGATGAGCTGATCAAACTGATATATTCAGAATTTGAAAATTGCAAAGTTTCACTCCTCAATTTTGCCTTTGAAACTTCTGAATTCACTGGACGTGACCCTAAACTGGGGTTTGATGAATCCCACTCTTATGCCCAATCAAAATGTTTGATCCAAATCTCTAAGCTTCTATTTTTCTGAGGAGCTTCCATCCATGGTCACAGATTTCAAAAATTCCCATTTTTACAGAAGCCCAAATTTTCCACTTTTCTGATCAAAGTCCCGAACTAGGGTTTGATCAAGCCCGGCCTTCTTCCCAACCAAAAAATCTGATCTTGGTCTCTAAATTTCTATTTTGATGAGTAGCATTCAGCCGTGGTCTCTGTTTACAAAAATTCCAACTTTCTTCAAAGCCCTAAATTCCGGAAGCCATGAATGAAGGTACTCAAAAGTAATTTTGTTTTGACAGAAATATGTACCTGATTGTTTCTAGTGTAACTCCAAACTTTTCAATCCACAGGGTCTGAAAAAGTTTTCTGAGATAGCCTGACCTGTTATCTGTCCATCCTGACAGGTCTGACCTCAATTGGATTCTCTGAGAGAGAGTTATGTCAAATGTCGCAACGTGACCTGTTTTGGGATAAAACAGAAGAGCGAACTTGTACGGCGTGCCACGTGTCACTGTTTGAACTTCGGCCTCTGAAAAAATTTCCTGAGGTATCTGGGCCTGTTTTATTTCCATCCTGATAGGTCTTACCTCAATTGGACTCTCTGAGAGAGAGTTATGCCAAGTGTCGCAACATGACCTGTTTATGGGATAATACAGGAGGGCAAACTTGTATGGAGTGCCACGTGTCACTGGTTCAACTTCGGCCTCTGAAAACGTTTTCTGAGATAGTAAAGACTGTGTACTACCTGTCACTTTTTACGAAATTTCATTTGGAGCTTCCTAGCCCAAGATATGACCTTTTTCCCAAGGTCACCTGATTTTGACTCAGATATGGAAGAGGCAGAAACCCTATATTGTACAGATCATAGATCACAAAGTATAACGAATTAGAGGTTGTACCTTGGACACAAGGTACCTGGAGATTTAATCTTCATCCTGTAACAATTTCAGATCTGAAGACTTCGCCAAAACGGATTTATAGCGAAAGTGCTACGATGACTGGTTTTTTCTATGTAAAACCCTAACCTTCAAATTGTCGTAAGTAAAGGAAGTGTCATTAGTGCCATACCTTGTCTTCCTTCAGGTTAGCTCTGATACCATGTTAAGATTTAATATGCTAAGACATAAAATAGCAGCATTACATTCCATTTCACAATAATAGCATATGCAGGATCACTGAAGAAACAACAAGCACAGCATAAACACAAGAGACGGAGATTTATCCTGGGAAACCCTCATGGGGTAGAAAACCCAGCAAAGCTTCCTCAATATAGATGACCAGAAATATACAAAGATGAAACCCTGAGACATGATCTCCTCCTCCACAATAGCAGACCTCTCCACAAGTGCGCTATCCTCAAGTGAGTGAGTGTATCAAATGAGGAACACACCTCCTCTATTTATACACTACTCTGATATGTATTTTACACAAGTACATGTAGGCTCGTATTTAACCATTAGGTTAAATACCCCATTATAACTGACTGGGCCGACCCCCACGTGGTGGGTCTAATAACCCTAGTTACCACACCCAACTCGGAGGAATAAACATCTCCGGATTTATAGTATAATCACATCGGAGGTATGGAACATCTCCGGAATAAATAATATACAAATATAATATTCTTTGAAGTTACAATATTTCAACACATATCTCATCCCTGGACATCATATTAAAGTCCTAATATCATTCACACACCTTCCTTGAATATTTGAAGGCATTTGGAGTCAATTTGAGACCTAGAGACCAATACTAGTCAAAGGGAAATTACTAGTAAAGTTCCCTACATTGGCCAGAATTGAAAAAGGATTTGCAGAAGTATTTTAAAGGTCCAAAAGCATACCTAAAACAAATATTTATGTTATAACATAATCCATATACCTTCTCAGAATATTTGGGAGCAACTGGAGCAATTTGGGGACCTAGAGCTCAAAACTAGTCAAAGGTCTAACTAGGGAAAAAAGTGAAAATTGCCATTTTAATAAAATTCCTAACAAGGGACATTACATTTTCTGACCAATATCTACTTAGCCACATTTCGTATGCCTTAGGGATATCAACAACAAATATGTCAATGGTTTGGTGGATTCTTGGATTAGTAGATAATGTCAAAAGAATATTTTTCAACTCTCCTACTACCCTCACTCTTGATCATTCAAGTTGGACTATCTGGGTAGGGTAGGGTTCCCATGATGCATTCATTTTCTTGTAGATAGAAAGTGGAATTACATTCGATGAAGCACCTGAGTCTATCATTCAGTTATGTACATTCCTATTGAAAATTTCGAAGGTGAGCAAGAAAGGAGGCGTTTTCTTTCCACCGAGCCTTTGGCCATCGGGCTTAGAATAAGTCTCTAAGTAGTTGTTTTGAAGTTCTCTAGGTTTGTTCATAATCATGCTTTTAGGCAGACTGTCTCTCATGGAAGGAATTTTCAAAAGTTCAAAAAGAGATATGTTATCCTTTACCCTTTTCAAGTCATCAACTAAACTATATTCAATCTCAGGAATGATAGTCTCTTTCTATGTTATTGCTTTTCCTTTGTTTGGGGTATATGTTGAAGGGTAAGCCTCACGTGAAGATTGTCCTTTGATTCTATTGTTATAAGGGCATTGGACATTAAAAACAGTCTTAGGCTCATCTTCCTCTTCATCCATGGGGAGTTTTGAAAAATAACTAATGGTTTTGACCTGCTGGTCCTCTTCTTCATCAGGTGGTTTGGGATCTTGGTTCTCTTTAGGATTTTCATTAGGGTGATCAAGAGTATTCTAGGATTCTGTAGCCAGAGCTTTAAAAATGGAATATATTTCTTTAGAAGTTAACCCTTCATCAGGGTTAGGTGGAGTTTGATTTTGAGGGGTTTGGTAAGGTCTCCTAAAAGGTGCCCTTACAAATCCTCTATTATTAGTTTTATTTTCAGTGTTGGTCTTTTTCAAATCCACCATTTCATTGAGATCTTCTGCAGAAATTTATTCATATCACTCATTTCAAAAGGATCTTTATTTTGCACAGCGGACTTAGGAGGGTTCTCTTGTTTCTTACGCGAGGTAGAAGGTTGATCAGATTGAGTGTCAGGATTATCTTTTAAGCAAAACCTATCATTTTCTACCTGAATGGATTCAACAAAATCCTCTTGCAAGTTATACTTATGAGCTCTCTTTACCCACATGGCAATAGGGATAGGGAGTCCTTTAATGTAATATACAACTAATAATTCTTGTGCAGGAAGAACATTGGTTGGGATTCTATTTTTCAGGTAGGAGAATCTCTGGTTGAAATCCTTAATCCTTTCTTTTCCTTTTATTTTCATTGAAGATAGATCAATGACCAGATCCTCAGTAGTTTTATCGTCTCCAAATTTTTGGATGAATAGGACTTCAAAATCATCCCAAGAAGAGATAGATATGGCTTCTAGGGAAAAATACCCAAGTAGATGCTTTCCCTTCAAAGGTATAAGGGAACAACCTACAAACTACATCTTCATGTATCACACTTCTTAGCCTAATAGCTTGCATGAAGGTTTTAATGTGGTCTTTCGTAGGAGATTTATCATCTAGATTAAATTTAGGAAGCCATTTTTCTGGGTTTTTTAGAAGTCTATGTTGGTCCCCAACAATGAATACAACATCCTAGTCTAGCCAAGGTCTGTTTTGTTGCTCTCCCATTGGTTTGTCTTCTGAAGAAGAAGAACTTGTGGATGATTCACTATCTGATGATTCCTCAGATGAGGATGATGATGAAGAAGGAGGTGTTGGTGTTGGTCCACCTGATGCTACGTTGGGCTGTGGGATATTCCGATCTTGATTTTTTTCTTGAAATAATGAATTGATCTCGATGTCACGAAACAGTTCCTGTCGAGCTGTGTTCCAATCATTTGTGTTCTGATTATCCGAATTTTGATTGTCAGTGTCAATCCAAGAAGTGTTGGCTTGACATTGTTGGGATAATATTTGTCTCAGGTTCCAATTGACTTCAATCCTATGCTCAACCCATGTAGTGATATCGTGAGTACTTTTCCTTAATTGCTCAAGGGTGAGAGGCCCTCTAGTAGGTGATAGAAAGATAATTTCAAGCCCTGGTGTTTCTTTCCCTGTTACAGGAGTAGCAGGTACTATAGTTGGATCTTGAACTGGTTGCTCCGTAGATGTGGATGCTTGAGTATGTCTCCTGGTAACAATCGGTATCCTTCCTGGAGGAGGTCTACTAGTGTTTTGTTTAGGCATGACTGGTCATGGCCCTCCTTCTAGCGCCATTTGTTGAAGCCCCGGATGTGATGTTGGAATATTTTCCAAGGAAATCAACAGAAGGTGATAACCCAATCCGAAAGGTTTCAAACAACCCTATGAAAGAGTGGTTCTATCCCCAAATTGTTTGGTGTGATTGACTCCTATGGATATCAGGCCTCCATTGGCACTTATGTGAATGGATCCTAATGGATCTGACTTCCTGCCAGGGAATATTAAAAGGTGTTCTATGTCTAAGGGGTAATTAGTGTTAGCTTAGGAAATATCTAATTAAGTTAGATTAGAATTGGAAAATGTGATTTGAGTTTACAAAACAATCAGATCTTAGCTATTTAATAAGTATATCACCAATTAATAAACATATGAATTGGATCCGTGCTTATCATCCTTAGACAAAACCAGACAATAACAATTGAATAATTTTACCCAAAGGACCAAAATATATATGAGACTTTTCTATTATGACAAATTAGCATCAATATAATTATGACTGTTTATTAATTGCAAAAATATATAAAATGAGTTAAACAAATAAATTCATTTAACACATAATAACACCTGAATTGTATGTTAAGATAAATCTAACCTATAGATCGATGCATTCATTAAATGTGCAACATAAAACATAGTTCATTCAAGAATCGAAGCGAGAAATATGAGCCTATCAAAGAAATTTGACAAATTATACAAAAGAGATGGCCAAGAGAAACTAACTGAATTTCATTAAGTCTGCAAAAAATTACAATGCCTTAAGGAAATAGAGCATCTCCCGTTCTCCTTTGGTGATTTTCTCCTCCCTTTTCTATGAGATCTAATCACTTTAAATAATAATTACATCATATAACAAAGGACATATTTCCCATAAAAACAGGGATTACAAAATATTTATAATCTCAGAATTGCCAAGGGAAATTTGCCACTTATCCCATACATCTAGCAAATCATCCACTTCTTGATATTTAGCTAGTTCAAGCGCCAGCTGAGTCTTGCAAGTGAAAGATTCAATTTCTCTTTTCATCACCTTCTCCCATTCATGCAGAAATATGTTGATCTTCATCCCTAGATTGATGGGTACTTCAATTAATTATTTAATATTAGAGATGTGAATACAATCTAGATGTTCAATCCAGTCCTTGGATTCCAAACATCTCTGATCAACTTGTTCAATTGTAAGCTTAGGTGGAAAATATTTTTCAATAAGGTCCAAGGTTGGAAATTCCATCATGATCATTATATTATCAGCTGCATACGACCTCCTGCCACAAACTGCTTGTGCTTCTTGAATGGTGGACTCAATTGTATCACAAGCATGTTCCCATGAATCCAAAGAGATCCTAATCCTTTTAAACTTGATGCTATCCAGAACAAGGATGTCTTTAGGTTTGTCTTTAATGTACTTATGCCAATCAACCACATATTCAATAGCCCTAGTTGCTTCTTCCCTTCTCTCGTTATGTTTTTCAAGGGCATCAGAATGATGCTCAAAGACATTATATGTTTCCAGAATTTCATTCAGGCATTCAAATAGCTCAATCAAGAGTTTCTTATCATCTTCATTTATTTTAAGAGCTATCTCCTTGAATTATTCCTTAGAAAATCTAGAGAAAGAGGAGGCAGCTTCCATGGCCACTGAATCCTTCAATTGCTTCTCAAGCAGTGTGATCTTTTCAGCATAGCCAATGTTTAGCACTTGTGATTGTTGTAGCTGCTACTGGAGAGATGGGTTTTGTGCGTGCATGTCTTTCAACTGATTTTCATGCTCACTTTTCAACTCTTGAAGTTGAGATTGATGTTTTTCGTTGATTTCAGTCTGCTCCTGCCCGAGCTTCTGCAGTTCTTGTTGCTTGGTCTCAATCTCCTTCTTCAATGAAGTGACAGAGTCATAATTAGCCCCTGCAAAGGCTCCCATTGCTGTAGCAGTTTCAAGTGCTTCTTGTTGTACATCAGTGGATGTTTTCTTCCGAATGACTTGGTTGGGGACAAGGCCCTACATAATAGTCCATTCCCTCTGTCTTTTAGTTCCTCTTTTCACCACTTCCTTCTCAGACTTTCTATAGAAATATTCTCCCAAGGAAACCACAACATCATCTCCAAAATATGCCACTATGTCCACTATGGAAGTAGACACATCAGAAGTTGATACCAAAGGTGCAGTTTGGGAAACAACAGAAGTTGGAATTGGGATAATGATTTGGGTAGTGGAGATGGAAGGAGAAATGATATTGGAAACTGATGGTAAGGAGGAGGAGGTGGAAGGTAGAGAAATGATCTATGGGAGTGAAAAAAAATTGGAATCATAGGTGATTCCACAGGTACAGTAGGGACTTGGGTTTCAACAGCTTGTGTAAGTGGAGCAGGGGTTGGAGCCATGAATGGTTCTTGGGAAGTCACCACAGGGATAACCAGTGGCTCAGTTGATGCGGGTGCAAGAGTTATGATATCGGGTGATGAGATGGGGAGTGAAACAATTGGAATGTCCAATGGTATGGATGAGGTTATAACTGTGGCGATGGTGACTTGCGGGAAGTTAAAGTCAGGAAGAGATTAATAAACAACTATGCTCTCCAAAGGATCAAAATAGGTAGGGGTAATGGAAATAACTTCTTGCAGGGTGACAAGAATGGAAATTGGTCAAGAAAATGTGGAAGGAAGGGTTTCATCCTCCATATCACTATCTGATATATGCATCATTGTTACCTTTGGTACAACAACTTCAATCTTTTTCTTTTTGGCTCGAGTTGTTGCAGCAACAACCTGAGTTTCCACCGTTGAGGTCAGTGCTTCCATCCCCCTTTTCATATGAGTAGCCGAATGAATTAGAGCATTGAGATTGGTCAAATCCATGGGATGCGGTGTGTCTTCAACAGTGGCCTTGCCCTTGTCATCAGCATGGTAGGTCAGCATCAAGGGGGTGCTTGATTTCTGAGCTTCTTTCTCTGCCTTGTCTTTCTGAACCTTTTCATCAAGTGATAACTCAAATTTTTTGTATTGCAAATGAATCAACTACTTGGTAGATCAATTCATCTCGGTCAGTATGATGAGCATATATACTTTTCACGTGCTCTTGTGAAAAATGATTTGCCAGAAATGATCTAGGATCATGCATCCTTTTTGGAGCTTTCCCAAGCTTGAGGGCGACAATATTCTTCTTAAGTAATCCAACATGGGTTGAGTTTTGGATTAACAGGTGTCCAAGATGAAGTGGGAACTTAGGCCACCCCCTTCTTTTGGATCTAATGTGTTTTGGGAACACACCATCAATGACAATCTGAAAGGATATTTCTTCTAACAAGAGCATGTCTGGTACAATCCTGGCTAGTAGATGGGTTGTATTGCTGCCGAAAATTCTGACATAGGAGAAGTATTCTCGTACATACCAGTCACCCATAGTAGAGACAAGTTCCTTGGCATGTTCAGAGGAGGTGGGAGCATTCTCCTTGAAGATTATCAAATGAATTGAGCCAGAAAAATGGTCTAATATATCATATATTAGAGGCATGAAATTGCCTTACCACAGTGCAGAGAAATAAATATGGATAGGAGGTGCATATAGGGTCCAGTTCCATCACATGGAAGGAAACTGAAAAACAGAACAAAAGACATCCATGATATATGCCGAGTAGAAGAAAGTAGGTTTTATGGAGGCTGGGGTCTTCTGATATTTTTCAATTGTTGTCTTCAGCTCCACTGTACTGAGTACACGGTGGGTGAGGGGTTTCCACTCGGCCTTGAATACTGAACATTCTCGTAACCCATAAATCCTATAGAGCACGGCTTCCAATAGAGCGAATGACTCTTTGAACCAGGAGATGGGATAGGATCTATCGGCTTTGGGCATGAAGCTTGCAGGGTTACTCATCCATGATTTAAGCATTTCATCAAAATTGAATTGGGTTTTGGTGGAGTCCATGAATTTTGTATTCAGCAACTGGTGAGGTTTCCTTAGGGCATAAGCTCTAGCAAACACTTCAGGCCGAAAGGAGGTTAATTGTGCCCCAACCTTGTCATTGAAAGAGCGGTCTTGAGGATGAGCATGTTCTATTATCCATTTGATAGCGTCGGTATAGGGCATGAGCATTGGTCTGGCTGCAATGGCGTACAATTGGGATTTTCTAATGTTCACATAGGAGGCTTGATTGTGTTGAATTTTAGACAGGTCATCATTGTAAAAAATGGAGTAAATACGGGAGCAATCGTTTGTATCAAAAAGGATTCCATTGTTTGGGTCTTTGTTTTTAAGTTCCTTTAGGGCTATTTTGGAGTGGGTGTTCTTTGACATGGTTGGGAGACTTGAAAATTTGAGAAAACGAGAAAAAACAATCATTTAAAATTAATTTTAACTCTGAATTATCACCAAAATGTGGATTAAGGTTTCAGAAAACCAACCTATGCCGAAGACAAGGGTATAATGGTAACTCTGGTAAAAATCCATAGTAAAATATTTCACCCAAATGAAATTCGCAATTCGAAAAACAATGGAAAAATCATAAAAAATGGCGGTATTTAAGCGACAGTGGGGTAAATCCAGTCTGTAAAATCAAAAGGAATCGACGGCTTAGATTCAAAATGCGTAAAAAAACGGAAAATAAATGTGGGAGCGAATTTTTGCAATTTTGATTTTAAGTTCCGCAATCCGTAATCCGCAATGCGGGTTGCGGGTTGCGGAAGTGCAAGTTTGAACTTTTAAGTGTTTTAATGTTTCCGCAATCTGCAATCCACAGTTGAAAGATGGAGCGGCGAAAGGCTAAGGGAAAAATCAATCTTTCCGCAATCCGAAATGCGGGTTGCGGGTGTACATTTCACTTTCGCTTGTTATGATTTTTGATTTCTCCAATCTGCAATTGTCGGGTTGTGGCTTGCGGAAACGTAAATGTTATTTTCAACGACTAAGTGTTTTCCGTGTTCTGCAATCCGGAATGTAGGTTGTGGATTGTGTAATCAAAAAATTCCGTTTTATTTAACTAAGTGGCTTCTGCATTCTGAAATCTGCAATTGTAGGTTGCGGAAGCAAAATTTGATTTTATTAAAAAAGTTTCTTGGCATCCGCAATCCAAATTTGCAGGTTCCGGATTGCGAAAATGAGAAGTTTGTTATCCGAAAATTTTCAACATCTGCAATCCGCATTGCGGATTGTGGAAATGACATAATTTCAAGAAAAAATGATTTTTCTACAATTCTCAAAACGCACAAAAGAGAGGTTTTTTCAGCAAACTTTATTAAATCCAAAACATGGGAATAAGAAAGGGTAAGGACAACAATAAAAAAAAACCCCAAAAATAGATTAAGTTACCTTCAAAAATAATAGTGGGGCTCCCATTTTCATTGATAAATATGGGATCTGTTCTACCTACAATAGGGTTGTTCCGTGAAGAAGCTCTTGAGAATGCAAAGGGAGACGGGCCAACAAATTCTTAACCATCCAATAATGTCTACTCCTTGTTATGGTTCTCTAGATGACCAGCTACTGAATGAGCAATCCTTCCTCCCAATCCTCTATCAGAATCATTAGGTACCCAGGAATTGAACTATCATAGCCATTTTCACTTTCACTGACCTCTCCACGACCCTGTCTTCCGTGTTTTTATTGGATTCTGCCTCCTCGTCGAGGGGTTGCACGGAGTCTGCGTGACATCCTCCCAGTCTCAGAGAAAAAACAAGCACATGCGTTTCTCACCAAATAAGAACCGAGCGGAGGAAGGTGCAAGACGGGTGCAGGAGTATTCAAGGATGGCAGAATGTCTACGCTAGAGAGCCAGAACCCTGTAAATGGAAATCGGTACTGTAAACATGGAGGGAGAGAAATCGCCACAACAAATGTGCCTCTTAGCATTTTAGAACTGGAATGTTTTCATCCTGGAGACTTTAACGCAACATTGAAGGCGAACATTAAATCAAAAAGCACGGGAATGATGCCGGAGGTATAGAGGCCAGCTCTAGCATGAGCTCAGACGTCGATCATCTTGAATGCTCTCCTCATCGAAAAAAATTCCTATTTAATGAGCTGGGAAGGAATGACGAGGTGACTATCTCCACGTGGTGAGTTATGGAGGCCATCGTGGCATCTTCCTTGTGCTCCTCCCGGTTACTCATACCACCCGCATCGAGGGATAAATAATAATGATAACTAACATTCACTAAAACTATTTTTTATTTCACCCCTTTGTTTTAAGCTTACATCTCCTCTATTCCTCTCTTTCCTTGTATTCCTTTCCCATCCTTTCTTTAAGCATGAAATCTACTAAGTAATAAAATGTTTAGATGTAATGATTTTCACTCATAGATGTTAATATGTATATTTTTTTTGCTTCTTCTTATTAGTCCCTTCCTTCGGCTATAGGGACTCTAGAAAACATAGTGTAGCCATTTGAATTAATTGACATAAGAATTGATGGATTCATGTTCCTTTTAAGCTAAGGTTTTTAAACAAAAATATTTGTTGACCAATGAGATGACTTGAGGTCTTATTTGGCCTCACATGGAGGCCAGTTGCAATATTTAGCGTTTTTACTTAGGTTAATTAGACATTCACTGGATTTGAAAGTATATGAAATTTTGGAATTTCAAGTAATGCTATCTCTTATGTAGCATTAGTATTAAGTATAAAATGTTAGCAGCAAGCTTGATTGCTCTGGATTGCACCGCCCTTCTTATGCGGCCACCACCCCATCGCCCCACCACTCATTCTCTTAGTTCTTGCTTCTTTCTTCAATTATTGAATTGGTATAAATTCTTGCACATCAAGCATGTTGCAATTTCTCCCTGCAGGTTCAATAGCATCAAATTTCAAGTTAGTATAGTTATACTTCGTGCTGAATTATAACAGATAAACTATCATTGGGTTGCAATAGATAAACAATGAATTAGTATGATCACTGCTTGCTTATTTTCTTTTACTTCACTACGATCCTTAGTGCCATCTATACATGGCAGAGTCCCTTGCTCACCTGAGCATTCATGTCTTTACCCTGACCTTTTCCATCTTTATTGCCCGCTCTAGTGCGTCTTCTCTCTAACTATTATAAAGATAAACAACGAATTAGTAAAAATGTCAATTCTCATAGTATCATTTTGATCCATTTTATATTTATGGCTTGCTAAAGCACCACTAATGTGTTTGTTAGATGGGTCCTTAGCTTCTATTGAAAAACTGGTTGAGGTCCATAGTTATGAATTTATGATAGCCACTTGTTCTCCTTTGTTCATGGGAGCATTCATGTCTTTTCCCTGGCATGTTCTATATTTATTGCCTTCTCTAGTGCGTATGCTCTCTAACTATTATAAAGATGAACAATAAAAATGTCAATTTTCATAGTATCTTTCTCTCGATCATTCTATCTTTATGGCTTGCTATAGTGCATTTGCATGTGTACCAAAAAACTCTGTAACTGTTATGAAGACGCAAACAGGGTTAAAAAAAATATAGACTCTTTAGCTTAAGCACCACTAATGTATTTGTTAGATGGGTCCTTAGCTGCTATTGAAACACTGGTTGAGGGCCTTAGCTATGAATTTGTGATAGCCACTAGTTATAAGCAATCTATTTTTAAAAGTTGTTTATGTCAATTTTCATAGTATCATTCTCTGGATCATTCTATCTTGATGGCTTGCTATAGTGCATTTGCATGTGTGCCAAAAATTTATGTAACTGTTATGAAGATGCAAAAATGGTTAAAAAACAAATATACTCTTTAGCGTAAGCACCACTAATGTATTCGCTAGTGCTACCATAGTGAGAGATATTCAATTACGATTTACCACAGCATTGCTATAAACATCGATTTACAATTTGAGGGTCATACACAACAGAAAGTGGCTATACGAACCCCATAGGCCTGGAACGAAAATACTAGTCCAAAGATCATACCTCAGGGAAGGGGATATAGCTAGTATTCAGGGAAGGTGATAGACCTAGTTCACTGATTTGGAAGTCAAAAGATTTTCTAATAATTTCCAGAAGTTGTTATTATTGATTGTTATTAGTGCAAGTGAAGTAGAGCTGGGTATTTCATGGAAATAGATCTGAGTTCTCTTTTCTAGGATGTCTGCTTCGGTTCTCAACCTTGATCTCTCAAGAAATTTCTTGCTAATAGCTAGGTTCTTCACATGCCCACCGCTATGCTTTATCCTGTCGAACTGAAGCTTTTAGACCGAATTGGCTTTCTTGTCTCGGATAAAACTTGTTTCCATACTGGAGCTCTCTATCCATTTATCATTTCAATTTATTTGTAGCCGGCTATGGATGAGCAAGGTTTCATTGTTCAGATTGTTATTTAACAGTTGAGCATGTGGACATTATTGATCAAACTTTAGGAAATATGATATCTCTTTAGAATGTTTTTAATCCAGCTAGCTCTAGTGCACGATAAATACAGATTGTTCAAAGGACAATAAATGAGGTCATTATGAACCGTTGTGTTGTAATTGTATTTAGAACTGTACCTATATAGTAATAGTTTGCCGGTATGTGTTCCTAGGACATGGTTCTTTCGCATTAAGCTATATGCCGAGTGTATCCACAACAAGAAAATCCATCTTTTAGCACCACAAGTTAGCACCATTTATAGTTTATGGTGTTAAAGTGGTGCTATTAACACCACTTACAATTTTGTGGTGTTAAGGTGGTGGTATTAACATCACTTACATTTTGTGGTGTTAAGGTGGTGGTATTAGCACCACATATATTTTGTGGTGTTAAAATGGTGTTAATGTTTATTGGAAATTATGTTTTTACTCATGTATATTAAGAGAAATGACATGTTGGCAAGTACCATAAAGTGGTGCTAATAATTAATTGTCACGCGGACATGTACATGTAAGATTAGGATTTATGTATGAGGATTTTCACCATAAACACAACTATTTCACAAATAATCATTTTGTAAATAATTTAATTTTTAATTATTTATAATTTTTTCATTCAAATAAATGATCAAAACTAATTTATGAGTGTTTGCACCACAATCCTAACAAAATCATATTTATTTTTTTTAACATTTTTTAAACAAATAAATTCACTTTATTCGATTCAATTCAATTATTCATTTTTAATACTACTTAAAAAATAAATACTTAGCACTCTTAATATTGACAAAGAATAAAAATAACCATTTTTTAATTATTAACATTATAAAGTAGCAATAAAAATGGTTTAAATTGAAATTTGATTATTCAATTGAAATTTTTATGTTGAGTTTATTAAATTTGTTGATGGACATTAGTATTTAATCACTAGCTTAAGTCCATTTTTAACACACAAGTTAGCCCCACTTATATTATATGATGTTAATATGGGGATATTAGCACCACTTACATCATATGGTGTTAAAGTGGTGATGGTATTTGTTGATCTTATATGAAATGGCATGCCACATCATATGTGTTAATTAGAGAAGTGGTGTAGGATACTTTAATAAATACAATAAGGTGGTGATAAGTCCTTTGCCACATTGGCACTTACAAATAAATTTTAATTATGAGGGTTTGTACCAACCATAAAACAAATTCACAAGTAATTAGTTTTCTAAATAACCCACTTCAATGATTTCTTTTTATTTTATTCAAGTAAATAAATGTTTTTAATATCAAGCTTTGCACCACACACACACACACACACACACACACACATATTCAAATAATTGATTCAATTGTTTACTTTTTCTATTATTGTCACTTCAAATAAATAAATATAAGCATTTTATAAAATTATTATTGAAAGATGATCATATATATATATATATATATTCAAATAATTGATTCACTTGTTTACTTTCTATATTATTGTCACTTCAAATAAATAAATATAAGCATTTTATAAAATTATATATTCAAATAATTGATTCAATTGTTTACTTTTTATATTATTGTTAGTTCAAATAAATAAATATAAGCATTTTATAAAATTATTATTCAAAGATGATCAAAGATAATCAATTTTAATTTATTAAGATTATAAAGATGGTGATAAAAGTGTTTTGAATTGAAATTTAATTTTGTTTGAATGATAATTTTCTTATTAGTAGTAATAATTAATTATCAAATTGTTTGAAGGTTATTAGTTCCATTAGGAAGATTTGAGCATTATGTAAGGTCTCAGGCCTTGGACATAGTTGAGGGAGGAAATTTCTACCTTAATTCTTATATGAATCTTCTAAATATATATGGCCAATAAAAGCACCTCAAACCACTATACATGGATTTGTGAGGGTATTCTTAGCCTATGTGTGTGGATATCAATACTATAATGAAATTTTGATAAGTACACATGGGACTAGGATCCATTTACATGGTTAAGGGAGGAACCAAGCCTTAGGCACTAAATGATGCTTTTAGGCATTCAAGGCTAATATAGATTTAGACACCTCCAACCACAAGACATGACTTCTCAAGGGGATCATTGGCCTTAAAATAGGGATATGGGTGAAATTTGCAACGCTTAAAGGACTAGGTATGGGTCTTAGGTCCCTAGACATGGACAAGGAAGGAAACTTGAACTTTAGATCCTAAATGAACTATTTAGGAATATATGGTCAAGAAAGACACTTCAAATGACTATACAAAACCATTTGAGGGTATCCTTGACATATGAGTTGAGATGCCAATTCCATTATGAGGAACTAAGCAATATACATAGGTCTCAATGCCTTTGACATGGTCAATGGAGGAAACTTAGGCCTTATGCCCTAAAGGCACATTCTATACACCCAAGGCCCATATCAATGGATTGAAGCACCATGGAATGACCTATCGAAGGAATCTTTCACCTCTTAGTGGGGATATTAATTACATTATATGGATTTGAATAGTAGATATGGGTCTCAGGATTATGAACATGGTCTAGAAATAAAATATTGTCTTTACACCCTAAAATAAACTTTTATGCATAGAGGGCCAAGAACAACACCTCAACCCACTGGAAATGACCTCTAAAAGATACCCTTCACCGAATAGTGGGATGCTAATGACATTAAGACGTTTATCAACATTATGTATGGGTCTCGGAGTTGAGAGCGAGGTTGGGGGAGAAAACCTAAAACATAGGCCATAAAGAAAGCTTCTAGTTATCCAAGGCTTAGAGCAACAACTCAAGCTACAACATAACACCTCTCAGGGGTATCGTTTTCTTTTGAGTGGGGCTAAGGGAGACATTGGAATATTTTGAGTAGTAGGTATGGATTTCAAGGAATTTGGCATGGTTTGGGGAGGAAATGTGGGGATATGACTCCAAATAAATATTATAGGTAGTCATGGCTATCAACAATACCTCAAACCACCACCTAATACCTCTCAAGGTTATCCTTTCCTTCAAGTGGGGATACAAGTGCCATTAGAACATTTTGGATACTAGGTATGAGTCACTATTCCTTGAACATGATTGTGGAAGGAAAGCTAGGCCTTATTTCGTAAAGTAAATTTATATGTGTTTATGTTAAAGAACAATGCATTGATCAACCACACATCAACTTGTTGAGCATATACTTGGCCCAAGTATGTGTCTCAGGGCCTTGGTCATGGTTGGTAGATAATGCCTGATCCTAATCCACTAAATGCATATTAATGGAATATAGTCCCAGTAATGATTCCTTGAGCTAAAACACATGACCTCTCAAGGGGATATTTGACCTCAAAATGGTGATGTGGACACCATTATGAATTTTTGAGCACAAGGTATTGTTCACAAGGCCTTGAACATGGTGGATGGGGGAAACCTAGGCCTTAGGCCCTAAAGGGCTATTTTGAGCTTCCAATGCCGATAACAATACCTTGAACAAACACAATGGCCTCTAAGCCAACACCTTGAATCATCACACTCGATCTCCTAAGAGTATTGTTTTACTCCAAGTTCGGATATGGGTAGGTATGGCCAACAACATCAAATTGAAACAACGCACATGATTTCCTGAGGGTATCCCTCGCCACCGTTAGGAGTTTTTTAGCACTAGGTTTAGATGTTGAGACCTATTAACCATGGTTGGCCTAGGAAGCTCATACATTGGGATATATAGGAAATTTTTAGGCCTAAAGGTATAGAAATGATGTAGCCAACCACCAAACCTAACCTCTCAAGGGGATATTTTTCCTTTGCAGTCGGAATATGGGAACTATTAAGAAGTTTTTGAGCATTTAGACATGGCTAAGGAATGTAAATTGGTCCTTGGGACCTAAAGGAAGTTTCTAGGTATCTATAGCCAAGAATGACATGTTGAACAACTAAAATAGACCTTTCCATGGTATCTTTGGCCTTGGAGTGGGGTTTTTTGTGGCACAGAGAGAATTTTAAGACTAACTATAGGTGTCAACACCTTGGATATGGTTGGGGAGAAAAGAGTGGGACTTAGGTCCTAAAGGAAATTTTAGGCATATTTGGCTAATAACAATGCCTACAACCACCACACATGACCTCCCAGGAGCATATTATTCATCTAAGTGGGGATATTAGTGCCGTTAGAATATTTTGAGAACCTAGTATGGGTCTTGGGAGCCCTAGACATTCTTGAGGGAGAAAAATTGGGCCTTAATTCCTAGAGAAACCTTTAAGAATCCATGGCCAAGAAGAACAACTTGAACAAAGAAACATGGATTCATGAGAGTATCTTTAGTGTTTAAGTAGGGATGTCTATGTCATTAGACGGTTTTGAATAGTAGTTAGGGGTCTTGAGGCTCTATACATAATTAAGGAAGGAATCACATGCCTTATGCCCTAAAGAATCTCTGAGGTTTCCAGAGTCATGAATGATATTTTAAAGAAACACACATCACCTGCCTATGATATCCTTGGCCCCATAAAGAGGATGTCATCACCTTTAGGAGGTTTTGAGCATTGTATATGAGTTTAGGGGCCTCAACATTGTCAAAGGAGGAAAACCAAGCCTTATCCCTTAAAGGAAGATCTAGGCACGCAAGGCCAATAATAATGTCTCAATGTATAATACCTTCCGATGGTATGTTTTCCCTCAAATTGATATATGTGTGCCATTAGGAGTTTTTTATCACTAGGTATGGGTACTAGGACCTTGGACATGGACATGGTTATAATCCATGAATTATAATTCCTCAAAGCACCATGCATAACTTCGTAGGGGTATCCATTGTACTATGTATCTAAGTCTTGTGGCCTTGGGGCCTTCTACATGGTTAGTGGAGGATACCTGAACATTTTCCCCTAAATGAATCTTGTAGCCATCTAGGGGTAATAAGTTTTCCTCCACCAACCACACACAACCTCCTAATTTGTATAATTGGCCTATGATTGAGGATGTTATTACCATTGTGTGGTGTTAAGTAGTATCTACATGTCTTAATCCCTTGGGTATTATGTTCCATGGAAGAATATCATGTTTTTGGCCTTAAAGAAATCATTAAGGTATCTAGAGCCATGAACACTACCTAAAAGCACCACTAATTACTTCAGAGAGTTATATATGGCACTATGTATATAGGTCTTGTGGCCTTGGGGCCTTACACGTGGTTAGTGGAGGTGACCTCAATCTCGAGCTCTAAATGATTCTTATATCCATCTAAGGCTAAGAAGATTTCCTCTACAAAAAGCACATGTCGTCTTGAGTGTATCATTAGCCTATGATTGATTATGTCATTTCCACTATGTGGTTTTGAGTAGTATCCACATGTCTCAGGGCCTTGGGAATGGTGTTTTAGGGAAAACAACCATTTCTTTGTCCCTAAAGAAAAAATTAGGGCATGTAGACCATAAAGAAACAATTGGGGCATCTAGAGCGATGAAAATTTCCAAGAGTACCATGCATTACCTTGCATGGGTATCCATGCCACTATGTATCCATGTCTCGGTGCCTTGGGGCCTTGGACATGGTTAAGGGAGGAGACTTGAACCCCTATCTCTAAAGGAATATTCTATCCATCTAAGGATAATAATATTGCCTCAACCAACCACACGTGACACCTTGAGTGTATCATTGGCATACGATTGAGGATATTAACACAATTATGTAGTTTTGAGAAGTATGTAAGTGTCTTAGGGCCTTGGGAGTGTTGCTCTTAAAAAGAAGACCATGCCTTTGGCCCTGAATAAACCATTGAGGAATCTAGAGCCATGAATAATGGCTCAAAGCATCACGTGTGACTTTGCAAGGGTATCCATTGAGATTTGTACCTAGGTCTTGGGGCCTTGAGGCCTTGGACATGGTGAGTGGAAGATACCTGAACCTTGGGCCCTAAAGAAATATTTTATCCATCCAAGGCTAAGAAGGTTGCCTTCACCAACCACACATGGCATCTTGAGGGTGTCATTGGCCTATTATTAAGGATGACAATTCAATTAGGTGGTTTTAAGAAATATGTATGTGTCTTGTTGCCTTGGGAACGACATTCTAAGGGAAAGAGCATGCCTTTAGCCCTAAATAAACCATTGAGGCATAAAAAACCATAAATAATGCCTTAAAGAAACATGCGTTACTTTGCAAGGGTATCCATGTTAGTATGCATCTAAGTCTTGGGGACTTGATGGATTGGACAATGGTAATGGGAGGAGGCATGAAGTTGAATCCCTAAAGGAATCTTCTATCCATATAGGGCTAAGAAGGTTGTCTCCATCAACAACACATGGCCTTTTGAGGGTATTTTTAGCCTATGATTGAGGATGTTAGTGCCATTAGGTGGTTTTGCGCATTATGTATATGTCTCACGGTGTTGGGAATGAATATCTAGGGAGGAATACCATGCTTTTGTCCCTAAATAAATCATTGAGGCATCCATATCCATGAACAATGCTTCGAAGAACCACACATGAATTTTCAAGGGTATCCATCGCATTATGTATCTAGGTCTTATGGCATTATGGCTTTCACATGGTCATTGGAAGAGACCTGAACATATGGCCCTAAAGGAATCTTCTAGACATCCATGGCTAAGAAGGTTACCTTCACCAACCACACAAGGCCTCTTAATGGTATAATTGGTCTATGATTGGCGATGTTGATGCCATTAGTTGTTTTTGAGAAATACACATGTGTATTGGGGCCTTAGGAATGACATTCTATAGAATAGGACCATGCATTTGATCCCAAAGAAACCATTTAGGCATCCAAAGCCATTAATAATGCCACAAAGCAACACACATGGATTCACAAACTATCCATGGTGGTATGCATCCAATTCATCGAGCTTTGGGGAATTGGACATGGTCAAGGTAGGAGACCTCAAACTCAAGCCCTAAAGGAATATTCTATCCATCTAGAGATAAGAAGGATATCTCAACCAAGCACACATGGACTCCTGAAGGTAGCATTGTCTTATGATTGAGGATTTTAGTGCAATTAGATGGTTTTGAGTAATGTCTACATGTTTCAAGGCCTTGGGAATGATATTCTAGGGAAGAAGACTGTGTGTTTGGCCCTGAATTAATTATTGGGCCATTTATAGCCATGAACAATGTGTTAAGGAAAAATGCATGACTTCATATGGGATTCCATGGAACTATGTATCTAGGTTTTTGGACTTGGGGCCTTGGACATGGTCAGTGGAGGACACTTGATCCTCAAGTCGTTAAGGAATATTCTATCCATATAAGGCTAAGGAGATGGTCTCCACTAACCACACATGGCATATTGAGTGTATCATTAGCCAATGGTTCAGGATGTTAGTGGCATTAGGTTGTTTTGTGCAATATGAAGGTGTCTCGGGGCCTTGGGAATGATGTTCAAGGGAAGAAGACCATGCATTTGTCCCTAAAGAGATTGGTGAGTCATTCAAATCCATGAAAATTGCCTCAAAGCACCATGCATTACTTTGGCATGGTATCTATGGCACTATGTATATAGGTCTTGTATCCTTGGGGCCTTGGACATGGTTAGTGGAGGATACCTAAACCTCACACTCTAAAGGAATCTTCTAAACATCTATAACTAAGTAGGTTTCCTCCACTAACCACACATGGCCTATTTGGAAAAATAAATAATATTGTGATGAAAATAATACAAATCCAAAGAGGTTCAATTAAATGAATATTGTCTTATTGTTTGGATTTATTGTGTTGTTATATGCCAAATGCTAGTGAAAGTGGTCCATCCAACCTTCTCTCCGTCAATATATCAACATCATCATTTAAGACCTTTACAAAAGAGACATGTATTCTATATTTCTTAAATTCAAGTGATCAACAAGTCTCCAAGCTAGTCATTACAAGTTAAATTTATGCCCATTCACATTAGCTTAATGTTTTATTAATATTTAAAAAAATCCATTTGAAAGTTTTTTTGGCTTCCAAAAAATGCTTCTCCAAGTTGACATTTGTACAAGTTGTAAGCAATAATATTGAAAGTTATGGAGCTTGTTATTTCTCAGTGTTGACAATTTTACAGGCTTCTTCATGTAGACATTAAGGCCTTTAGGGAAAAGGGATGCAACTTGTGTTTCATATTCTCAATGCTTGTTAATTTTGAAGGTTTCTTGGCCTGCCAGACCGATAGGGTTGCACATAGGATATTGTAATAGGGGTGGATTTTGTTGTTCCTTTAAATATAGAGCAAGGTATTTGAGGTTTTTGTAGTGGATATACATCCTACTGCTAGAATTGGCAAAGGGGCGTTCTTTGATCATGCCACAGGGGTTGTGGTGGGAGAGACTTCCACCATTGGGAATAATGTATCCATCTTGGACCATGTGACATTAGGGGGACTGGGAAATATGGGGATGATAGGCATCCCAATATTGGAGATGGGGTGTTGATTGGGGTAGGGGCTACTATTTTGGGGAATATTAGGATTGGGGAGGGGGATAAAATTTGATCTAGGTTGGTTTTTCTTATTGAAGTGCCTAGTTATACCACAACTCTTGGAACTCCTGCAAGATTGGTGGGAATCAAGTAGATTCCCTCTATGCTAAAGGAGATTCTTAATGACACAATGGATCACACTTTATTTATTGGTGAGTGGTCTAATTATGTAATTTGATGCTAAATGCATGCTGCCATCATTGCTTGTTTTAATAAGCTCTACCAAAGATTATATAGTCGAAGTCCTTCTATGATGAAAGAGATTATTGGTGAGACAATGGATCACACTTAATTTATCAGTGAATGGTATGACTATGTAATTTCATGCTAAATGCATGCTTCCATCATTGCTTGTTTTAATAAGCTCTACCAAAGATTATATATTTAGCATTGTGTATGAGGCTATAAGTGATTTATGTATTGATCTGTATGATTAAAAAAAGAGGGAATCCTTAGAAAAACCTTGTAGAACTCACTGTCATGGTATTAGTTTGTTTAGAATTTATGAGAATCGCCAAGTTGTAGAGATGGATACACATGTATGGTTCAATGACATTTACAACTTATTGCCATCCTAGTGGGTTTTCTCATGCTTACTTGAATATGAAAGATATGAAGTTGTTTCACCTTAATATGTTAAGCAATTATATCTTTGTATGAGCCAATTATTCATAGATAATCTTGCTTCTCATTGACTTTGTACTTTTAAGTCAAGGTTATGATATTGCTTTTTGGAAGGATTTGCTCATTGTGCTTTGAAAATTGTAGAGATTTGTGTATGAATTCATAGGAAATCTATGTATTAACCCATCTCGTATAAAATGAAGAGATTCATACCTATAAGTTAGCAAAACCTTGTAGAACTTGATGTCATACTATTCAAATTGTTTGGAATTTCTTAGAATCACCAAGCTATAAAATGGATATATTTGTATGGTTTGGTAGCATTTAGAACTTGATGCCATTCTAGTGGGATTTATCGTGCTTCATTGAATGTGGAAGCAACGAAGCTATTTTTCCTGAATATGTTAAGAAATTAATCTTTGCATGAGGAAATTATTCATTAGATAATCTTGTTTCTCCTTGAATTTGTACTCTCCAATGGTTCTATGACATTGCTCCTCAAGATTTTGCTGCTTGTATTTTTAAAATTGAGCAACATTGTGTATGAACCCATATGCAAAGTATGTATGAACCCATCTCATAGAAAATGAAGAGATCCATACCTATATTGTTAGCAAAAGGCTTGTAGAAATTTTTTCATACTAGCTTTCGTTTATCCATATGCATAAAGTTTTCCCTTCCCCAATTCAGGAGTGTCACAATTAATGTGTTAGCTTGCAACATTCACATTAGAACCTTTCAACTAAGAAGTTACAAATAGGGGTATGTATTTCGCCAAAATTCCTCGACTGCACCTAACCCAAACTGCAAACACAAGCATAAGTACAAGCACTAGCACATGTAAGTGGCCCATAAGGGACAAACATATTACTAAGGAGACTTGGTTCCTAGTGGAGGCATTAACAACACCCCATTTTCATTGACTAGGCAAGCCCTCCTTGAAAAACCTTGTAGAACTTGATGTCATGATGTTGGTTTGTTTACAATTCCTCATAATTGCCAAGATGTAGAGATGGATATACATGGATATGGCTCTACCACATGTAGAAGTTGATGCCAACCCAGTGGGTTTGTTCATGTTCACTTGAATGCAAAATCAATGAGATTGTTTTTCCTGAATATGTTAAGAAATTATATCTTTGTATGAGGCAATTGTTTATTAGAAAATTTTGTTCCTTACCCACTTTGTACTTGTAAATTAGTGTTATGCCATTGCTCTTTTGAATAACTAACTAAAATCACAATAACTAAAACCATATATATATATATAAAGATAATAATCAATAATTTAATATAATAAATAATATTAATTAATATTAACACAATAAAACTATAAATAAAAAAATAAAAAATACATATAACTTATCAATTTGATTAATATTAAAAATCACAATAACTAAAACCATATATAAAAAATTTATAATAACCTCATATGTCTTTATTATACCACTAAATCGTTATTATGAGCATTTGGTCTTGTGCATTAATTTTCGAAGGGATGAAGGTTCGACTTCGATCCATGTTGTCCACTCTCCCACATGGGAATAGATCCATGTTCCAACCATGAGGCCTTACACTTTCCTCAAGAAGAACTTTCCCGCCAGGACTAAGGCTTTTGGTTTCCCGGAAGATTTTGAGCTTTTGTCCGAACACTATTATTTCCATTCGCTTGGAGCCTGGTTACTGGTAATAGTTTTTGCTGATTTTTTAGCATGCTAATCGCTTGGAGTATTTTCCCTCACTCCTCGAACTTGTTGGAGTATTTTTCGTAGCTCCTAGAAGCCGTGAACGGACTCAGGGTTTTTACTTCTATTCTCAGAGGTAATAAATCAGGTAATAAAGAGCAAGGTTTTTCCTTCTCTGATTTTTTATGGTCTTTCGAAATGATTATGGAATGCTAATTGTATTTGTTGTATGATAGATATTAAAGGGACAGAGCAACATTTTTCCTCTTAGGGTTTAAACCCTGTAGCTATTTTGAACGACTTCCTTCTATACTTCTCGGTAAGAAATGCTTTCTCTCATGCCGAACTCTTATCTTTAATTTATTTTTCCATCATAGTTATGATAATTTGTTAATCAAATTGCTTATTGATTATGGCAGTTAACCCTCTGCATAAGTTTCCTTCCTATGGGAATTGAGGGTTTTACACCCATTATGGCAAGTAACCTTGTGCATAAGTTGCCTTCCTATGGGAATTGAGGGTTTTACCCTGGTGTAGCCATTGTCATGGGTAATGAATCCTTTATACTTTTACTTGAAGCACATATTATGGTGTTTTACCCTGGTTTTGTTTCCATTACTGACCCAAAACACAATGTATTGAGTAAGGGTTTTACAGGAGGTCATCCTCCCTGCTCTTGCTCTGTGCTCCCATTTAAGAGATTTTGCTCGCCTAGCCAGCTTCAATCGAGAGATTTTGCAATATATTGTCCTCTACATGAGGGGTAATTAGCTGGTTTTACTGATATGTTCTCCTGCGGAATACTTTTACCTCGTCAAAACTAAGCTTAGATGGCTCCAGGGGATAAGTTCATGCCCTGGTTGTCGCCGGTGGAATGCTTTTGGCTGCAAGTTCACACCCTGGCTGCCACCGATGGAATCCTTTTGGCTGGAACACAAGTAATTGCCCTTGCTTTCCTTCTTCAATCATATGCGTCATGTGTTTTGCTTTATTAAGGAAAATATAGGTTCCTTGTTAAAAACTAAATTTTATAACCGTGTTGCCTTTTTTAAACTTCATATCTTTTTATAGCTTTTACTTTATATTCGGCAGGATAGCACTATTTTGACATGGAAGTTGCTACAGCCAATACTTTTGAGTTTGTAGCCTCCCTCACAGGGCATCCATTTCCTGTTATCTCATTAGTCTCAGGGGAAGATAGACTTTACTCTGGTTCCATGGACCACATAATAAGATTAAGTTTATTTGCTTCTTTATACCACTTTTTATAGGTTTAGTTTAGAAGGAAAAGTATTGTGAATAAATACCTTCTTCCTTGCAAGCTTATATTCATAATGAACAACATATATGTTATTTATATACTCAGTGTTTTTAACTATTCCATAAGTTTATAATTACTTTTTAACTTACATTGTCCTCGACATGAGTGGTAATTCACTGGTTTTACTGTTTTGTTCTCCGATAGTGCAAGTATTACTTCATTTGTATGTGGTAACAAATCATAATAAGTATTTATTTGCTTACAGGTGTTAGTAAGACACCAATGGAATTAGCATGCTCCAAGAGCTAGAAAAAACAATACATAACCAAAAAATTTAGGTATAATTCAATTCAGTTTATAAACATCTTACCATTATTTATTAATAAGAGTAATAAATTGTATTTATTTTTTCACCTAGGTTGCATTGGCCGATCCAGGACTCATATCGAGGTTATGTAGAATTATTTGAAGACTGTATTCCATAACCAAAAACTTCAGATACAAATGTTGGTAATTCATTTCAGTTTATAAACATCCTACCATTATTTATTAATAGGAGTAATTAATTGTATTTTTTTTTAGCGTAGATTGCATTTTCCAATCAATCCAGGACTCGTATCAAGGTTATGTAGAATTATTTGAAGACTGTATTATGTAGAAAGGCGCCATTATCACTGCAATTTGATCACTGATGCATCTAATTATGACATGAACTAACTATCTTAGATGACGATAAAGTCTCAAAAAAATTATATGCAGTACTGCAGAAAGGATAAAAATGGGTCATTTCAATAGTTCCATCGATTCCTGGTACAAATGGATGTTCCGCACTAGTATACCATCAAACCCAAACACCCTAGAGAAACAAACGGCTCCAAAAGGCCTTTATTAGGGCTATTTAGAACCTTTCCTTCAATGTTAGAGTTGCTTACCAGAGCATAGCGTAAATCTCCTCAAGCCCATAATCAATTAAATGGTATATAGCATAAATACAAATTACACCACTCAAGAAAGCTTCGAAATTGAAAATTTAGTGACAGGACACTTTTCTTAGTGAGGTTTGACTTTAGTAGTTTGTTGGATATAGTCTACAATTCCTTGTATTTCTTCATTTTCATTGTTTGGATCATCGATGAAGAGCCTGTTTTGATCTTACATTTTACAAGTGTGTATACAGAAGGATGCATGTATTCATGGCTGGCCGATTAAAACTGTTTTTGGGGAATTCAGTGATGTGGGAAACATGCATACCGGTGTTTCGTGAAAAGATGTGTACAGTTAAAAGGTTCAGAGTTTTATGAAAACAATTTTCTCACATATTCCAGTAAATGGGTCTGGACTGCTATAAGAAGAGAGTGTGTATTGAAGTAAACACCACTTGTCCTCTCCCCCAATCCCTTATCGCTAAAACGGGATTGCAGTGGTAGCTTTTCCCAGCTTTTCTTCCTGTTTTAGATACCAATATAGTTTAGTGGTGCAGCATTGCCCTAGAAGATTCCCCTTTATTATTTACTTGAGAATTTTGGCATGCAATCTGGTGGTGAACTGTGAAACATTATCTATCAAAGTTGTATTTGAAGTTGCATTCTCTTGATCGGAATCCTATGTATCTATGGGCAGGCTCCCTGGTGTTTGGCAACAAATGCATTTGGAGGAGAAATAATGCCTGCTACTGATGGCAGCAGATTCATCTCTGTTGTAGAAAAGCAAATCAAACGCTAACACTCCCTCTATCTCTACATTGTTTGATTTCATTTAATTCATAATATCAGCTATCATATTGATCATTGAGAATGTTTTATTTTTTATGAATTTAGTTGTTTTAATTCATGACATCATTTATTAGCTATCATGATTTAAACATATATCATTCAGAATGTTTGGTTTTGTTTGAATTTAGGTGTTGGTTATTTGACATGACACACTGTAGATCTATGTTTAAATCATTTTTCATGTACATTATTCCCATTGCAGAAGCAATATAAACAGCACAAGGCGAGAGCTGGCTTATTTGTCATGGGAAACGGGTAACCCTATCAATGACTGTTGGCACTTGGACTCCTATTGGCGTCAAAATAGAAAACGGCTGGCAGATTGTGGCATTGGATTTGGCAAGGATGGAAAAGATAGGAGAATTTATGTGGTTAGAGATTTCGGTGATGATCTGGTGAATCCGTGGTGCGACACTCTACATTATGGATTCATTCAAGCAGAGCCCCTCTGGATCATTTCCAAGAGAGACATGGTGATTCAACTGAAGGAGGAGCTGATCATGAACAGTTCAAAAACAATAGATGGGTGAGGCGTCAATGTCCATATAACAAATGGCCCCTGTATCACTGTTCAAAATGTGAATCATATCATAATTCACAACATCCACATTCACCATTGCAAGAAACCAAATCGAGTAGGAGATGCTTTGGTGAGAGATTCCCCAACTCATTATGGGTTGAGAGGGATAGCAGACCAAAATGTGATATCCATCCTTGCATCATCCCACATTTGGATCGATCATTGCACCTTGTCCCAATGTGAAGATGGTCTCATTGATGTCGTCAGTGCATCCACAACAATTACCATTTTAAACAACTTCTTCACTAACCAAGACAAGGTTCCACATCCCATCCCACCATATCCTTCTTTCATTACGCATTAATTCTAATTTTCAATGGTAATTTCTTCTTCTTTCTTGAAGAACTATAACAGTGACTGAAGAACAGAGGATTTTAGTTAACAGTGACTGGTTTCTCTTGGAATCTGTGTTTGTATTTGTTCGCTGCAGGTTATGTTGTTAGGTCATGATGACAGAAATATTGAAGACAAATCCATGCAAATAATCATAGCATACAACCTTTTCGGGGAAGGTCTCGTAGAACGAATGCCCAGGTAAATAATTATATTAACCTTTGTCTAACCTTTGTCTTAGACTACAAAGCAATAAATAATTAATTGTACATGGGTGAATGAATCTCACAACTTTGGTGATTTGCATCTAGATCGGCTGATGAGAAAAAAATTAGAGTTCTTATTTATGAATTGAATGAATGTCTGTAGATGTCGATCAGGACACTTCCATATAGTGAACAATGACTACACTCATTGGCACATGTATGCCATTGGGGGAAGTGGAAACCCTACCATATTGAGTCAAGGAAATCGATTCTTGGCACCGGATGATCCCAATGCTAAGGAGGTAATACCCGTATTCATAAACAAACAACGCACATTATACCATTTTTCTGTTTTTTTAATCAATAGATCTATCAACCATAGAGCATATTGATAATTTCATTGAAATGAAGTTTAACGTCAGAATATTGATGCCTCAGGTAACGAAGTGGTTAGGCGTGAGTAATGAAGGGATGAATTGGAACTGGATATCAACAGAAGATCTGCTACTGAACGATGCAGTATTCAAGCAATCGGGTGCAATTTCTAAGACCTTCAGTACATACAATCTGAAACCGATGTCGGGAACCCTTCACAGAATGTAGATTAAGAGCCTCTCCTCTAAAGACATACTTTCTTGGCCACAGATATAAGTAAAATACCCTCCGTGAAGTGCCTCGAAGGAGCCCACTCGTATACTCCTTTAATAAATAGGTGAAGATGGAAGGGTGTTTCATTTACTTTCAAGCATGTACAATCTATATATGAAGATAAAATTGCATCCTGGCAATCTCCAAGAGTGAATGAGGAAACATTGGATGGCGGCGATGCCGATGTTTAATACTTAATAAATTATAAAAAAGAAATTAATAAAAAGACAATAAGAAAATGTTTTAATACTAAAAAGTTAATAATATATATATGTTGAAAAAAATATAAATCACATATTTATATATATCAATAAGATTAAAAAAAATATAAATCATATATATATAGATATAATTATAGATATAATAATATGTGATTTATAAAAAAAATCACCATGGTGAAAAAAATATAAATTACATTAATTAAATATATATATGATTTATATTTTTTTTTTGTATCATTTATTATTTTATGGTGCTTTGCACCACATACAAATTTGTGTATATTAGATAATAATAATAATTTTGATGTTTTGCATAGAAATGCTCAATTTATGTTGGATTGGTTTTGGTGTTTTGCACCACAAAATCTCAATCCACCTAGGATTCATTTTGGTATTTTGCACCATACACCATGGAATGCCACATATTCATTTAATACCAAAATCAATTTTTTTACAAACACCATTTTTGCACCATAAATCTTAGCACCACTTGCGTATCCCCACATTATCACCACTTTTGCACCACTAATTGAAAATTGAGGATTTCCCAAATTCTTCACAAATAGTGGTGCTAATCTGAGGCTAAAATACCCTTTTTCTTGTAGTGATCTGATGGGTGTGCTACGTGTAAGTTTTATTTTCCTTGGTAGTTGACAGACTGGATACGCGTAGTAAACTATTTTCACCATTCTTGCCTAAGTTCTAGCAACGTAAGTAATGTAATCTCCTAGGTGTCTTAGCAAGTCAGGGTCACTAGGTTAGGCCTTCCTTTCTTCGGCATAGAAGTTTAGGGTTATCAATTCTATGAACCGATCTTTACACATCTAAATAGGAGAAAGAAGTGGGTTCTCACTGTCGGAGGGCAAGTATGCATCGGTGTTATGCGTCAAAAATATGTCGAACCACTAGAAACTAGACTTGGAGCTGTCGTTCCTGATGGATTTTATGCTGGTGAAAATTCCTCAGATATGACTTGTTATTGTTCTACCCATAGGAACTAGGGTCCGTAGACGGAGGAGTGCTCTGGAGCCTTCATTTATAAACTTGATTTTACATTAAAAATTGGTGTTAAATGAAAACCTAAATACTAAAACGTGAACTCTAGACGTCAGTGAACTCTACACGCCAGATTCCATTGGGCATGCTGAATTCCTTAACTATCTGAGATGAACCATTTTTCCCCACCAAATTAATATATAGCGAAATCTCAAATTTTTACATTTGTGTAGTTTTCGTCGAAGTGAATTCTGAGCTCAGTAATTACAAGAAATATGCTTGAAACATATTATTTCGATTGGTGTATCCTTTATTTCTCTGAGGTGTTATTTACACACCTTAGAAACCTGACTCTGTGCCTCTCGCTACGATAGGTTACAGAAAGTGTAATGGAATACAAATAGCAGTGTTCAGCTGCGTATCTAATATAAAGAAAATGAACACTCGCAAGATATTATTAATAATGCAAGGCGAGATAGTGGCAAAGAAGCTGGTTTTGATGAAGGATCTCGATCTACTAGCTCATTTTTTTGTATATTGAAACCACTTACTTCTATATTGCTAACAGACAAGTAGCCCGAGAATTATTAGCATATGCTACTGTATTATATATAACGTAAATCCGACTACATATAATCATATTTCAAGCTACCATAGGCTCATAAACAACTCTATCTATGTTTTTCTTTACAGAATGCAAGACAACTATCTATGCTTTTCCCTACACAATGCAAGACAATACCTAAAGGCATAGACATGCTACTATGCAGCCCTCCTTGTTTTTTTAAAATACTTCATAGCTTATGCAGCCCTCCTTGTTTTTTTAAAATACTTTATAGCTTATGGCATGTGCAATGTGTTTTATAAAATACATTATACCTTATGGCATGTGCAATGTGTTTTATGCTTATGGGAAGGTAAAGTTTGATAGGGTGAATATTATTTATATATTAGTGATATTTTTTTAGTATTGTTTTGTAAAGGATGTCTAGTAGTTTGGAAGGAAGTGTATTGTGCAAGTATGTAGTATGGGAAAGTCGTTTCTAAGTGGTATGTGTTTTTGTTATTGATGTTTTTAGTTATCACAAGATTTGTTTTAATTATTATAATTTCTTAATTATTAATTTAATGAGATTTTTTATTATTTTAGTTTAATTCATTGATGTTTATTATTATTATAATTATTATTGAAGGCTTACTTTATTGAATTAATTTGGATTAATTCAAGTTTATGTTAAGTAAAAACATTTTTTTTAAGTTTAAAAAAAAAATCTAAAAATAATATTTTTAAAGTACAAAATCTAGTTTCAAAAGTGTTAAATACATTTCCAAAGTTGCACTTTTTGATCCAATATTTGCAATTTTCGAACCAGATTTTGTGCTTTTTGAATATAATATTGGCACATTTTGGAACTAGATTTTGCACTTTTGAAAATTGATATTTGGAACTAGATTTTCCACTTTTGGAAGTAGATATTAGCACTTTTAGAATCTAATTTTACAATTTTCGAATATATATTAGTACTTTCAAAATCTCATTTCACAATTTTGGAATTTGATATTAGCATATCTAGAACCAAATTTCACACTTTATAAACCTTAGTTTTTCACTTAATTATAAATCATATTTAATACATATCTTTCAAAGTTTTACGATGGATTATCACCTAATAGTACTTTTGATTCATGTTTTTGTAAATTTAACTATCCATAGATTACTTTCCATGTTCTCATCCGCGAGAATTGCATTTCAACACAATTAGAAGTCTTTATAATTATATAGACAATTTCATCATCCGATATACAACTTTCTTTCCCCAATATGATTTTGACATTTTCATAATATGATTTTGCACTTTACAAACCCCATTTTGCATTTATGAAATTTCCCAACACATTTAACAAATATTATTCATAACTTTTAAAGTTGGTTATTCATCATTAACAAGAACTATTAAATAATCAAACACAACAAATTATACAAAAATCCCAAAATTTTAATGATACTTTCACACATAAAAGTTACTTTCAAGAAAAAAAACTAACTATATTATTCAAGAATCTTGTTTCATGTGTTTTACAATAGATCTCACATCATTAACACCATTTCAAAATAACAAAGAAGGCCACAATCCATCTAACAAGTATGTGTCATTCACATCATTACAACTATAGCCCTTTGTAATTGCATAGCTCTCTTCATCATTACAAGCATGATTTTCTCTCGAATCATCTACAATCACTCACTGTGCTCCTAACATCATAAGCACCATTAAAAATATTCGAAAATTTATTTAAAGGATTGATATATAGATTTGGGTTTCCAAATATGACATAGCCCTTTCTCAATATGGTTTCACAATATTTTTTTTGTACAACCTAAGTGGGATTAACCATGGTTAAGAACATCTATTTCCTCCTAGGAGTCCATAGGTTCAAATCTAGAGGGGGGTAGTGTATGTAGACCTCTATAGACTTTAGAAATTACAATGCTACGTAAAGGGGGATCCCTTACCCCACAAACAAGGGGTCCTGTACACCAAATTGGTGTTTGGCTTGGTTGTGACCTTAAAAATAGATTATTATTATTATTATTAAATTGCTCAAATTTCAATCTAGTTTTTCCAAATAAATGTGACAAAAACTCATTCACATTGTTTGTGTGTAGATGTCCATAAGCCAACCTAAAAAATAGTAAGCCACTTTTCAATGAAATCTCTAAAACATGGGCATATAAAAGAAATTGTTGTGCTTGTATCGATGTAAATCTATGTACTTGTATGGATGTCTAGATTTCTTAGCAATGACATGTTTTGAAATTATCTTTTATGAATTGCATGTAACAAAACACCATTCATGTCGATCAGTTGTTTATCTAATAATCTTATATTTGCATGCAAAAAATACAAAACAATCTTATTAATATTCCTATTTCTACATTGCAAAATTAAGAAGTATATTTATTACCAATATGATATACAATTCTTCAAAAACAAGATCACTTGAATAATTCCATTCCTATTTTTTGCCCAAAAACAATTTTAATAAATGAAAAGTTAAATGTCCTACTAGATAACAATAAACAACAATTCTCCTTGAGCACTCTTGTCATTTGAGTTGAATGCTTTTAACCAATGCCTAATTGAAATGAGAGCCAATGTGATTAAGAACTGAACACAACATTGTTTGTATTTCTCTCTCTTTCATCTGAACCATCAAATGTCCAACTTGATGGCATTTTCAAACATCTCTCCTAACAATTTCCTTTTGAATGGTATTGAATTTCATCTATAAATAGGATCTTTTATTTTTCATATCTATCTCCCTACTGGATAAGTACATATTTAAACATATATTTGTAAATATGTAGTAATCCACCAATATATACTTAGTTATGCGACAATTACATACTATGTATAAATTTCCGATGACCCCAAATAAATAAGAACTTACCATCTTTCAACCATTCAAATTCACTCCTGAAGTTTCTTATTTCCATGCAATGTATAAATCAATGTCAAAATGCTCTCAAGAAACATTGATAATATCATGAGTAAAAATTCATGCATAACTGTAATATACATGGATCATATTTCAAAGGATATTAACTTATATTCAAAAATTAAAACATGAATTTCCAAGGATGAAACTAGTCCTCGAAACTAGTCATGAAGAAACTAGTCTTGGACACAGATAAACCCCAAAAGCGCTTGATGGTTGGAATTTTTCGGATCTGAAAATTATGAAAGTGAGTGTGCAGCATAAAGGACAACATAATCAATGCCAACTTCATATTCCTATGCACATGGTACTGGGGCCATTTATGTTTCAACAATAGTTGTTGCTGAAGTTTACTTCAAGGCTTCTAGGGCACACGAGCATATGCATACTAGAACCATTCAATTATGATTGAAATCAACCAGAGTGTGTATATTAGACCTTAAAATCCTAAAATATTGTCGTGTAAAAGATATCAGAGTTTTCGGAAGGTTTGGCAGAGTTTGGAGGTCAAACAAGCAAAAATAGTAATCGGGACTACTCAACTAGCTTGAGTTCTGGGCGTTCCAAACACTATGACAGGGGTGAGAACGTGAAAAATTAGGAATGGAATGTGTTAATTAGTGTCTTAAAAATATTCATGTACCGATAGAATAGAATTTGATTTAGTGGAAGTGGATTCTTAGATGAATTACTGAAAGTAGTTAAAATTTGTGCAATTCTAGAGTAGGTACAAAAAACTTGAAGTAATTTTAGACTTTTGCAATTTTTAATCTCTGAACTGATAAAAAATATTCACATAATTACATAAAAATCGAATGGTATCCAAGAGGATTCTAGAATACATCAAATTCCTAGAATTTTCATAGGATAGAAAGCGGTAGAAGAGAATGGGAATACTAGAGAATTCAAATTGGATGCTTGATATTTCTTCTTCTGAATCTCAAATTAGATTGAATGGACTTCAATAAATTCACATCATAATTCCATGGCTACAATAGAACATAATAGTGAATCAATACTAACCTTGGGGCACATCACCCAAGTGTGGCTAAGGAAAAACACTCAACCTGAGAAGCAAAGCTCTCTAGACAAAATACAAACTAGAAAAAGATGTGAAATGGAGTTATCCTCCTTTTATATACTTCTCTCCTCATGGTTGATCTTATACTCTTAGAAATTTGAATTGGAGGAGGCATGGATGTTTCCTTTATTATTTGGAATGGGTTTGGACCCACTTAGCCTCATGTATGCATCCTCACTTGCTAAAATTGGACCCTGTAGCTTTTCTAGATGTTTCTATTCCTTCATGAGTTGCAAAAATATAAAAAAAAATCTTTCTTTTTTTCTTTTGATAGCTTTCCCGATTTTCAAACTTTCCTTGATTTATGACTTTCTATTGATTTTAGAAACAGTGTCTCCTTTCTTTCTAGATGTTTCATGCTTTTCAAGACTGTCTGCTTTTTTGCACTTTCCTGCTTTGTGCACTTTCATGCTTTATGCACTTGCCTGGTTTTCAATGCTTGTGCCAATTTCCTTCATTTTTGTTGTCACCTTACTTTTAGGATGATTTATTCCTTTTTTCTATCTTTTTCTCAAGCAAATGAGGTCCACCTTATCCTCTTTTGCTCCCTGATGACCCTAATTAATCATAAATAAATATTATTTTTATATTTTAGGCCAATATTAACAAAATTAACTTGTGTACAAATTATTGGCCAATTATTCCCAAATTATTAATAATTATATTAGAAAACTCAAATTGGGAATCTTATACTTCATGTCGCCCACCTTAGTCCAATTATTCTTCAATTACTCTCTTGGGCATCTTACTTAGGTAAATTTCCACCCTTAGCCACCAATTTAATCATTTTAATCCTAGATGAATTAGGACAAAATTATGTCTTGGACCATAGCAAAATTTGAGAACATGAAAATAATAAATGGTAATAGTCATGCACAAATCAAGTTGTTTGTAGCCTGGTCTTTTTCTAGTTAACACTTAAACTCCAAACAACAATCCTTCTACTCCCAACAACAAAAACTTCTTTAGAATTGATGTTTGGATTGCATACAAAAACCATAACTAAAAATGTAAGTACAACAAGATAATAAATAAGTCATTAAATTAGAAATGTTATTCATAATGAAATATGTAATTAAATTAAAGTGTTACTTGAGATAAACATTACATAACAAAAATAAAAACAAACCAATAACATATATAAATCATAATGAACTAACTAAACAAAATATATAATTAATGTACATAACAATTGCTTTGATAATTATATCATATCAAAAGGATGAGAAAATTTTTGATATCATATTTTGGATCTATTTTATTGAGACGCTACCATAGTCCTTTTATTAGATTATTCTAATCTTTAGAGGATATATCATAAGGATTCTCCACAATGCAATTTTGAATTGGCTTCCCTTAACAACCATTGCTATGTTCCTCTCAGATAAATCTTCTCCAAATTCATTCCACAATGTTTCCATGTTTTTAACATATTTACTATCATTATTTTTAGTACATTTATCACCAAACAAAAAAAATTGAAATTGGCTCTCAATATCTTTTTTCTTCGCTCTGAGAATTCTCTTAAGCAAAAACATCCCAACACTTCCACTTTTGGCTAACCATATTCCAACATGGAATTTTCTCAGACATAATTCCAATAAATCTCATTCATGTGGTTGTGATTGATGCAATCTTGACTTATGTTTAAAACTATTTTATTAATATTTACTGTCAGATACTTCTTTTATCTTTGTGGAGGATTTCTGACTAAATAAAAAACCCTCCAATTCTAATATTATTAATTTCACATTCTTATTTGAAATTGCACCAAAAAAGCACGTGTTATATATTGTATAATACATTTTCTATATTTTTTTATGAAATTGCAAAGAATCATTATCTTTCTTACATTTTAATGATTTTCTAAGAGTGGATGGGTGACAAACTATACTAGATCCAATTTCTTTTCTTTTTTGTACTATTTCTTTATTTCCATGCTTCTCGCGTGTATTTTAAAATTCAAGCACAACAATTACTAGAGATGCATGTAGGAAAATGTATGAAAACACTACCCAAAAGGTTTGCAGCAGTAAAAAAATTTCATATACTCAGAAGATACGCTACAATGTGTAACAATGGCTACAATAAGCCAAGCAATTCAAATTCCAAGGTGGTCACTTGAATTGAATGCATGCGAGTGGCTTACTTGGAAGTTAACACCACTCGGCACATCAGTTAACCACTTAACTAATCAATAATTGAATCTAACTAACTCTAAAACTGTCTAATTGAGTCTAACTCAAATCAATTCCAAAAAATAGGAGAGGGCTCCTTCTGTTTGCAGTTTAACTGAATAGTAGTTGAGAATAATACCGGATGAAGTCAAATAGTGTAGTAGGGTGCCTTCTAGTGTTCAGTTGGCTGAGTTAACTAGTAAATTGTCATGAACCCAAAATTCATAAAAATTTAAATTTTTTCCATACAATAATAAATACTAATATTAATTATCGTGGAAGTATATTACTGACAATTTTACCACCTTTAATAACAGATCCTTTATAAGATAATATGAGGCCACAAAAGTTGTGAGTTATTTCTAAAATGTCGTAATCATCATTATGTTGTAATTACTTTACTTGAGATGCATACCTGCATGTGTCTCGGTAATTATGCTAATTGTTTTATTTCTATTACTCAAAAAGTCTCCAATTTGCTACCGTACATAAATTCACCAAACATATGAAGAGCAACTATTGATATTTAAGTTAACACTTCTATATTCATAAGGTTTAGTATACTCTCAATATGACCGTGCTATAAAACATGCAATAAAATACTACAAGGTATCAATTCACTTTTAAAATCATGTACATCTTTTACAAGTTAATCGTGCCAAGAGAACAAACCTAATGATAACAACATTAACATAATCATAAGGGAAACATATTAGCATTATACATCATATAAACAACCAACCAAACTATATGAATCATATATGTGAACAAATCAAAGTAATCATAGACATTTTTAAGGAGACAATTACACATACATAAAGACACATTGAAAAACACCATTAAGTACACTATTTTACCGTTGTTCACCCACATCTTGGGCTACGTCCACAAAGGGTTGTTTTTATATTATTATTTCGAAAGGGATATTGCAATTATGCAACACACCTGTTGCTTTCCCCTTGCTCTAATCTCTCATACATATAACCTATTACTAGTTAATTATTAACATACTTTTATTATACAAACCTTACTCAACCTATTATATATTCATACCTTAAAAAGGAGAAATACCTATTTTTTACTCCATACATTGGAGTAGTCATACTTATCCTATCATAATTACAAAAATGTGACTATAATTTTATTTAGTAGTTGTACCAAGGTGACCTATCCATCCTCTTATATATCTTATCATCATATATATATATTTGTCCTTTAGTCTAGTATAGAAACAAGGTAAACTCGCAGCGGCAGCATAAACTTTTACTTACAGAACTCTTTGCTTCATGCAAGATATACTAGCCTTTAATTAAGCAAAATATAAAGAAATAACAACCTAGAACCTGAAGAATAGTGATCTGCGATTTTCCCAATAGCATACAGGGGAGATCTATATTTTATTTCAACACATAAATCTGAACTATCATTTCTCCCAGCAAGGTGATGGATCACAAATTCAATTTAATAAGGAATAAATAATTATGACTGCCTTTTCAATCTATAACCACAATCAGCGATTTCCAATAAGAAGAAACTTACAATTTTCAGAAAGAGAAGGACAGGCAAAGTAAAATCGCGACTTGAGTTAGCACGAAGTTGCAAACCGAATGCAAAAGTAGAAAATAAATGATGCTCTATCTAATAACATAAATAACCAATGCTCTTGATAGAGATTGATTAGAAACAACTCGCCCTCCTTTGATAAATATACCTAGATCGATTCCAGAATCAAAACGTGATGGTATCAAAATTGAGCAGGGTATATATATATATATTAACAACTGAGAAGAAGGCATAGAGATTGCCATTACCGAAAATCGATGTAAACGATGATCCCGCCAAATGGTGATCTTTACCTTGCAAAAATATGTTGTTCTATTCCCCAAATCCAGAGTCCAACGCGGCTCTAGTTTTATCTACGTTAATATTCTTTGGTAGAGATTTAGCATATGAGGATGTTATCGAGATTCCACAACGATTACACTGGTTGGATACTGTCCCTAACCATAATGATCAGTATAACCCATCTTGGCTCTAAACTTTTATCTGCGTTATGCTTCCTTAGCAGAGGTCTATTGTATCAGGACGTTTAACACTATTCCTCAAACAACAATAATCAATAAATTACTTAACATGGTTCAGAGCCACGGAAACAAACTACCAACGTTTTTGTCAGGAAATCCTTCACGATTTTCCGAAGGTTTTTCTTTGATCTAAAGAGACCACAAGGATTGTAGTCTCAGTAAAAACAAAAATAGAAACGCTGAGATGGATCATCTCGAAGTAAGGTAAAATATGCATCTCCGTAGGTGAAATCATGGAAGGGAAGAATAAGTGTGTACACGGATCAAGACACAAAAATGGCAGAAGCTTTAAACACTACCACCATGGCACAGAAATGATGGCATAAATACTAGTGTTGACTCTATCATACCGAGGTCAAGGTAGAGGAACGGGGCTGAGATATAAACTCTACCACGATAATAGAGATCTAATAAAATTGCACTAATTTTTATTCATACAAAGATTGAAACATTCGCCAAGATAGTCGAGATCTAATAAACTGGCTCTAGCTTATATTCATACCGAGATGATTATAAACAATGTAAAGAAGTGATACGAATTCAACCATGCAGACGATCTAAAATCAAGAGGTAAAAAAAATGCTTTCATCCTATAGGGTTGATTAAAGAAAAGTAAAGAAACTAGAAACAATAATGCTTCAACCACAGATATGATGATTCAAGAAGTCAACACGCAATTTTTCAACAAAGATGATTTAAGCAGTAAGGAAGACGAGAAAAAGAAAAACAATCATAAATTGTGGGGATCGGGCTCACAAGGAGCCTTCCTCTCCACCACCACCATCGCAACAACTAAGTAAGAACTAAAAGAGATCATCAACAGTCTTCCCAATGTTACCAATATCCTATCGATATCCCCCCTCCAACTTGCTGCTGGAGTAACGTATATCCCCTATCTCCCCCCCACGCTACCTCTGTAACTCGACGAAGGTATGGAATCATGGCCCTGCCAATGAGACAAATGGACTGATAAGTAAGTCAGTTGCCTCCAAGAATGGGGACAAATGGCAGCGATAAAGCTAAGTGATCCCATGAGTGGAATAGGTGGCGGGGAAATTAAAACTTTGTGAGCTCCACTCAAGGAGACACTTCTACCCTAATTCCTCAAAGTGGGCTGAAATAATTAAAATGGTGTTTGAGCCCTATAGCTCCACTTCTTATAATAACTTAGATTGCCACCTAAGTCCCCTTTATTAAGGGAACAACCTAGGTCTCGACCAACCTTTTTTTTGAATTCTTTAGACATACTCCAAAGTGTTCTTTAACATATAAGCATTAATTTGTTAGTCCAACTACACTTATATGTGTATACCTCTAATATATAACTCCAATTATCTATTTATAGTTTCTTAATGACATCTTCTGGATATAACACATATACATTATATACAGATAATATATATTTTAAAATACCTATATTTGTATAGTTTTATGACAATTCTTTAGGTTTCCTTTCTCATATATTAATACCTTTTACACATATATAAATGTAACGACTTTTCAATTCCAAATAAAGTAATATAATTTATTTCACAATATAATAATGAATAATTTCTTAATTTAATCCTTTTGAAAAAAGATTACCCCTTACACTCTTTTCCTTTAAATATATATATATATATATATATATATATATTCCTTTGATTCAAAATACATTTTATACTAATTGGGGTCTTTAAAATTTAGTTCCACTTCCCTCTTTCATTTAATTTATATGGATTATCATTCAAGAGCCAAATATGGAAAAATTTCCTTTATGTTTGCTAATAATACTTTTATGTAAACTCTAAAGGTATTAAAAATAATATTTAGGATAATTCCGTGAGATAATCATAACTTAACTTCTAATTGATAAATCAATAGGGGTAAAATACATTAACAAGTATATTAATGTAACTATTAAATATGTTAAGCTTCTTCCAACTTTTAGGAGTCTTCTTTACTATCCTCTCATAGGGGTATGATCAAAATAATTCATAAGGGTAATTGTTAACTCTTAGTTTACCTTCTTTATATCTTTTAGATATCTAATATTCACTCTTCCTTCTACTCTTATAGGAGTGTGTATTTATTATTTACATGGTTTCTCCATTATATGTATAGATTTTTAATAAAAGTCATCTAATCACTACTCTACCTCCTTTTCTCATAGGAGGGCATTCTTTTATATATATATATATATATATATATATAATATATACATGTATATAATTTTTTTAACCCTAAAGGTTAAAGTAGTAGTAGAATTTCTTCATAGGTAGATATGTTGAGTCTTTGTTTTTAGCTCCTAATACTAAAACAACATCTAGTTTAGGACGACCCTATAACTTGACTCTCATGGCTTCTAGCCATGGACTTCTCTCCCTTCCCTAAAGGGTTTAGTTACTTATAGTTTGAAGTAAAATCATGTCCTTAGTGTCATCTAGGAAATTGAGATAACACTACTCCCAAGTACCACTGATGGGGCCTTGGCCTTGAGCTCCTCACCAGGGTCACTTACATAATTACAATTACATTTACCAAATTTAATAGTAGTAGTAGGGGTCAAATTGGAGGGATGTTACATAAATGATGTTAGTTGGACTGAGTAGTGCACATTAGTCATGTAAATCACCCCCTGAATGGTGGAGGAGGCTCATATGGTGGCCCAATTGGCTCCTAGAATGTAGGAAGAGGCTCAAAGTATGGCCCTGTTGACTCGTAGAATGTAGGAGGAGGCCTAGTTTACTGTAACTGTGATCTGCTGATGATGTAAGCACATGATGGAGTCAAAATACTTAGGATAAGTGGATAATTAAGCTGTAAGGCTCGAATAAATGATGTGTGGTTGAAAAATGCTCCAACACCCCCCCTTAAGCTAATCTCATGGAGGTATTAGAAATAATAAAAGGGCCCTAGCAACAAAGGCCATAGGTCACCCAGTACAGAAATAATCCAAAATTGCTAGAAAAAATATAAGTGAGGAAAGAGGAAAAAACCCAGTGGGAAAGAAACCCCCCCCTCAAACTGAACACTGAAGGATCTAATATGTCCTCACCATAGTAGAACTCACCCCTAGTAGTGAATGAAGGTAATATAACTTATTCTCAGTGAAGCTCTTGGTGAAGATGTCTGCAATTTTCTCTGATGTAGGGCAATATTGCAGTACAATGGTTTTGTCATGCACAAGCTCTGGGATGTATTGCATGTGGATATCGATATGCTTGTTCCTCTATCTCTGAACTAGATCTGTTGAGATCTTGATAGCACTCTGATTGTCACAAAATATGACAGTAGAAGTGGTGCTACCAATATCAAACTCTACTAGAATACCCTACAACCAAACTGCCTGAATACAAGCATTGACTACTCCTCGATACTATGCCTCTGCTCAAGATAAGGCAATGGCGGCCTGATTTTTTCTTGACCAGAAAATAGGCCTGTGCCAATCATGAAAACATATCCGGAAGTGGAATTTTGATCAATTCTATCACCTTCCCAATCTGAATCAGTGAATCCAACCAAATCTAGATCGAAATCTGCAGCATAGTGAATGCCAAAATGTCCAGTACCCTTCACATAGTGCAAGTTTCTTTTGGCTACCTTCTAGTGAAGCTCATGGGGCTACTGCATATACCTTGACACAATGCTCATGGCATAAGAAATATCAGGACTAGAGTGTGTCAAGTATAGAAGACTTCCAATCAACTGTCGATAAAGTGTAGAATCCACCAATGGTGTGGAATCACCATCCTCAAGTATGATTCTTGAGAGGAATGGGAATCGTGTTGCTTTACAATCTACCATATTAAAACAAATTAGCAGGTCTGAAGCATATTTTTACTGAGATATGGTGATCCCATCAAAATTCTAAGTGATCTCTAGGCCAAGAAATTGCTTCAACAAGCCTAAATCACTCATGTTGAATGCTAGATGTAGTGCGGTTTTTATATTTCCAATATTATAAGCAAGAGTGCTTCTTGTAATAAAAAGGTCATCAAAATAAAGGAAAATGATTAGAAAATTACCTTCATGCTTCTGTAGGTACACATTTGGATCTGATTTGAGTCTTTAAAAATTTTGTGATAGAAGGAAGGAATCCATCTTTGCATACCAAGCTCTTGGGGCCTGTTTTAAACCATACAATGATTTATTCAGTCTGCACACTAATGTCGGATCTAATATGTAACCTTCAAGATGCTTCATGTAAATCTCTTCCTGAATATCTCCATGAATAAATGCACTCTTCACATCCATGTGGTGCACCTCCTAGCGCTTAGATGCGGAAATTGCCAAAACTAGGCGGATAGAATCCATTTTTGCAACCGGTGCAAACGTTTCTGTGTAGTCCACACCATGAACTTGTGAGAATCCTTTTTCCACTAACCTAGATTTTTATTTTCAGTTTGTTCCCTATGAAGCAACCTTGGTTCGGTCGACCAATTTGCATTGAACTAATTTCCTCCTAGGTGGAAGAGAAGCTAGCTCCCATGTAGCATTTTTCTGAAGAGAATTGTACTCTTCATCCATGGTGGTTTGCCATCTAGGATCTTGGTGGGAATGATAGTATGATTTAGGAACTGAAACTATAATAATAAAAAATTTTCTCATACAGTGATGGATCATAATATGAAAGAGCCATACCTGCTCTTTAAAAGTCTACTCCAATTCTTCTTGGATCGACAGGATTTCCAATGTTAGAACCAACATAATTGAGAGTCTTTTCTGCCCACTTTGGAAACTGAGGGGGCTCATCCGGATCTGAATCTGAACCTGATATTTCATGTTCATTAATGTCTAATAAAATATCAGAAATATTAGAACACAAATTTTCATTATCTTCTTCCGAATCTTCTTCTTGGAGAGGAGGTAATTCAACAGTTTCTTCCTCGACTAGTTTTAGATCTTGAAGTGGTTCTTCAAATTTGACACTTCGCTCGATGAATATATTTTTGGATCTGATATCCATATATTTGTATCCTTTGGATTATTCAAGATATCCAATGAGCATGCATTTAGTACTCTATGGTTCTGGATATTTTCTCTTCTCAATTGGAATTCTAGCCCATGAAGTGGAGCCAAAAACCCTTAGATTGGACACATCAGGCTTGTGACTAGTGTAGGCTTCAAAGGGAGTAGTACCTTTTATGGATGAGTGTGGAACTCTCTTTTGAATGTATGCATAAACATTCATGGATTCAGCCCAAATATTTGGATCCAAACCTTTCGACTCAAGCATACAAGTGGCCATCTCTTTCAGTGCGCAGTTTTTCCTCTCTGCTACACCATTTTGCTGAGGTGTGTAGGGGTCTGTGTGCTGGATTTGGATTCCATTTTCCACACAAATTTGCAGTGGATATGATTTGATATATTCTCCACCATTATCATACTTAAGATCTTTGATCTTTCTCTCAGTAGAAGTCTCAACAGAATCCTTGAAAGTTTTGAATTTTTCTAGCACTTTCGATTTGTTCTTGAGAAAGTAGACCCATGTGAACCTGGACAAATCATCAATAAATGTTAACACATACCTTGAGCTATTCATGGAGGTATTTGGAAGTGGACCGCTGATATCACTTTAAATCAGCCCCAAAATACAAGAAGCTTTGCTAGATTTTCCTCTATCAAAATTGTGCTTTGGGTGCTTCCGAATGATGCAACCCTTGCATATCCCTTTTGAGGATTTGATATTCAGAAGGCCTTCAACCATAGATTTTATTTTCAGCAGCTGCAAATATTTATAATTTAGGTTTCCAAACCTCTCATTCCATAGCCGGCTAACCTCATTTCCATGAGTCAGAAGGGCACTTGGCTTTGAATGTGGAAAAAAGTGGGAAAACTCATATGTTTTTGCAACATGATTTGCTTTGCCTATGCAATGAGCTTTCCGGTGGAAATATCATAAATCTAAACATTATTAGGGATGAATACAACCTTCTTTGGAAAACCAGTGTGTGTCATCTGATACACATAAAGCAGGTTCGAAGCTAGAGAAGGAACATAGGGAACATTTTAAAAACTGCTATGTTCTAAATGAATAGTACCTTTGCCTTTCGAAGAAATTTGTGAATCATCTCCCATGTGGATGGAGTTGCAGTTGACAGATTCCAATGATGAGAAGGATTATTTTCTTGCAACCATGTCATTCAAATATCCTGAATCTATGAGAAGAGATGTAGAATCCGAAACACTTGCCATGAGTGCATGACCTCTTTCTGCATGATCATTATTGTCCTTCTTTGTTGCGACATCTGGAAGAGTAATGTTGTTTTTCTCCAAGAGAAGGGTTATCTGATCAATATTTTTCTTCATGCATGAGATTTTAGGATGAAATACCCTACCATAGTAAGAACACTTTGTCTTCTCTTTTCCCTTTTGCTTGTCTTTCCTTGAATTAGAGGGCTCATATGATTGCTTGGTCTTCCTCCTTTTGATTCAGATGATCAAACTTGGCCTTCTCTTTCTTTTGATTTCCTTTTCCATTCGTAGCTCTGGGTCCTCCAGCAAAAAGGGCTTGATCTTTGGAGGTTTTTATGTACCCCATTTGAATAATCTTATCATGCTCTTTTGTTAAGGACTCAATGAATGCATTCAAGGTAGGCATATTCCAATTCACAATGGTGAGTTTTCCCAAATGGAAAGTAGAGACAAACACTGAATAATCTGAACCTAGCTTCATAAGGATTGAAATAATCAACTATTCATCTTTCTTCTCAACACCACATTGCTTCAACTATAGTACCAAATGCTTAAACTTGGTGAAAAACTCATTGATGGTTTCGAAATTCTCAGGATTTAGGGAAACCAGTTCATTCTCAAACTGATAAGACCTCATCTCATCCTACTTACCAAAGAGATTGCAAAGTTGTTCCCACACTTATTTTGGAGTAGTCAATCCGCTGAGATGGAAAATAAGATCCTTCGAAATATTGATACAAAGAAAACCATAAGCTTCATCAAGCTTATTGAAGTAATTGGAATTCTCTACTGTAGAAGTAGGATATGGTTCTAGGTCCATGGTGACTTTGTAGAATCCCTTAGAGCGCAACACAATCTCAACATCATCCTTCCACTGATGGTAGTTGAATGGACTGAGAATATTTTTTGAAGAAGAGTCCATCTCTACAATAGTCAATGCAATAGGAGGGAATGAGAAACCTACAATCACATACAAAAAATAAACTTTTTATGTTGAAAACCTGCAATTTTCAAGTTGCATCACACCCGGCATAGTATATCAAGCAATATTGAAGAGCCAAGGACAATATCTAGGAATTATGTGGAAAACTTTCGGCTTCTGGTGCAGACTTGGAATTTTTGAGCAATAGCTGCAACTGCAGAAACCTGCTGCAATATTTTTTAGCAAAGTTGCTCAATCTTCATATGAAATCTCTGCAGAAGAGTTTCCTTTTCCCTACCATGGCTCTAATACCATGTAAAATTCAAGCACAACAGATCTATGCAACAAGCACAACAATTACTAGAGATGCATGCAACAAAATGTATGAAAACACTGTGCAGAAGGTTTGCGGCAGTAAAAAAATGTCATATACTCAGAAGATCCATTACAATGTGTAACAATGGCTCTACAATAACCAAGCAATTCAAATTCCAAGGTGGTCATTCGAATTGAGTGCATGAGAGTGGCTTACTTGGTAGTTAACACCAATCAGCACATCAGTTAACCACTCAACTAATCAATAATTGACTCTAACTGACTCTGAAACTGTCTAAGTGAGTCTAACTCAATCCAAAACTCAACTGAATGCCAAAAAATAGGAGATGGAGCCTTCTGTCTATAGTTTAACTGAATAGTAGGTGACAATAACACCAGATGAAGTCAAACAGTGTAGTAGGGTGCCTTCTAGTCTTCAATTGACTGAGTTAAGTAGTAAATGTTATCAGTTGGACTGAGTAGTGCACATTAGTCATGCAAATCACCCCCTGAATGGTGGAGGAGGCTTAGATGATGGCCCAGTTGGATCCTAGAATGTAGGAGGAGGCTTAGATGATGGCCCAGTTGGCTCCTAGAATGTAGGAGGCCCAGTTTACTGAAACTGTGATCTACTGATGATGTAAGCACATGATGGAGTCAAAATACTTAGGATAAGTGGATAATTAAGCTTTAAGGCTCAAATAAATGATGTGTGGTTGGAAAATGCTCCAACATGTATCACCATGTCCTATAGAACAATAAAAACAATAAAAGTAAATGTTTGTGATTAGCAACCATTGAAAAAGCTTTACAATCTTTAAACTCTAAACTACATGGTTCAAAGATATAAAATTATCTTCTTCTTTGTCTTCAATATTATTTTCTTGATCATTCAAAGGTGGTTTGCTAATTTTAGTAGATTCCACATCACACCAATCAAATTTCTTGGAATTTCCATTCTTAACAGAATATTTCTCTAATGTGTTATTGTATTCAACTTTTATAGGTGATTCTCGGAAATGAAAACAATTTAAGTTTTAAAAAATAAATAGGAAAAAAATTCTTAATCAAAGATTTCCTAGAAAAAACAACAACAAAAATACTTTTTTGTTGAGAAACAAATTCATAAAAATATTTAATCTACAATTCTTGTTGAAATGTCTCCATGAATGAAATAAAAACCTTATTTATTTAGATGTTCATTGAACAAAAAAAATACATCTATCATTTAATTAAAGCATTGTTCCTTCAGGCGACATAAATGTATCAACAATGTGATCCTAGAACGTTGGAATCTTTTCTTTTTTCGAAAAAATGGTTGTTGGGATCGAATATCAAATCCATTATCTATGGAATATTGTTAAGTTGATCATTACCATTGATCCAATCCATCTACATGTGAAGAAGGGAGACGTTGTCTCTTTCCAGTCCAATTCTCCAACACTATATAATAGAGAACACTTAGAAATAATCTTTTGAATAATTCCAAGAAACCTCAAGGAATGGATACATTTTAATAGGTTTTTTTTATCTTTTGGACAACTAAGTGCATGTTTTAGTGACCAAATATCATAAATTGACATCAACTAGAAAAATTAAAGTACTCGTTTCTACATTTGAGTGAAGGTAAATGAATAACTCAAGAACATCATTTTTCATCCACTCATCAACACACTTACTCATATCGACAATAAAAATATCGTGAGAGAGTTTAGGTTGTAGTAAGATGATATCCATAAGTGTGTTGTGCAATGAAAATATAAAAAAACTTCGAGAAACAACGCACAACATATATTTTCAGAGTCCACTGTCACACTAATCTCTTTATGTTGAAAATATAGGTCCAAAATACTTGAAGAAACCTTAGGGAATTTAGGCTCATCTTCATCTTCCTCTCTCTTCTTCTTATTTGGAAGAGATTTGGTTGGATTCTCAAAACATAAAATAGTTCATAGCTACATGAAATGATTTTCTGCAATTTTGTACACTTCATCCACATTGCCTTCATATACTTTCGGAGAAGTATAGAACTCATTATCCATAACCTTGAATTATTCACAAAGAATATTTCAAGTATATCTTTCACCTTTCATCCACTTTAAATACTATGAAAAAGAATTTTCCTGAAGATAATGGTCAACTGTTGCATACAACCAAACAAATCCTTCAATTATTTTTCTGCTACAATGTTTAAACTGACATTATCGATGTCACATAGTGCTGTGAAAAAATTGGAGCCATATTTTTTAGTTTTATTTCAAACAAAATCATATTTCCTGATTCTCCTATGTGAACATGCCAAGGAACCATTTTTATAAATCTCAAAGGCACTCCACTGTTTGTTCCACAAATCAACTAATATCAAGATAAGATTCATCTTGTGTTTCAAGTTGTTCTTACTTCAGATATAAAAAAAATCTATACATTCATTTAGAAAATTCTACAAACTAATAAATTTAAAGAGTGAGTAAAAAAATAAAATTACAAATCAAATTAGATAATTCTGAAAAATAGTTCTAAAAAATTTAATTTATACTTGCCACTTATCTAATCCAATGTGTCCCTTCCCAAGGAGGCGTGGTCTATTATTGTAAACTCATTCCTCCCTTGCCTTCATTACTTGAACAATAAAAGGAGTTTCAAAAAATTCCTTGTTAGAAAGATTTTGAAGATTTCATAATTTTGTAATGGTGCCCTATGGAACATCTTTATGAAACAAACTGGCATTACGTAAATGATACTTGGAATGATTCGATTGATATTTAGCAGTTTCAATTATTTTTTCCTGAGATGTTATAGTATGTCGGCATCCAAGATATAGAACTTAAGGGTTCTCATTTCAACTTTGTCTTCACTTTTAGGCTCATATGGAATTCATGTCACACAATCGAATGATAATAAGATAACCTCTTCGATTTTTGTTGTAAATGTTGTGACATGCGATAAAACAATATTAGCCACTTGTTCCTTGTTTACTTCCTGAAATTGAAAATTTGCGGGAACTATTTCACATCTATTGATATCAATAGAAAAAAAATTCCCATTGAATAAAAAATACTTAATATTTTCCTTCTGAATGCCTTCTTATTTTTCAAAGCTTTTATTGGTCTTTTACATGATGTCCTTTGAAGGAATTTCCTTCAAAGTCTTGAAAGTTGATTGACTAATATATTTTTCTAAATCATTGATACAATCTCTTCTAAGAAACAATAACATATTCTCATCATGAATAGTTGTGAGTTTTCTATTCATATTCATCATATATAATATAGAACATGATTGTTTCGACACAAACATTTTTTCTAAACCACTATAGTACCATTTTTCAATTTAGTTTCCTTGCTTGTCCCTAACTGATTTGATTTTTGTTATGATAGTAAAATCCGCCATTTTTTTGTACATGGTAATGTGTCAATGAATATATCCTTTCATAATATATGGATGATAATTACAAACTAGAGCATCTATTTGCAATAGAAAACAAGTATTTTTTTCAGCGACCTCGACTTGGACACGTAATATGTGATCATTGATAACATCTATATATGTGACCATGCCAACAAAAACATGTGTTTCTTCCTCCACACCAAAAATATATAAATCTGTGTAGAAATTCAATGACTCATCTAACTCAACATACCAATCTTGTTGAAATTCTCCAATGTTGAGCTCGAGTGTACCTGGAGAAACAAAATTACCTTGAACTTTCTATGAGTTACAATCCTCAATAATTTTCACCTATAATTAACAATAAGTATTTTTTTAAAGATAAAATAACATGAAAATAAATTTAATATCAATGAACACAAATTTTCATAAATATCTTATATAAAATGTCATAATATGCAATAGCCACTTTATAATATGAGTATACCATCGTACATAAAAAAATACAATGATTGAGGAGATGAAAGATGAGCAATCATTCATATTCCCCTCCATAAATACTATATGATTGAGAAAGTGATGAATGCAGGATCGGTTTTGACACCCCTTCTTCAAACATAATACTATTTTGGAGGATAAAGTATCACTCAACTAATATATTGGATATTAGGGGAAAGATCGGTCTAACCTTCCAGTTGATACACCTCAACGGGAACACCATCCTTTGAGAAATGATTGGATGATCATTCTACTTCATAAACCTCAATGAAAACAACATCCCTTGAGAATGTATCAACTGATCATTCCATTGGATGCCTTTAAATGTTAAGACAATCATTGATGATGTGTGGGATAAAAGATGAGATGTTGGGAGGCCAATCTACTAGGTGTGATTGGAGGGATACGTTGATGCTTGAAGATGATACCCCACAACAAAAATACCATGATTGAGAATGTGATGAATGGAGGATAATTCAACCTTTTGATGGACCCTTCTTCGAATATAATACTATCTTGGAGGATGAAGTATCACACACTAATCTATTGTTGAGCATTGGTTGTCATTGATGTCAACTAAAGATGATGTCAAGTATTTGACTGTCAACTAATGCCAGAGAGGATGTCAACTGAATCAGTCTGAGTCATTGATATCAATTGAAGTCAAAGTGGATACAATATTCCTGCAGAAGTATGAATAAGTTGGAAGCCACTTTGAAGTAGTATATGCGCAATATGAATAAGATCATGAACACCATAAGTATATGCACATATATAGAAGTGCACTCAGTCTGAATATGTGTTTCAAGGATACAACATACAAATCTAGTTCAAGAAAGAATACAAGTAATGTATCCTACAACATTTTGTTCTTGCACTAAAATCAAGTCCACCAAGTCATACATTCACATGGTAGAAGCCAAGGAGTTGGTTGGACAATGGTACAAGTGCTTCAACAACCAAGGAGTTGGTTGAACAAATGCTTGTTATTTTTTCAGCATTTAATTCAATCTGATCTAGGATCTTAACTGAGAGAACAACATGTACAACATATCAAACACAAGAGACAAGAGACACAAAAAATTCCACCAGGGAAAATCAAGAAGGTGAAAAACCCCACAGCTTCCTCAGAGATAGAATGAGCACCAATGCAAATATCACAAAGATCAAACCCCACAACAAGAGATATTCTCCTGACAGCTGCTCCTTCTCCACTTGTGCACACTCCTCCTCTCTCTCACTAATGCGAAGTGAGTGAGTGTGTGAATGAACAAATGAGAGAGTCACACTCTCTATTTATACTTTACTTCACTTGAATTTTAACTCTAACTAGGTCATCCCCAACTTAACCACTTAACATAATGCTAACTGGGCCAACCCCACTAGGGTGTTCTAATAAACCTTTAATCCACATGACTCATACAGGGCCGACCCCACCAAGGTGGTCTAGCAACCCATCAAATATAAGTTGCGAGACTTACAATAATACTTGCGACACTTGCAAATACAAATGACGACACTTCCAATCGGAGGAATGATACATCTCTGTTGGGGATACAATAAAGTGCAAATATAATACATACAATATACAAGTGAATATCTTCCGAAGTTACAAATACATCAACACTCCCTCTTAACTAGGAAGGTATTCTCTTGACACAAGTCTTCAATACTGGAGCTGGATCATCATCACTGGATCACTAGAGCATCATCGTCACTGCTGTTGTACTCTTCATCTTGATCACTGGTGCTATCTCTCAATTCTTCTCGTCATGGGAAGTTCTACAGAGCCATCCCTTTTTCATGCTGGATGTAGGCCTATCCTCCTGTAGGTCTTCAACATCTCTGGCCATGCTGTGGAATGTGCGTCAAAAAAACCTCGAAAGAGCATCTGAGCTCAAACTATCGGATCTCCCAGGATCTTTTACATGTGACCACCACAAAACCTCAAAAGAGCATCCGAGCTCAAACTATCAGATCTCCCAGGATCTTTTACATGTGGTCAAGAAAAACCTTAAAAGAGTGTCTTGCAAACTGTAAGATCTCTAAAGAGCATCCCAGGAATTTTACGAGCACATAGCTCAACCTATCGGATCTCCAGGACTGATTACATGCCTCCTGTAGAAAAACCTTAAAAGAGCATCTGAGCTCAAACTATCAGATCTCCCTGGATCTTTTCTATGCTACTTGTAGCAAAACCTTGAAAGAGTATCTGAGCTCAGACTATCGAATCTCGCAGGATCTTTTCTATGTTACCTGCACAATCTGTCCATGGCCAACCTATAGCAAAACCTCAAAATAGTATCCGAGCTCAGACTATTGGATCTCTCAGGATCTTTTCTATGCTACCTGCACAGTCTGTCTACGGTCGTGGAGTATCATCCTGATACTCATGATCATACTGATCATCATCATACAATACATCATCCTGATGTACAACATCTGGAGCATCAACCTGATGCTCGTCACATATGATCGTCCTGATCATCATCATACATCATCCTGATGTACAACATCTGGAGCATCGACCTGATGCTCGCCACACATGATCATCTTGATCATCATCATAGCATCATCCTGATACATATCATCACATTATCATTCTGATCATCATCGATCATCATCACAACATCGTCCTGATGCATATCATCTAGAGCATCGTCTTGATGCTCATCACACATGATCGTCCTCTTCAAATCATCTTATCATCCACAGAGCACGGCCCATATGCACATCATACAGCACTTACACCACCGACCTGGGAGAACACATCTACCACCATTCGGGGAAGGCTCGAGCTATTAATTTTTCACCATGGGATAACACATCTACCACCATGTGAAAAATGGCTTCAACCCTTACATCTACACCATGGGATAACACATCTACCACCATGTGAGAATGGCTCCAGCCCTTACATATGCACCATGGGAGAACACATCTACCACCATGTGAGAATGGCTCAACAATTACATCACAACCATGGGAGAACACATCTACAACCATGTCGAAAAATCCCATGTTCATATGCATCTTCCGGACTCATCACTTCCCCTTGGAAGGAATCTCGATCTGAAGTACACCAAGCCTCTCTCTGAAGTACTCGAACTTCACTCTGGCTAGTGGTTTGGTCAACACATTTGCAATCTACTCGTCTATCGCAACATACAAGAGCTTCACTGCTCCTCTCTGCACCATATCCCTGATATAGTGATATTTGATCTCGATATGCTTCGACTTGTCATGGAACATTGGGTTCTCTGACAACTTCACACAACTCTGGTTGTCACAATAGATACAAGTAGCATCCAATTGGAGATCAAATAAATCAGATAGTAGCTTCCTTAGCCATACTGCCTCACAACTAGCCGAACAAGATGTGACATACTCTACTTCGGCTGTACTCAGTGCTATGCAGGATTGTTTCCTGCTAGACCAAGAGATCACAACTGATCCCGTATTGAAGCAGCACCCCGAAGTGCTCTTCCTATCTGCAGAACTACCTACCCAATCTGAATCAACATAACCCTCTAGGTTAAACTTTTGATTCGCATCATACTTGAGCCCATAATCAACCGTACCCTTCAGGTACCTAAAAATATGCTTTACAGCAATCAGGTGAACATGTCTAGTATCCGTCAGGAACTAGCTCAATGTGTTCACCACAAAGAAAATATTTGGTCTCGTGTTCGTCAGGTACATCAAGGACCCAATCTTCTGACGATGCATCATGGCATTAATCGACTCTAACGAAGCATCACTCAATAGCTTCAGGTTCGATGCCATAGGTGTGGACATGGCCTTGCAGTCCATCATCCCGAACCGCTTCAGGATCTCTATTGCATACTTCCCTTCTCCAAGGAAGATTCCATCTACACTTTGCCACACCTCCATACCTAGAAGGTAATGCATCATACCCAAGTCTTTCATCTCGAACTCAGTAGCAAGATTCCTCTTCGTGTCAGCAATCAACCTATCCCCACCTGTCACAAACAGGTCATCCACATACAGTAGGAGTATCATTGGATTGCCTTTCTCAACCTTGTAGTAAAGGTTGGAATCTGTTTTACTCTTGGTAAAGCCCAAACTGGTCAGGAAACTGTCTATCCTTCCGTACCATGTCCTAGGTTCTTGTTTCAAACCATACAAGGCTTTCTTCAATTTGCACACATGTGACTCCCTGTCATGTGTCTCAATCTGAGTGGTTGCTCCACATACACTTCCTCTTTGACTACATTAAGAAAGTTGTCTTGACATCCATCTAGTATATCTTCCACTTCATCACTGCAGCCAGAGCAAGTACTGCTTTGATGGAAGTGTATCTGGCCACAGGTGCAAAATTTTCTTCATAATCTATCCCTTCTTTCTAGGAGAAGCCACAGGCCACAAACCTTGCCTTGTATTTCTCTATGCTGCCATCTGCGGCATGCTTGATATTGTAGATACACTTGGAAGTCATAACAGACTTCCCTTATGTTCTACATCCCAAACATCATTCTTTATGATCGACGGGTACTCGTTGATCATGGCATCCTTCCATTATTACATCTTGGATCCCGGGAACTTCAGATTCTTTAATATCTTCAATAGGTATTTTTCTTGAACTTCGTTGCTGGAACAAATGTTGTTGTCCTTCTTTTGTAGGTTATTGTACACGATCTTTCCTACAAGTCAAATTCAATTGCATGATCAGAAACATCTCATAGTTTTCAGAATAAATTCTTACACATAAAGACATATTTCATACAGTCATGCAATAATCTTAGCCAATGCTTCAATACAACATTTATCCATATCCCGTAAGTTTCTAGATGCCTTCCATCTCTACCGGAACATTGTTAAGAGTGTGCACAACTCCTAACATGTCAGCAAAGAGGTTTCATTCTAGATTAGCAATGGAATGTTGTACAGTACCATATGCCACTTACCCATTACTATATTAGTAGTATCTTGTTCATTAATGCAACCTTTTCTAAAATGCATAATATACATCCTAAATCTAGGAACATAAGTATGTACATGATTGAACAAAATCATATATACAAGAAATGACAATTTAAATACTTATCTTTGTTTGCTTGTTGGGTGGACTCCCTCTCAATCTTTGCTTCCTTGTAGGAACTACTGGAGTGAGATCCCTCTTGATCTTTGATTCCGGGATTATCTGTCTTTGAACTTATATCCATCTTGGACCACTATTCATGCTTAAGTGTGCACTAGCGTCATCTTTGTGTCATCCTCAAGATCTCATACATAATCATACATTCATTAGTATAATCTCAATACTATCAAAATATTATGATTTTAAACATGTATGGTCATGATTATTTTATACACAAGCATTAGTATTCAAGGTTTCATGGAGGACTTCTTATACTCATGCATATTTTATTTGACCATAGGACTCTTCTAGTTTTTCATATCATTAATCAAACTAAGAAGCATAATATGCATAAACCCATGATTACTCAAACTTATAACTTCATGAATTATCAATCATACCAAGTATACTCATATAAGATCCTAACACAAGGTAGGATTCTAACTTGATATAGGGAAAACATACCTAGATTATCACGCTTGCTAGTTATGCTTAAGATACCCACATAATGTCTTCTTGTTCTCTTCAATGACTTGTGCTAGTAACCTGCATATCTCATAACTTAACCATTGTAGAACCAAATTATACATACCTTGTAAGTAGAGCTTCTATGTGATCAATGGTTATGGATGAGTCTTTGTCTTCATGTCACCATGGTCATATGCTCTTGATCTAGAACTTGATTTTTCTTTCTTGATGTACCTTTCATGTTAGCGGACAACATCATCCTCATACAACACCACAGTGCATTAGTACAATCATAAGTGTCATAACCCTAATCAATGAATGTATTCTATTATTCACATGCATTCATACTTTTACTAAGGTGATAAGACAAGTATAAAATTAATCAAGGTTGTACTAACCTCAATAATATGAAGACAAGCATATCATAAACTTAATCATGAACATATTTCAAAACATACCTGTATCTCCTTAAGTCATACCCGTCGGGATTGCTTGTAGTCTTCTTTTGTAAGGCCTTAGCTGTTGGTTGTGGAGCTAGATCTTCTAGTCTCATAGATGATATTGTATTAGCCGTGTTTGTACCCCAGTTCTATATGATGTGTAGGTGGACTGTACACTCACCCCAGCGGGGGTGTGTGGGGGGGCATCGCCAGCTGTTTTGCGGGCCCATGGTTTTGGGTATCCCGTGGTATTTTCCCATTGTATTTCCCTTATAAAAGAAAGACATTGTAATATGGCTAGGGTTGATGTATTAGGTTTTATGCATTGTAAAGATCTTTGAGATCTGGAGAGAGACTGTAAAAAACAGAGACGAGGAAGTGCAGCGGTTGTGCTGCAGGTTGTATCCCTTCGACTTGCTGGACGGTAATAATAATAAGGACTGGAAAATTCAGTGTGGACGTAGCCCAAGTTGGGTGAACCACGATATATCTGTGTCTCTCTTGTAATGTGTATGTGTGATTATATTTGCATTTCTGTTTATTGTTATTGCTCTGCGATCCCGTTTTTCTAACAATAGCCTCATCTCCCTCTGGAACTGGAAATTCTTCACTCGTGTAGGTATCAATTCATTCTCTTCTAGGATTAACCCAATCCACTTTGATTTGATGAAGTTGGATCTGGAGCTAGCTAGGGTTTGACAGAGAAACCCTAAAAATTGAAACTTTGAATTTCAAACTTATGATTGGATGAAAAGAGGCACCTTGCTGAGCTGATCAAGCTAGCATACCTAAATTTTGAAATCTCCAAAATTTGACCCCTCAAAATTGACTTTGAAAGTTTTGGATCTGCAGCTTCCATCAAATTCTGGTTTTCTAGTCAAAATCCCAAACTAGGGTTTGATAGAGCCCGGGGTTCTACCCAACAAAAAACTTCGATCTTGGTCTCTAAATTTCTATTTTTTGGAGGAGTATCCAACCATGGTATCAGATTCAAGAAATTCCAACTTTCTCCAAAACCCTAATTTCCCGTAGCAATGACAAACCAAAAATGAAAGCGCTCAGAATCCAATTCTGTTTGGACAGAAATATATGCCATATGTTTCTGATGTATCTCTGAAATTTTGAATCCTCAGGTTCTAAACATTCAACCTATGGTAGACTGACCTGTCATCTTTCCAACCCCACATATATGAGCTCAAATGGATTCTCTGAGAGAGAGATATGCCAAGTGTCGCAATGTGACCTGTTTATGGGATGAAACAGTATAGATAACTTGTACGGCATGCCATGTGTCACTGTTTCAACTTCGGCCTTTGAAACCTGGACCTATGAATCTACAATCCGTGCCCTAACTTTCTCTTTTTACAGAATTCCATGTGGATCTTCCTAGCCCGTGATATGACCTTCTTTCCTAGGTCACCTGTTTAGGGATGCATTCTGGAAGAGGCAGAAACCCTAATTTGTACGGATGATATATCACAAAATACAACGAATATGAAGTTGTCCTTTGGACATAAGGTACATGGACATTTCATCTTCGACCTATAAAGGTTTCAGATCCTAAACCTTTTCCAAAATGGAGTTATAGTGAATGTTTCACGATGACTGGTTTTTACTATACCAAGCCCTAGCTTCCAATTTGTCGCAAGTGCAACAAGTGTCATAAATGCCATACCATGCCTTCCTTCAGGATAGCTCTGATACCATGTTAGTTTTTCAGCATTTAATTCAATCTGATCTAGGATCTTAACTGAGAGAACAACATGTACAACATATCAAACACAAGAGACAAGAGACACAAAACATTTCAATGGGGAAAACCAAGAAGGTGAAAAACCCCGCAACTTCCTCAGAGATAGAATGAGTAGCAATACAAAGATCACAAAGCTCAAACCCCACAACAATAGATATTCTCCTATAAGCTTCTCCTCCTCCACTTGTCCACCCTCCTCCTCTCTCTCACTAATGCGAAGTGAGTGAGTGTGTGAATGAACAAATGAGAGAGTCACACTCTCTATTTATACTTTACTTCACTTGACTTTTAACTCTAACTAGGTCAGCCGCAACATAACCACTTAACATAATGCTAACTGGGCCAACTCCACTAGGGTGGTCTAATAACCCTTTAACCCACATGACTCATACAGGGCCGACCCCACCAAGGTGGTCTAATAACCCATCAAATATAAGTTGCGACACTTACAATAATACTTACGACACTTGCAAATACAAATGACGACACTTCCAATCGGAAGAATGATACATCTCCATTGGGGATACAATAAAGTACAAATGTAATACATACAATATACAAGTGAATATCTTCCGAAGTTACAAATACATCAACAATGGTATGAGTATGCAAGCAAGCCTGAGCATTGGTTGGTTAAAAGCTGTAAGTGCGCAAGCAGTTATTGGTTGGACAATCCTGAAAGCATACAAGCATAGCCAATCATAAGATGCTTTCAGTAAGTGGAACGCATACAAGTTCCTAGGAAGGTATAGTGGTTGAATACAATCTATGAGAAAATTCCATAGCCAGTGTTACAGTAGGTGCACAAGTCCCACAAGTGATGATGAAGCAGAAGTAAAAGACCCTCAATAATATTTCCTAGTCCAACACTATAAGGTCCTCCATGGCGGCAGATGTCATAGCAATCCATGGGGGTAGATGTTAAGGCCGAGGAGATGAAAGCATTGTCGCGGCATACTGCAAGATATCAAGCTGGACTCTAGTAAAAGTATCTCACTACACCTCTTCAACTTGTTATTTAGCAGAAAAGCATAAGATTCTTTTAGTTAGATTTTACGTCAGAATCCATTTTATTCGAATAGCTTACTAAATGCAAGGTGAAACAGGCTTATACATTATATATATAGCTGATAATATACTAGAAAGCTGTTCCACTAGCTAACCAAGATTTGCATTGAATCTACCCACGTATCAAATTGTTGGGAATAAATGAAAAGTAATCATGGAATTGCATGTAATGTCTATATTTGCAATCCTCTGTGAATCATGTGAAGGCCTATATTTTGGTAGTTTCTTGGAAAGATTAATCACGAGAGTTTGTCTAATAAAGTTGATCTTGGATCATGGCTAAATCCGATCCGATAGTGCTCCTTGTACATAAAGTTTGGATATGATCTATACGGATATGTCTCTCAATATTAATATCGTACAGTTGTAAGACTGTAGTATTAACTTATTTATTTATGCCATAAAACAACACGATTATCGAGAGTTTGTCTGATAAAGTTGAACTTGGATTATGGCTAAATCTGATCTGACAGTGCTCCTCATACATAAAGTTTGGATATGATCTATATGGATATGTCTCTCAATATTAATATCGTACAGTCGTAAGACTGTAGTATTAACTTATTTATTTATGCCATAAAACAACACGATTATCATAAATATCAACCAACAGAGTTAATACAATCTCGGGTTCGAGACCCGTAAGGGCTCACCCTGAGTACATTGAAGTATTATGAAATGGGTTTACACAACCCTAGTTTTTTCCAACCAAATTACATACAGTTGGTCCTAGCATCTCTATGTATAAAATATAAAATAAAAACTTATCTATCTTCCCATTACAGTCGAAACAATCTTAGTGATACAGAACGCATCAAAGACAGATCTCGATGTCATCTATGGATGCATCATAGACATCATATTTTAAAAAAAGGTTATCAAAACAGTAAGAAGGTCAAGGGTTTGAGTCTCGAGAGAGAGCTCGCCTAGCCTTAAGTTATTCAAAATTAAATTATAAATACAAAATTTAAATACATGGCATGGTTTAGGGTTTAACCCTGTAGAAACCATTTAATCACCGAGAAACAATACAAACACATTATATATTAATAACAAAGCTATGAAGTCGGGCTCGGCCCCAAAAACAAATACTTACGACTGCTATCAAAATACAATTATTAAGCTGTAAAAGAGGCCGAGAGCAACATATTGTTAACATTCAAAACAAGAATCGAAACTGGTAACTATTTCTTTCCATAAAATGAGTACAATACAGTGAGCTTTGCTCAGGGTTTCCAGAATGGTACCCAAAAACAAAACAAATAGGAGTTTTAAATTTTCCTTTACAAAACAGTGGTCGAAACCCGAGCATCGGATTTTAGCCAGAAGACAATAGCAACGCCATTATAAAGAAATGCTACCAACATAGATCCATCTTAAACCCGTATCTATCAAGCACAGAGAGGGATCCAATTTCTTGAGGTGTATTTATTTTTTTAAATTTAAACTCAAAAATTTGATCTCTCTTGATTGATAGATCCGGGTTTAAGTTTTAAGCTTTTATTTTATAAACGAACATCTATTTTTTAATCGCTTTTCATAATATTTTATTTTATGAACCAACATGGGATTTTTTTAAAATACTTTCCATAATTTTTTATTGTATGAGCAGACATGAATTTTTTTAATTATTTTTATCACTTTTTACGTTTTATTAGATGTAACGCTACATCCATGTTAAAACATCTCCCCCATACTGGGTTGTAGAGCACCTCGTTTAACTCGGTGCAATAACGCTACATCTAACGCTACATCCACGTTAAAACATCTCCCCCATACTGGGCTATACAGCACCTCATTTCACTCGGTGCAATAATAGATCATGCTCGTAGACAAACAAGAAAACCATCATTGTATTTAAACATTGTTAACAGAGGCCACTCTCATGGATGGGCCCTAAGCTTACCGTGGTTCCAAACCACTGGAGTTGTTTTCCCTTTCTTCCAAACTATCGCCGAAACCTCAATCGATACCAGAGGACTGGTAGGAACCCTATCAAACAAAGAAATAGGTGGTCAAAAGATGTTTTAACAATGTATAAATTTCATTTACAAGAATACATACAAACAGTTAAAAACACGAAAGATTGCAGAACCTTACCTTCACCAAACTCGAGCTTGGATGAGAGCTTCATAGAAGTATGCTGGCTAAAACCAAGTGACAAAAACTGAAACTCCTCACTGTAACCATTTCATTGAAGACCATGATAATCACTTAATGGTTTCAACTATGTGAACTGAGTATTAACTAGACTACACTTGAATGTCTCATAGCCATGGCGGCCGAGAGAGCATCGCTCTCCATCCCGCTTAAAAACACAATGAAAATGCCAAATACCAAAACCCTTAGTGCATGGATAGGGTTTTCCCTATACGTGGAGCTTCTCCCAAGTAAATCACGTGGGTTCATTTAATGCATGAACTGTTAACCACCAACTTTTAAATATCAACCCCATTTCTATAGTTTATGCCAACGTTTGCATGGTAGGTTAATACCATGGCCTTTGAACTATTTTTATATAGTTTGAGTCACAAACTTTTAACACCATCGATATTTTCCTAGGAACCTCGAATCCGTTTGGTGATGAGTTAATCAACTAATACATGTATAATGTAAAGAAACCATAGAAACAAGAGTTTATCACCATTAAGTTTGGGTTAGGAATCTCCAAATCCTTAGTTAATATTTGGCTAAGTCTCATAATTACAATCTAACCAGTAATAAGCCAGAAGTTGCTTGTCACTGTAAGACCTCTGTTATAATTTTAATACTAATTCTTTGATGCATGTTCTCACCTATAACCTGGTCAAAGTGGCAGCATGCATTATCTTAATGCTAAGTAAGCTTCGGGGCATCACAAGGAACCCCTTCAACCAAGAAATACATGTTCAGTAATATCATAATAATAACTAAGATATCATATTACAACCCAAAGAATAGCAATTTAAACATCAACATCGTCTTAAGCATTAAATCGCCATATTGATGACACTAAAAGAGAAGCATGTATTCAGTCGTTAAGACACATTTAATTAGACAAGGAGTTTTGTAATTAAGTGTCGCCATTACAAATTATAGTTAGGCAGCTAAATTGAGTTCAAACATTCATAAATATACTTTCCACATATTAAATTATTGTATTTATACCACACAGAAAATTTTTAAATTTTTATGAATTTTGGAGGTGTTACAATATACTTAATGAAAAAGATAAACCCGAGTGCTAGGTAATTTAACACCCTTGAAAGACAACAATAAATTATAATCATTGAATACAAACCCTATGTGAAATTCGCTACTCCAACAAGTAGAACACATCATCAACTATCACCAGAGTAAAGGAACATCTCCATTCCAGCTCGAGGGGTATGGCCATGAAGTGGCTTATGGGTTACCGATTGAGAAAGAGTCTCGTAACCTTAACTTAGATCATATATCCCAAGCATGCTAACTCTTTTACTGGCTGCAAAACAAGGAAAATAAAAAGATAAAGTAATTGTAGACCATAGCTTAAAACTCAACCAAAGAAATTTGAAGTTTAAGAAAAATACAAGAAACTTAATACCTGAATAAATGAGTAGTTCGCATCGTCCAAATCTACAGAACGATGAGCTTCTATAAAAGTAAGCCTCCCAACTGTACGAGGGTTGAAAAATTTCTTCCCTTGTAGAGGGTTTTGGGATACAATAGGAAGTGGTGGTGGAGCTCAAGGGCTCTCCCTTTTTCCTTGTGTACATTAATCATAATGAAACTCGATAAACCCTAGGATCCAAAAGCATACATTGAACCCAGTACAGTGGATTGAGTGTGAACAAAGTATAGGCCACGTGTTCAAAGATCATAAGCTATATTTAGTGGAGAGAATATCACACTCCAATTCTCACCTCCACATTAAATTTGACCAAAGTATGTTATTTACCTCGCTTAGTAGTCATGGTAACTTCCTTAACTGGATAGAGACTAAGGTAAATACCTACATAAAGACGAAGGTTGAATGAGCTAACATGTTTAGTAAAACCATGAATTCTAACATGACCACACCATCTCTAACTCGATTTTAGACATGAATCCCTGGAAATGTCATGCCAAAATAAAGACTAACACTTGATAGTTAATAAGAAATTAAATTTCCAAACTAATAGATTACACTCAATAATTGTTAAGAAAATAATTTCTTTCAAATCCAATTCAAATAAAATAAGTAATTTTATTTTTTTAAATTTAGGGACATGGCATTATGGTATCAGAGCAGGGTTAAAACACTTGGACCATATCTTATCAAGAGACTGATATAAAAAAAAACTAATTACAGATTGTATGACCGGAAATGGTTGGTGTATGAGATGTCCTTACTGAATCCTGACCAACCTCATTTTCCTAATAATTTTGACAACCAATGATTAGTCATATTACAATTGTATTATTTAACACTTAATACTGCAAGGGCACGAGAAGAGCTTGAGAGAATGTGGCAGGAATTGACCAAGGAATACGAACGCAATAATCCAACAAGAGTTCTGCAGGATTGTAATAGATAAACAGAGTTTATGACAGGGATTTCATATCAACATGGAGAAATGGAAGAACGTAGAGAATTTTGGATAGATTTGAATGTAAGGAACTCAGAGATGATGGAGACAATCAAAGCATTAAAGTATGAACTCTTGAATTACAATGCAGATAATGAAAGGTTAATAAGGATGCAAGAAGAGCATAAACAACTAAATGCTATGTTGTTGCAGTATTTGTCAAAACGAAGGAGAAATAATCCCCCTAGATAGAATTCCAATCATATTAATGCAGAATACTTTCTGAATAGAGAAGAGCACAATAGAGTTGAAAGCGTGGATGAAGGGGACAAAAGTAGAGCTAAAGACATGGAATATTCTGAAAGGGACGAAACTCCATCCTCGAAGAAACAAAAAACTACAAATGAAATTCAGGGAGAGTTTAAAAATATTAAGCCCCCTACCTTTAACGATGAACTAAAGTCGGGGCATGAGGCAGAAACTTGGTTGTTAGCCATGAAGAATTGTTTCCAGTTATATAATTATTCTAGCAATCTGAAAGTAAAAATGGCAATTTATAATATGACTGGAAAGGCATCCATATGGTGGAAGGACTTGAAGGAAGTCAAAAATATCAAAGTTAACAAGTTCGAGTGGAAACAATTCAAAAAATGTTTTAAAAGGAAATATATGTCGAAACAATTTTATGATCAGAAAGAAAAGGAATTATTTGAGCTAAAACTAGGACAAATGTCGATGGAAGTGTTTGTATCTAGATTCATGGAAATACTACGCTATGTGCCCTATATCATAAGTGAAAAGGAAATAATTCATATATTTTTAAGTTGTTTATTGTTGGAGTAAGAGGACAAAATTGAACTTGTGGAGCCTAAAACCTTGGAGGAGGCCATGAGAAAGGTTGAATGTTACTATAACCAAACGAAGCAACGGTCAGAGAAACCGAAAATTGGAGAAATAAAATGAGAGAGAAAGCTCAACATAGGCAAAATGGAAATAAAATTCTCTCTAACAGAATTCAAACACGAGGGTATCAAGGAAACAATTTTAGAGGGTTTAATGATTAGAGAGTTTTTGCATCTCCAAACAAATATAAGCCTAGTGATCAAGGAAATGTACCTAGGAAAAGCGGAGCAAAACCAACAGAATAAACAGTAACGAAAATGGTAGTGGACATGCAAGGTGGGGTCAAGTGTTGGGGATGTAAGAGGACATATTATTTGAATGATTGTCAACATAAGGAAGGAAACATGAAAGCACTATATAATATCTAGGATGGTACAATAGTCGATGACATAGCTAGAATGCCACGGATTAGCGCTGCACTCGATAATTGTCAAGTTGATTATCATCCAGTCATGGTTAAGGTAGAAGGTAAAGTCCAAAATTGTCCTATTTCTATGATAATTGACCTAGGATCTAGTTTAAGTTATATGTCTCCTAATATAGCTTAAAATTTTAAATTACTAAACTTAAACATAAGAAATCTTGGCTAGTACAATTATCCATAGGAACAAAATGCAAGGTGACTGAGTTAGTGGAAGGTTGCAGCCTAAAAATGAATTTAATGGAGACACAAATAAGTATGAATATACTTCACTTGGGCTCTTATGATATTTTAATTGGTGTGGATTGGTTGGAAAAAAATAAAGTGACATTAAATTGTAAAGATAAAACTTTCACTTGCGTGGATGACGAGGGAAATCCCAACACTATCATCGGTATTCTGAGAAAGTGTAGAACATGGAAAATTTTGGCGATGCAATTGAATAAGAGTGCAAGGAAGGGTTGTAAATTATTTGTGGTTTATATTTTGGATTCCTTAAAGGAACCTAGGAAGTCCTTGGAGGAATTACCAGTCCTTAAGGAGTTGAAGGATGTATTTTCAGAAGAACTTCCTGGATTGCCATAAAAAATAGACATTGATTTCTCAATTAATTTGATCCCAGGTTCTACTCCTGTTTCGAAGGAACCTTATAGAATGAGAGTGTTGGAATTTACAAAACTAAAAATGTAGCTCCAAGATATCCTAGATAAAAAACTATATCAGGCCTAGTGTGTCACTTTGGGGGGCACCTGTCATTTTTGTAAAGAAAAAAGATGGCATATTCAAATTATGCATTGACTACAGACAGTTGAACAAGATGACTATTGAAAACAAACACCTCTTACCTCAAATCGATGACACGTTTGACCAGGTGCGAGGGGCCAAAGTGTTTTCTAAAATAGATTTAAGATCAAGTTATCACTAGATAAGAATCAAAGATGTTCATAAAAAAAAATTCCGTACTAGGTATGGGAATTATGAGTTTGTAGTATTTCCTTTCGGCCTAACTAATGCACCAACAATATTCATGTGCTTGATGAACAATGTATTAACATCCCTCCAATTTGACCCCTATTGTTACTAATTTCCGTAAATCTAATTATGAATTGTATAAGCGACCCTAGTGAGGAGCTCAAGGCCAAGGCCCCACCAGTGGACCGCTAGCTAGTGTTATGTTTATATGTCTTAGATTAATCCTAGAAGACTAAAGAATAGCAATACGACTAAACAATAAGTAACAAAACCCACCTATAAGAAAAAGTCATGAATTTATGATGAGGATAGTAGTTATTCGTCGCATGCTAATACCTATCTCCGACAACCTATCTATTGGCATAAAATAGACGTACGGCCGTAAAGAGTAACTCATGGCATCAAATATTAAAAAAGGGTGCACCAAAGGAAAATACTCTTAATTATTCCTTTAATAAAATAGAGGAATTAGTATAAAAGGGATTAACATTTCTTACATATATATATATTACTCAAAGGATTTATGAAAGGAGATAACATATTTGAATATATGATTTGTAACCCTATATAATTATATAATAAACAAAAATGTACAATTGATAAGTTAACATTGTTAGTACTTTTAAAACAAGGAAAACTTAGCTTATTATAAATATAAGTGATGAGCTTATCTTATTTGGAATAATTGTTACTATTTAAAGGTATGATATAATTACTAAAATCTTTTTCGCAAGTTGAGCCATCTATACATTATAGGAGTTATTAGAAATATATGAAGTATATCTTTGTTATTAAACAAAACACACCTCCATATATAGATATGTGGCATACATGTATATGAAATGTTTATATGACTTATGACAAAGATCTATTTTATTATATATACAGAACAACTTTATACCTATTTGATAATTAAGACAAATGAAGGATGTGTGATATATATACCTATTGAAGTAATATTTGTATAAATATATATATATCCTATCTCTACATATCCATTTAAAAAGGCCCAACGACTTTTTATTCTCTATATGTTTATAGTAAGAGTTATTTCTAAACTACTTATTCTATTCGAAAGAATGTTTATACAAAAGAATTATAGGGATATCATGATAGCTTTTTAGAAGAAACTAATTTATGTAACTACCCAAAGTTTTAGTAGGAAGATGATCCCTTGGTGGAGCTCTCGACCACCTTCGCTTAAGGAGGAACCATACCTACCTACCTACCACTTTCTAAATTTATCAATTGAGAAAGTTAAGGAATTTTCTTAGGGCTTTGTCTCCATGATGGGAAGATCGCTGATCTCCTAGTATTGCCATCTGGTCAATAAAATTTTATGATCGCCATCTGTTCCTCCTTTGAGAACTGAGGAAATCCTCACCACGCCGACGTTGTTTTCTTCTTAAAGAGACGTTTCTCGAGGGAGAGACAGGCAGAAAAGAGGCCACGTGTTACTTGAAAACATAATGTCAGACCTCCGTATAGTGCCAAGGTTTTGAACTGATGAAGTTTTGCTGCCATGGCCAAGTAGGAGTCTTGTTCTGTGTTGTCCTTGCTCGTGCGTAGAGTGGAAGAACTCTAAAATTTTTTCATTTGTAGCCACGATCTGTATGGGTCATTCTTCCACAAATGCATGTGAATATTAGTTTTTCTTTTATCTCCATTGGCTTGTCTGTATGATATCAAAGGCATGAACCCCAGCCGACATCTTGCATGATGTTCATCATGGGGAATGGTAGTTTCATTTGAGTTCGGCAAATAGTTTCTCTTTTCTATGAAGGGGGATGCAACTGGGATATTTTTGGAATTGGTTAGGTGTATAGCAGCAGAAACGAACTCTCTCTATTTTTCGACCGCTTTATTTGATGGAGTGAATGTTAGAGGAAACTGCGACTTCTAGTAAATATCCTTGAAATCGATGCTGCATCTTGGTTTTGTATGTAAGTTGGATCATGATGGGGAGCGACAACATTTATCTTCTCACAAAGAACCATTCTAATTTGCCAGGGCAACTTGGAGGTAAGGTTCGTATTGATCTCATTTTCATATATATATTAACATCTCCGCAAATTGTTAATAGAAATGCGATTTGGATCTTTGAAGGAAATGGTATGATGAGGGTTTTAACATGTTTGATGTTGTTACTTACACATTTTGGTATTTTCTGCTTATGGATGAGCTACCATAAAATCGTGGAACTCAGTCCATTGGCCATACGTTGGGTTGTTGTTTTCTTTTTGGGGGTCTTCCCTCGCTAGGTCAAGTTTACAGATGATTCAGGTTATTTTATAGACAAACTCAATATTTAAAAGATAAAATCGGATACGTGTAGGTATTACCCTTTTTACTTTAACCATAGTGTTTGGCAGAGATACAAACTGGAGCTGGGTAGGGAATTTGTAGAGTTAACCCTTGATCCGTCCTGGTTGTCCCATTCTTCTTTTAGTATGATTTTGTGTGGAAAAGAAAGACGCCTTGTTTCAGGTGTCGCACAACAAATTTTCGAATCAGTTTGTTTACTTTAGGGTTATATGGTAGAATCCTCTGTTAGATGCCCTGACTTTTATACAAACGTTTTGGGGCAGCGGTAGATCTCCTTACTATGCCATTTAAGTGTTATTCCTCTGCCGAATAATTGTGATGATGATTGATTGTTCCAGCAATAAGATTTTTCTGACTTGAGGTAGCTAGTAATTGCTTGACCATCATTGTTATCTCATATATTAACATCTACGCATTATATTTCTGTGTAAAATGTCCCCAAGTTAGATTAAATGAGTAACATATCTCTATTTTCCTCATTTCGATCTCAGACCAAATCGATCAGATAGATCTCTCTCTAAATGGTCCTAGCATCTCTATTTGATAGCGATGTTGTAAGATAGTACTTTCTACTAGGTTTAGACGAAACCCAAGTGCTTATACTCTACTGACAGCGTTACTCCAAAATAGCAATGTTACTATGTTTATGTCTTCGGTTGTTTCGGAAATTGAAAGAGTAATGGTCTGGGAAATAGCTTATTCTACTTTTTCTTTTATACCTTATTTATGTGCTTTTCCTTATATATACAGTATTTATATATTGCATAAATTTTAAGATAATCTATTATTTATACATAACACATATGGGTAGATGAATTTATACATTGAATGTATTTATAAAGTTTTCGTAGGACGATGGATTGTTTTCGGATTTTAAGAGTAGTATTCTATTTAAGTTTCTTTGTCTCACAAAGATCTAGATTTTAAGTCGAGTATAGAAATCCGTCCTTTGTCTCTCAGCCTTTAACTATGTTGAAATCCGAGTATAGAAAAATGGAGAGTAATATGATTCGAAACATAAATGTAAGTATATTAAAGGAATTTTGCTGTCTTAGTTTATATATATATATATCTGGATATAGAGTTAGGAGTGTGAAAGAAAATACATATGGGTTTTCAATAAACATAGAGATGCTTGAAACAACTCAATTTTATATCTCTGCCATTGTTGTGATGTAAGAATGAAGACAAGGGAAGAATTGTGTTAAGATAGTGTTATACTAGAGAATAGATCTCTATAATAATCTTTGAAGTTAGCATAGATTTGTTCTTGAAGATGCTCTCTAAGAGAGGCTTGAGAAAATAGAAAGCAACATTGAATTTTGTTGAATGTATCCTCCTTTGAATCATTAATATAAAACAAACCTTTGGTGGACGTAGCCCAAGATATGGGTGAACCACGTGAAAATGCTCTCGTGGTAGGTATTCCTTATGTGTATATCTCTCCAGATATTTGTGGTTGTACTTGTGTGTCTCTTTTGTATATTCACTTGGTATTGTGTGTTAGTTATTACTTCAGTGTTGTTACTTTTGTTTACCTTAGGCATTTCACTAATATGATGGTCTTTATTTATATCTTTGTCTCTTGTTTACATGTTGTTAAGTTGGGACTAATCAATTATAGGTGTACTTCGTGGATTGCTTGATTTAATATATATATATATATATATATATATATATATATATATATATATTAAAAAATTGTAATCTTCGAGGGTGAATAAATATGAAAATGTTAGATAGAGTGTCCTTTTATGACTAAGGAAAGTTTGAGTAAGATGTATTGTTCATTTTACTTTTAATATTTAAGTTAGTAGAAGGAATTGGTTAAGGTGGGACAAGTGATAGAACATTATTAAATTATACTATTAGAATAAGATATGTTATAAAGAGTTGTATGTTTTTAGTTGGGGTTGCTTGTGAAAATACAGAAGACTTTTGTGTCGACAAGCAAAGTGTTATTAATGGTTACAATTAAAAATTTAATGTTAAAAGTTATGAGATGTTATAATGATGCGTATATTAAAATAGTAATTATAGATGTTATACATACATTTTATCTTCTGCAGAAGTAATTAACGATGATTGGACGCTTAGAAAATTTTTATTTTTTTATGAAAATTTGGGTATGTGACAAATGGTATCAGAGCACTAGGTTTAAACACTCAGGCCTGATGGGCTCAACATGAAATCAATAAGTACGGAGTTAATTAACCAAGTTGTTTTTATTTCAGTTTGAATACATGGACTGGAATGGATGAGGAGTAATATTATTCAAAGTGAAACTTCAAGTTTCTCCGAAAGAGTAAAGATAAGTACTTTTGTTATTGTTTCCTCATAAGGTTGTGAGTCAGGTACGTTTTCCTTTTTCATGAGTTTTCCCTTGTTATATAGATACTCGCATTATTGTATGGTATTTGTTAGGATATCTCATCATTCAATTATGTACTTTGCATACACTTTGCATGCATGCATGCATTTGCATCCATTTGCATGCGTCCGCATGCATCCCAGTCACCAGCTTGATGCCTCCAGCACCTAGTCCCCAGTCTGCTAGCACCCAGGAGCTTATTTCCATTCAATTTTAGCCCTCCTAGCAAGGGAGGTGCTCACTTCTCACCTACCACTTGATAAGGGCACCTTTCTCACCTACCACTCCAGTTCACTTCAGTTAGTTGAGTTCTTTCCTTGATTTGAGGCTAGACTGACTCTCAACTTATTGTATCACTCCGATGGACCTCCAGTGAGACTAGAATGCTTATTCTAACTCCAGTTAGCTCCTCATGTGCCCTCCACTGAGCCTCCTTCATTCATTTAGTGCCTACATGTGCCAGTTACACCTACCACACTAGGTTTGACACCTGGTTGACCGTTACTTGTGCATTGATGACTCCATCGATATGATGATGAGACTCCTAGTTGGAGCCAAGCTATTCCATGCAGTAAATTCGAATGACCTCCTTGGTTAATTTGAATTGCTCATTCATTGTGACAGTATTGTATTTGTATTCTCACTATTCTGAGTTATAGAGCACTGATGCATATCTCTTGCACGATTTTTACTCCAATTTGTTTTACATCATTGTGATTGATTTACTTGTTCAGTAGATCTACTGTGACTAATTTTACATGGTATCAAAGCCATGGCAGGGACAAGATTTCACTTCTGTAGGTATTCTAAATGAAGAATTCAGTGAATTTGCTCAATATACTACACAACATCATGCAAAATCTCATGTGCATTCATCCATGTGCATGCAATATTGAAATTTCTCTCCAATCCACTCCAGAAGTCATGATTTTTCCACAGAATTCCCAGATATAGATCATTGGATCATCAAGCTTGCTTGATCTCCTATGCCGAGTGTGATGCAACTCTAAAATGGGTGGATTCTTCGACCTTATTATTCTTGTTTTCTTGTGATTTGTACTCCTCCATTAGCACTCGTTTTCATTGAGATGGATTCCTATTCTTCAAAGCTTCTCACTCCCTTCAATTATTTTGAATGGAAGAATGACATGGAGATTATGTTGCACTCAAAAGGGTACTACAGAGTCACCATGGGCCTCGAAGTTGAGCCAAATACACTCATTGAGAAATCCAAGTACTTCAACAAATTGGATGAAGAATATGGTCTTCTTTGCCTCAATATTTCCAAGGATCTTCAGTTTCACCTCAGTGGATTGACTACTCCAAAGGCAGTATGGGAGCAACTCAAAAATATTTTTGGAAAGCAAGATGACATGCGTTCTTTTCAGTTGGAAAATGAATTGATTGCCTTGAATCCTGAGAATTTTGATACCATAAATGATTTCTTCACCAAATTCAAGCACTTGGTATTGCTATTGAAGCAAATTGGAGTTGAAAAAGATGATAAACAATTGATTCTTTCTATTCTTTCAAAACTTGGAAAATATTATTCGGTATTTGTCTCTACATTCAATTCCAGAAAGCTCACAATTCTGAATTGGAAAATGCCTACCTTAAGTGCCTTCATTGAATCCATGACGAAGGAGCATGATAAAATCATTCAAATGGGGACCATATGCTCCAAATACCAAGCATTATTTGTTGGAGGATCCAAAGCTATGAATGGAAAAGGGAATCAAAAGAAAGAGAAGCCAAAGTTTGATCCGTCCAAGCAAAGAGAGAAAAGCAAGCAAGCGGATGAGGCATCTGGTTCAAGAAACAAGCAAAAAGGCAAAGAGACCAAAGAGAAGTCAAAATGTTCTTATTGCAGTAGAGGCTATCATCTTGAAAGATCATGCATGAAGAATACAATAGATCAAATGGCACTTCTCTTGGAGAAAAACAACATAACCCTTCTTGACGGTGCAAGGAAGAAGGACAAAAATGATCATCTCGAAAGAGATCATGCACTCATGGAAACAATTTTGAATTCCTCTAGTCTTCTCATTGATTCTGGAGATTTGAACCACATGGCTGCAAATAAAGATTCTCTATCAGATTATGATCTGTCAAGCACCAATCCCATCCACATGGGGGATGACTCTCAGATTTCATCAAAGGGAAAAGGTACCATTCATTTAGAGCATGGCAGTTTTCACAATGTTCTCTATGTGCCCTCAGCTTCGAATATTATTTCCATTTATCAGATGACTCACACTTGTACACCAAATAAAGTTGTATTTTGCCCTAAAAATTTTGAAATTTCTGATGTTCAAAGTGGAAAACTTATTGCGGTTGGAAAAGCAAATCACACCGCAAAAGCTTATGAGTTTTCTCACTTTCTGCCACAACACAAGCCCACTGCTCTTCTCACACATGGAAATGAGGTCAGTAGGATTTGGCATGAGAGGTTTGGACACCTTAATTACAAATATTTGCTACTACTACAAAACAAATCCATGGTTGATGGCCTCCCACACCTCTGTTCCTTGAAGGGAATTTGCCCAGGTTGCATCATTGGGAAGCACCCTGAGCACAAATTTGACCATGGCAAAGCTAGCAGAGATTATACTATTTTGGGTCTGATACATTCTGATATCAGTGGTCCACTTCCCAACATGTCCATGAATGGCTCGAGGTATCTTTTCACATTCATTGATGACTTCTCCCATTTTACTTGGGTCTTCTTTCTCAAACACAAATCAGAAGTGCTTGGAAAATTGAAGGACTTTAAAGCTTCTGTTGAGAATGCCACTGAGAGAAAGATCAAAGCTCTAAGATCTAATAATGGCAGAGAATATATCAGATCTGAGTTGATGCAACTTTGTGCCGAAAGAAGAATTCAGATCCAACATACAGTTCCCTACACACCTCAGCAGAACGGTGTAGCGGAAAGGAAGAATCAGTCACTGAAAGAGATAGCTACCTGTATGCTTGAGTCAAAAGGTTTGGCTGCAAATATTTGGGCTGAAACCATGAATGTTGCTTAATACAATCAGAACCGAGTTCCACATTCATTTGTGAAAGGTAAGACTCATTTTGAAGAATTCACTGGTCACAAACCAGATGTGTCCAATTTGAGGGTTTTTGGCTCCACTGCATGGGCTAGAATTCCTTCTGAAAAGATAAAAGATTTGGATCCACAAAGTACTGAATGTATCCTAATAGTATATGTAGAAGAATAAAAGGCACATAAACTCTTGAATATCAGATCCAAAAAGATATTCATAGAGCAAAGTGTGAAATTTGAAGAACTGCTTCAAGATCTGAAACTAGTCGAGGAAAACACTGCCGATCTATAGTCTCTACAAGAAGAAGATTCGAGAGAAGGTGAAGAAAGCATTGGATCTTATATTTCTGATATTTAATTAGAATTTGATGGCCATGACATATCAGGTTCAGAATCTGACCATAATGATCCTCCTCAGTTACCAAAGTGGGCCCAAAACACTCTACAATCTGTTGCACCAAACATTGGAAATCCTGCTGATCCAAGGAGAACAAGAGCAGACTTTCAAAGAGAAGGTATGGATCTTTCTTTTCATGATCTGTTATAATATGAGAAATTTTATTTGATGATTGGTTCATATCCCAAATCATACTATCATGCCCACCGAGACCTAAGATGTCAAACCGCCATGGATGAAGAGTACAGTTCTCTTCAAAAGAACAATACATCGGAGCTAATTTCTCTTCCACCTAGAAGAAAATTAGTCCAATGTAAGTGGGTCTATCACACTAAGGTTGCTTCTAATGGATATCTCAGCAAATAGAAAGCTATCCTGGTGGAAAAAGGTTTCTCCCAAGTCCAAGGAGTGGACTACACTGAGACTTTTGCAGCGGTTGCAAAGATGGATTCCATCCGCCTAGTTTTGGCTATTTCCGCATCCAATCACTGGGAAGTGCACCATATATATGTGAAGAGTGTGTTTCTACATGAAGATCTAATTGAAGAAATATATATGAAGCATCCAAAAGGATACATATCAGATCCATCACTAGTTTGCAGATTGAAGAAATCTTTGTATGGATTGAAACAGGCCCCAAGAGCTTGCTATGCAAAGATGGACTCCTTCCTTCTTTCTCAGAATTTCAAAAGATGAAAATCTGATCCAAATGTGTATCTACAGAAATTTAAAGGTAATTTGCTGATTATTGTTCTTTATGTTGATGATCTTCTCATTACTGGTAGCACTCTCCTTACAATCAACAAGCTAAAAACTGCCTTAAATCTAGTTTTTTACATGAGTGATTTGGGCTTCCTGTGTGAAAATCCTCACAGCAGATCTAAGAGATGATGTATACCTCACAAGAAAGTAATTGATTAAGCAATAAAATAGAAGAAGAGTGGTCAATGCAGTATAATGATCAATAGAATAATAATACAGTAGAACTCGGATAGAAGCAAAAATACTTCACACACACTAATTCATTAATCACAAATGGACAAATAAACAATACAATGCATGAGGAATTCAAATGCCTAAGGTGGAAATTCGAATTAGCCTTCATGGAGTGATCAAAATATCACTAGAGTGTCATCGGAGCACAACTCGAAGTCTTCATCATCATTAGTGGAGTCATCAATGCTCAAGTAACTATCAACCATCAGTCAAACTGAGTCTGGTAGGTGTAACTGAGTGTAACTAAGTGCAACTGAGTGTAACTAAGTGCAACTGAGTGTAACTGAGTGTAACTAAGAGTAACTGAGTATAAACTGAAGACAACTGGACTGGTAGGTGAAGAAGGGCGAGTTGCTTCCTAAAATCAAGGAAGAAAGGCTCATTAAGCAACTGGAGGGATAAAACGGATCAGTGAGAAGCTCTTGGGGGCTGGCTAATTGAGGGTTAGGTGCTGGAATGATAACTGGAATGCATGCAAATGCATGCAAACCCTAAATGATGCATGCAAACCCTAAAAGTGCATGCATGACTGAAAATGTAAATGATCAAAATACTGGTGGGACTAGGATGGAGTATAGGAGTATCCGAACACCCCCCCTTAATCCATCCTGGGCCCTAGTAACTAAGATCAAAGGCCACCCAATACAATGAATAATAATAGTCAATAAACCAATGAAGTGGGGAAAATTTCATAGGAAAAATACCCCCCGCTCAAAACAGACTGTAAGGCACATATAAAAAAATAAATGCTCCAAACTCAAGCAGGTGTGATGCTTGGTCATATGTCTGGAGGTATCTTCTTCTTGGGAAGAAGTGGATCATGCTCAAAAAGCATGTGCTTGTACTTGCTCTTCAGATCGAATGTGATGAGAAAAAATCCAAAAGTATGAGGATGATCCTTGAACCTGTGATTCAAATCAATTGAGGTAGGATAAAAAACATGAATATGCTGATAGTCTTTTGTCTTCTCCTTTGAACCATCATGGGTGAGATTATGCCAAAAAGAACCATCGAATAATAATGATTGCTTGAAATCCAAATCAGATTTAAGACTTGATGAATAGTTTCTTGAGATCTCCTTTGAATCAACAGGGGTTAGATCAAAATCATCATATGCATGAGAAATTATCTCAAGTAGTGTTTGCTTAGGATCCAAATTAGATCCAAGACTTGAATCATGGTTTCTTGAGATCTCCTTTGAACCATAAGAGGTGAGATCAAAACCAGTAAGTGCATGAGAAATTATCCCATGCGGGTGGCAATGGCCATATTCTTCAATAAGCTTCTGAAAGCATGGAATAATTATCATATAGTAGTAAATAAGAGGTGATTGCTTGAGGAGGGAGAATGCATTACCTCCAATAGCTGATTTTTGTTAAGATTCAATATGCTAAGACAGAAAATATCAACATTACATTCCATTTCACAATAATAGCATATATGGGATCACTGAAGAAACAACAAGCACAACATAAACACAAGAGACACAGATTTATCCTGGGAAACCCTCATGGGGTAGAAAACCTAGCAAAGCTTCCTCAATATAGATGACCAGCAATATACAAAGATGAAAACCAAAGACATGATCTCCTCCTCCTCCATAGAAGACCTCTCTCTCACAAGTGTGCTACATTTCAAGTGAGGGAAGTGTGTCAAATGAGGAACACACCTCCTCTATATATACACATCTCTGACTTGTACTTTATATTAACTAGGTCGGCCCCAACTTTTCCACTGGGTTAAACATCCCATTACAACTTACTGGGCCAACCCCACTAGGGTGGTCTAATAACCCGTTGACCCACATAACACATACAGGGCCGACCCCCACTAGGGAAGTCTAATAACCCAAGTTACCACAACCCGACGGAGGAATAAACATCTCTGGATATACAATAAGATCTTCACGGAGGAATGAAACATCTCCGGAATATTAAAGTACAAATATAATATTCTTTGAAGTTACAATATTCCAACACTCCCCCTTAACGAGAAGGATATTATAATAGCATCTGCATGAGTAAGGAGTCATCAACATCATACATGATACATCTATAAATCATTGGAATATTTCTCAACATCATTAGTAACTCAAGCAGTTACTGGAACATATTCAATATTGGGACATCAACATCTTCAGTACTGAGTCTTTATCTTCTACAGCACTCGAACAGCTACAGCAACATCAACATATAGATCCTCATGATTATCTTCATTGTCATCACATGATCATCAATATCGTCATCACACAATCATCAACATCGTCATCACATGATCATCAGCATTGTCATCACACGATCATCAGCATCATCATCACACAATCATCAGCATCATCATCACACAATCATCAGCATCGTCACCACATGATCATCAGCATCGTCATCTAGACCATCACGATCAGTAGCATCGTCATCTAGATCATCACGACCAGTAGCATTGTCAATACAAGTATCCTCATCAATACAAGTATACATATCATCAATACAAGTATCCTCATCAATACAAGTATACACAATAGCAACATACCCTACAACACACACGATCCTTCCTTTCGGAATTTCGGGATGAACTTCATCACAATAATGTTTAAGACTATCCTTCCTTTCAGAATTACTGGATTTACTATCTAAGGATGATTAATCCACTCTCAATCTCATTTAAGACTATCCTTCCTTTCAGACTTACTAGATTTACTGTCTAAGGATGATTAATCCACTCTCAATCTCATTTAAGACTATCCTTCCTTTCAGAATTACTGGATTTACTGTCTAAGGATGATTAATCAGCTCTCAATCTCATTTAAGACTATCCTTCCTTTCAGAATTACTAGATTTACTGTCTAAGGATGATTAATCCACTCTCAATCTCATTTAATACTATCCTTCCTTTCAGAATTACTGGATTTACTGTCTAAGGATGATTAATCCACTCTCAATCTCATTTAAGACTATCCTTCCTTTCGGAATTACTGGATTTACTGTCTAAGGATGATTAATCCACTCTCAATCTCATTTAAGACTATCCTTCCTTTCAGAATTACTGGATTTACTGTCTAAGGATGATTAATCCACTCAATCTCATTTAAGACTATCCTTCCTTTCGGAATTACTAGATTTACTATCTAAGGATGATTAATCCACTCTCATACATTTTGAACTAAGCGCTTAGGGATTATGTAGTCCTATCATGTCCACTAGGGACTTCATTCTCAGAGACATATGTCTACGGATCAATTCAGGGTACTGAAGTCTGGGGATGATACAATCCCCACCTGTCCACTAAAGACTTCATTCTCAAAGACATAGGTCTACGGATCAATTCAAGGGACCGAAGTCCGAGGATGATACAATCCCCACTTGTCCACTAGGGACTTCATTCTCTAAGACAATTGTCTATGGATCCTTTTAGAACATGTGTTCAAGAATGATGCAATCCCCTTGTCAACTTGGACCCTGTCTAAGGACCATCCACCAACCTCTCTATCGGCATCACCAATATAGGTATCCACATCATCGACCTCACTGTCGATGCAAACAATCTCATCATAAGTGACCACATCACTCCCCCTTTCGAGGAGGGTCCTACCAAGCTTGTCTTGGAAAATAATTAAACTTTACTTGAGGTAGAGGTTTGGTTAGTACATCGGTAACTTGTTCACTTGAGGTAGAGGTTTGGTTAGTACATCAGAAACTTGTTACAAATTCAAAATTTATTGTTCCTTTCTGCATCATATCTTGTCAGATCTCTATGTGCTTTGACTTATCATGGAACACTGGATTCTCTGCCATATTGATACAAATCTGTTTGTCACATAGGATCACATTTGGTTCTATCTCTAAGTCAAACAATCTTGAAGCTATACTTCTTCACAACTAGTAGAGCAAGAAACCATATATTTCGCTTGTGCTTAGAGCCACACTAGACTACTTCCTACTAAACCACAAGATCATGGCTGATCCCAGACAATAACATCCTCTCGATGTGCTCTTCCTGTCTTATACACTTTCTGCTCAATCAACATCTGTGTAGCCATCTCAAGTCATGATCTCCATAGATCAAAGTCTATCATATCCTTTAGGTACCTCATCACATGCTTTGCAACTATCAGGTGAACACATCTAGTTTCCACTAGATACTGACTCAAGGTGTTCACAGCAAAGCATATATCTGACCTAGTATTCGTTAGATACATCAATGACCCAATAATTTGTCTGTACAGAGTTATATCCACTAACTCTAATGAGTCATCTGCTAACAGCTTCAAGTTGGAATCCATGAGAGTGGCCATTCCAACACATCAAGTCCTTTTAATATTTCTCGCCATACTTTCCCTGGTTGAGAAAGATTCTTTTTGAGCCTTGCCATACATTCAGACCTAGGAAGTAATGCATCAATTTGAGATATTTCATTTTCATTTCTGTAGCCATCTTCTTCTTTCTTTTCATGATCTGTTTGTAAAAATAGATCATCCTCATACAGTAATAGTATGACAGGTTCATCATCCATAACCTTAAGGCAAAGGTTAGGAACAGCTTTACTTCTGGTAAAACCAAATCTTGTCAAGAAACTGTCAATTCTTCCTCTGTGACTGAACATCATTAACACTCTGCATTGAGTGATCTTCTGCAAATCTATCTGTGCCATCTCTCGTCAGATGGGTCTACTGAACTGAGCCTCGAGATCATTCAAACTCTGTGGTGAGTTCCTTCTTGCATCCATGTCATCTGTATATAGAAACCATGTTCAACCTTGTAGTAAAGGTTGAGATCCACATCACCCATGTTGATCATTAAGCTCATCAAATGACTATCGATCCTGAGTACCCATACAGAGCCTAATTCACACTTCTTCTTCAATTACACCATTAAGAGAATGGTCTTATCTAGCCACTTGGAGCAAACATCTCGTCATGATCCTCTTCCTCTTTCTAAGAGAATCTTCTAGCCACGAGCTTGCTATAGTATGTTTGATTTGTAAGTCTTCTTGTTGAACATCCATCACTTGTTCAGTGTTCATCATTCTTCATGATCTTTCCTACAAATCAAAATTAAGTACATGATTAGTAATACTTCATAATCATCAAATCATGTTGACATGATAACCTATTATGCATACAAATATGATTTTTATACTTATGCAACAATCTTGACCAATACTTTGGCACAACACTTTTCCATATCCTGTATGCACACAGTGGCTATCTAGATGCCTTCCATCTCTACCAGAACATACTATTGAGAGTGTGCACAGCTCTCGGTATGTTAGCAAAGAGGTTCATTCTATACAATCAACAATGGAATGTTTGTCCAACTTATCAATCATATGCATATTAGTAGTATACTGTTCAATGCTATATGAGTGTTTACACTCAACATGATATATTCTAGAAATACAAATATGCATACAACCATTACAAGCAATATCATTTACTATTTCAGAGATTCAAATAACAACTCAGATACTTATCTTTTATGTTTGTGTGGTTGCCTCCCACTTGATCTTCTATATGTCTTTTGAACTTCTATTCATTCTATAGCAGTGTGCATGCTCAAGTGTGCACTAGTGTCATCCTAATGATCTCATACACAAACATACATTCATTAGTATAATCTCAATATTATCAAAATATTATAATTCTAAATAATATTGAATATGTATGGTCATATTCAATACATGGGTATACTAAGATCCTAGCACAAAGTAGGATTCTAACTTGACATAGGAAAAAACATACCTGGATTAGTATACCTGCTTAGTTATGTCTAACATACCTAAACAATATCTTCTTTGTTCTCTTCAATGATTTAGAGATCCTGTGCTAGAACCTTCATATCTCATAGTTCAAGCATAATAGAACAAAGTCATACATACCTCGTAAGTAGAAATTCTATGTGATCAAATATTATGGAGGAGTCTTTGTCTTCATGTTGTCATGGTCATGGAACTTGATTTGTCTTTTGTGATGTACCTGTATCTCCTTAAGTCATACCTATCGAGACTTCTTGTAGTATTCTTATGTAAGGCCTTAGCCTCATCTCCCCCTGAAACTGGATCTGGAGATTGATTAGGATTTGTCAGAGAAACCCTAAAAATTCAATCTTTGACTTTCACACTTCATAATGGATGGAAGGATGTGTCTTGCCGAGCTGATCAAACTTGCATACTTCAATTTTGAAATCTCCAAAAATTTGACCCCTCAAAAATTTCCTTCGAAACTTTTCGATCTTCTAAACAGGATCTCGAACTAGGGTTTGATGGAGCCCACCATTCTGCCTAATCAAAAGGTTCGATCCAAGGCTCTAAACTCTTATTTTTCTAAGGAGCTTCCAGCCGTGGTCACAGACTTAAAAAATTCCAACTTTTGCTAAAGCCCTAATTTTCCATCTTTCCGATCAAAATCCCGAACTGGGGTTTGATCAAGCCCGGTCTTCTACCAAACCAAAAAATTCGATCTTGGTCTCTAAATTTCGATTTTCCTGAGTAGCATTCAGCCGTGGACTCTGATTCCAAAAGTTCTAACTTTCTCTGAAACCTTAAATTCCAGAAGCCATGAATGGAGGTGCTCCAAAAATAATTCTGTTTTGACAGAAATATGTACCTGATTGTTTCTATTGTAACTCTGAACTTTTCGATCCACAGTGTCTGAATTTTTTTTTTATGGTATCTTGAACTGTCATATTTCCATCTCGATAGGTCTGACCTCAATTGGATTTTCTGAGAGAGAGTTATTCCAAGTGTCGCAACATGACCTGTTTATGGGATAAAACAGGAGAGCTAACTTGTACGGCATTCCACATGTCACTGGTTCAACTTTGGCTTCTAAAAACATTTTTTGAGATAGTATAGTCTGTGTACTACCTGTCAATTTTTACGAAATTTCATTTGGAGCTTCCTAGCCCAAGTTATGACCCTTTTTCCTAGGTAACCTGAATTTGACTGAGATATGGAAGAGGCATAAACCCTAACTTGTACTGATCATAACTCACAAAGTACAATGAATATGAGGGTGTCCTTTGGAAACAAGGTACCTGGGGATGTTATCTACGACCTGTAAAGGTTTAAAATCCTGAACCATCGCCAAAATGGATTTATAGCGAAAGTTCCACGATGACTGGTGTTTTCTATACAAAACCCTAACCTTCAAATTGTCGCAAGTGAAGTAAGTGTCATAAGTGCCATACATTTCCTTCCTTCAGGTTAGCTCTGACACCATGTTAAGATTCAATATGCTAAGATAGAAAAAATCATCATTACATTCCATTTCACAGTAATAGAATATATGGGATCACTGAAGAAACAACAAGCACAGCATAAACACAAGAGGCACAAATTTATCCTGGGAAACCCTCATAGGGTAGAAAACCCAGCAAAGCATCCTCAATATAGATGATCAGCAATATACAAAGATGAAAACAAAAGACATGATCTCCTCCTCCTCCATAGCAGACCTCTCTCTCACAAGTGCACTACATTTCAAGTGAGGGAAGTGTGTCAAATGAGGAACACACCTCCTCTATATATACACATCTCTGACTTGTACTTTATATTAACTAGGTCGGCCCCAACTTTACCATTGGGTTAAACACCCAGTTACAACTGATTGGGTCGACCCCACTAGGGTGGTCTAATAACCCTTTGACCCACATAACACATACAGGGCTGACCCCCGCTAGGGAAGTCTAATAACCCAAGTTACCACAACCCGACATAGGAATAAACATCTATGGATATACAATAAGATCTTCACGGAGGAATGAAACATCTCCGGAATAATAAAGTACAAATATAATATTCTTTGAAGTTACAATATTTCAACAATTTTTCCTTCGAAATAATCATGTGATCATGATGCAAACCAACAGACTCTAATGCAAGAGAGGATTTAGGACCTTCTGCAATATCTAGAGTGTGAGTTAGCACAGAAAGACAAGAAAGTTGGAGCATGAGTGTAGAATTTGCAAGTTCTTTGTGGACAACTTCAATATGAGATGATACTAGTTCATGATCTGAGAGACCATCAAGGGGAGTGAATGCATCACTGGGCTTGTTCTCGAAAGGGTTTGGACCAATTCCTTCATTATGTCTGTCAAATATTACATCTAGGTGAGCCCATAGCTCTTTTGGTGATGAAAAATCTGGGAGGTCATATAACATCCATTCATGCATAGAAACCATCATTGATCCAAAGGCTCCGTCACCTTTATTTAACCAATCAATCTTCTCTTCAGAAGATTAGAACTCTCTTTCAAAACAACAGTCAAAGAGATCATGGCTCTTCAAATATGCTATCATTTTCAGTTTCCATTCATCATAGTTGAGTGGAGAAAGAGGAGGGATTTCTTCTGAATTCATTGAAGCTGTAGAAGACCTACAAAAAAAATAGAGAATATCTGCAACTGCTACTGCTGCAAAGATGCAGACCCTGCTGCAACTACTGCACTCGAAGTCTTGGTAATAACCTGCAAAAAACTCTCAAGAATGGAGATAAACAATACTCTCAACATTCTCTGATACCATGTGAAAATCCTCACAGCAGATCTAAGAGATGATGTATACCTCACAAGAAAGTAATTGATTAAGCAAGAAAATAGAAGAAGAGTGGTCAATGCAGTATAATGAGCAACATAATAATAATACAGTAGAACTCAGATAGAAGCAAAAATACTTCACACACACTAATTCATTAATAAAAAATGGACAAATAAATAATACAATGCATGAGGAATTCGAATGCTTAAGGTGGAAATTTGAATTAGCCTTCATGGATTGATCAAAAGATGACTGGAGTGTCATCGGAGCACAACTGGAACTCTTCATCATCATCAGTAAAGTCATCAATGCTCAAGCAACTGTCAACCATCAGTCAAACTGACTCTGGTAGGTGTAACTGAGTGTAACTAAGTGTAACTGAGTGTAACTAAGTGTAACTGAGTGTAACTAAGTGTAATTAAGTATAAACTAAAGAAAACTGGACTGGTAGGTGAAGAAGGGCGAGTTGCTTCCTAAAATCAAGGAAGAAGGGCGCATTAAGCAACTGGAGGGATAAAATTGATCAGTGAGAAGCTCTCAAGGGCTGGCTAACTGAGGGCTAGGTGCTATACTGATGACTGGAATGCATGCAAATGTATGCAAACCCTAAATGATGCATGCAAACCCTAAAAGTGCATGCATGACTGAAAATGTAAATGATCAAAATACTGGTGGGACTAGGATGGAGTATAGGAATATCCTAACATCCTAAAGCAATTTTTGGGCTTAGAGATAGCTCAAAATATTGATGGGATCACATTATCTCAACAAAATTATGCTTCATACCTGCTATTAAAATTTAATATGGCAGAATGTAAGGTAGCTTCGTTCCCATTCCTCTCGGGAATCAGTCTTGAGGAGGGAAATTCTACACCACTTGCACTATGTATCGACAGCTTATTGGTTCACTACTATACTTGACACACTCAAAGCATGATATTTCTTATGCCATGAGTGTTGTATCAAGGTATATGCAGCAACCCCATGAGATTCATTGGCGGGCAGCCAAAAGGATCTTGCAATATGTGCAAGGTACAAAATATTTTGGCATACACTATGCTGCAGATTCTGAGCTAGATTTCGTTGGTTTCACCAATTCAGATTGGGTGGGTGATAGCATTGATCGGAATTCCACTTCCGGATATGTTTTCATGATTGGCCATGGCCCTATTTTCTGGTCAAACAAAAAGAAGGCAACCATTGCACTTTCTTCAGCAGAGGCAGAGTATCGATGGGTAGTCAATGTATGCATTCAGGCAGTTTGGTTGCAAGGTATTCTTTCCAAGTTTGATTTTGGTAGCACTACTTCGACTTCCATCTTTTGTGACAATCAAAGTGCTCGCAAGATCTCTATAGATATGTTGTGGCTACAACAGATCCCATGATTAACTAAAGCATGGGAGCCCCATTTCTAAATAAATGCAAAAGCGTTTGGGTAAGTTCTTTTGTAAACACCAAATCTTGAGATCCATCTTGAAGACCCCTTACCCAATGCTTTTGGTCTGCCTATTTTCCAAGCTTTTGATTCATTTTTCTAAGTGTTTCGGTCTGGAGAAAACGTTAATTTTTTACTGTTTTTTTGTTTGTTTATTCCAACCTGAAACCCGACAGTTTGCGGACCTGAAACCCGAAACCCGACAGTTGCGGGTTGCGGGATTTCATTTTCTTTGTTTTCAAGTTGTGTCAACCCAAAACCTGACAGTCATGGGTTGTGGGTTCTTCCTTTTAATAATTCTGGGATATGTGTTCCCGAAACCCGACAATGTCACATTTCGGGATTCGGGAAAAGGTTTCGCTTTTGTTTACTATTATTCCGTTTCCAAAACCCGAACCCGGAATTTGGAGTTGCGACTTTTGGGAATTTGTCCTGCGTCTTTCTTTTGGATTGTGATCCCGAAACCTGAACCCAACCTTTCATGTTGCGACTTTCGGGAATTACTTTTCTCGTTATGTTTTGCAAGTGTGCGATCCCGAAACCCGAACCTGACTTTTCAGGTTGTGGCTTTCAGGAACCTTTTTAAATTTTGTGACTAAAGCATTAATAGCCCCATCCCGAATCCCGATTCAAGTAATCTGAGCCATTCATCCACTCCGATCACACAGTCAGGATTTCGTCTTGTAAATTCGATAAATAAGGGTTTTTCCTATTTTTCCTTATCATTTTTACTATAGAAATTACTGCACTGTGCCGATTTTTACTGCGGATTTGTTGCTAAGGGTTGCTTACCCATTTTCCAGTTATTTTAGGTTGGGTTGTTGCTGTTGCTGCATTCTACGTTCAGTAGTTTGGTTGTTTTGGATTCAGTAATGACCTTCTTCTGTTATTTAATTGGACTCCGCAAGGCTTTGTGAATTATACCTTTTCCGTTTTTAGGAGTTGCATTGGTCATTCTGTTAAATCGGTGATCCGGATCCGGTTTGACAGGTGAAGTCAGGTTTCCAGTTTGAATGTGCTAAAATCCTTGTCTTCATCCTTTCACAGTCAACTCCCTCACCATAATTTATGTTTTCTTCCCAATTTTAGAGTCATGATTATTGATGTGATTAGATTTGTAATGATGAGCTTTCAAATCCAATTTAAGTCATGCGAGTCTCCATTGGATTTGTACTTTCACATGGATCCACATCTAGTTAACACACATTATAGCTCATTTCATTACAGTCCGGATGATTGCAGTGTCCTAATCGTAATAATTTTATTATTACGACTGGTTCTGCTCAATCATTACCATCCTACCAGTTGGCCTTAAATTGGTAACAAACATGAAACCTTTAGTTCGTCCTCTGTATTCTTTAAGAGGAAAATTTGCATGTTGGTGTTGTGAGTTTCTTCTTGATTCATTTGGTATGAGCAATATGTAGATAGGAAATGAATCCCTTGATGCATGTTTTGAAGATGAAGAACTTCATCCATTGCCATATCAAGAACCTATGTCACCACCTTTTGATGTAGGTATTCCTGATATGAGTAGCGACAGCGAAGAAGAAGATTCTGAAGCTCTTTCTCTCTACGTGCGACTCCTCAAGAAGAAGGAAAAGAAATATCCCGAAGAGCTAATTGATAAAGATGACACTATTATACGGGATTTTATAACTAACAAAGAACCTGATGTTTGGCCAACTCCTTCTGTAGCGGATCCTTTGACGGATTTTTCTGTTTATGAGAAGGTGGGTTCTGATCTTAAAACCTCCATGGAAGGTACTCTAGAAGTCGAACCGCCCATTGCTGATACTCAACAATTAAGTACTGAATTCTTGTTATGTCACGAGGAACATTTTTAATTAGAAGGTGGATCCTTGAAAATCATTTAGAGGAAAATTCATTAAAATCATGTAAGCTGAAAAATGGCAGGATTTTCTGGATTCATAGTCTAATTTGAACTTTTGTAATCCCTACCTTTTGGGAGAGTCCCACCTGCACTCTTTTGTAATTTCCTATTTAAGGAGCAATGCTTCTCGTAGTTAGGGGTTGGGAATTTTGGAGTTACACATCAGCAGGAGAAAGGACTAGGATACTCTATTCATCAGAGCTTTTGTAATTTCTGTACAAGACTCTTTTAATATAGTAAAGTCATCTTTTGATCTATCTCTTGTTATTCCTCAAGTTTATTTGAGAATTACTCATTGTGTATTTCAGATTGTCAGCTACAGTGAATGTTATCATTTTGCATATATATAATGTATGGATCTATCATATTGGTTTCCCTGTATGACTGATTGATGCTGTGAGGTATTTCATTGATTTTATTCAATATTAATACTTCCTTTATCGATTTCTGCAAATGATTTGTTGCACTCAATAATCATGGTTAGTTTTTCAATTGACAAAAATGATTACAGATTAAATCTTGAATAGGCTTAAGTACTTGAATTATTGTCTTTTAATTTTCATTAATGGATTGTGATTTAATTTAATAAGTAACACATTAAAAACGCTCCTGTTGAAGGTGGTAATTTACTTGTCCATCATACCTCAAGGTTGATTTGCATAATATCAAGCTTTCTTTTTAGAATACGACTAACTTAGATTAGTTTCCTCTTCTGAAATAGGTTAGATTAGCTTAGCTTTACCATTTTCATACTCTTGTTTTTCTTGATTGGAAAACTAACCTAATTGGTCAAATCACCAACTCTTAGAGTGCGAGCAGAGGCTGAATATCCATGGAGGATCACCATACAAAACAGGTTGGGGATAGAACTACCCTTGCACATGTTAGAATAGTAATCCATACTTAGTACCATACTCAATTTTTATTGCTCATGTGCTTCATTACACCATAGTTTGGACTAAGTGACTTTAGTTGGTCAAATACCCACATTTGAGAGTGTTCACACCCACTTCCAAGCAAACCAATTCACCCAACCTCTTGTTTTGTCCACAAGTGCACCCTCATTAAATGTTGGAGCACTCTCTCTCCTTGATTTGGGGAATTGTTGTTGACTAGGAGCGATAGGGTGGATTTTTCCCAATTTTGGCTAGATTTGGAGCATTTATTGCTCCCTTGGTTCTCCCAAACTCCTCTATTTGCTCACCCATGCCTTCCTTGGCCTCATTTATGACCCAGCATGCTTCATCCACCTTCACACCTGAATTCGTGACTGTTTGGGATGATTAGGACTGAGTTGGACCCACCTAGGGGGGATTGAGGCCAATTTGGCAATTTTGACTTGTACACTCATCTTGAGCTATCTAATGCTCTCAAATTTCTCATGGATGTAATAAAAACCTGTTCTTAACATTTTCATATGCTAGACAGTCAATTAATGCAAAGATTAAGCTCACATTGTGTGTAAAATTGTCTCCTTTTTCAAGCTTTTTCACTGGTTTTGCAAATAATTCGATTTTGTGAGGTTCTCCATAGCTCCTAGATCTTACTATGATAAAAAAAATCACATGGTATCAGAGCCATTGTGGATTTAGTGAGTTGCAGGTCAATATTGAGCATTGAATTGCATTCTAGAGAGGATTTCTAGATTAAAATTGAGTGTTTTTGTAGGTGTTTCAGTAGTTTTCTCACCATTAACGCAACAGTAATGGAAGCAAACCAAATGTTGCTCACACCCTTCAATTTCTTCGATTGGAAGGCTGAAATGGTTATCAAGCTGAGATCTAAGGGTCTCTATAGAGTAACCATGGGCACAGAAGTGGAGCCAAACTCTGTTGTGGAGAAAGCAAAGTACTACAATCGACTTGATGAAGCTTATGGATTGCTATGCCTGAGCATTTAGAGGGAACTCTTGTTTCATACAGATAGTTTGACAACCCCCAATGAAGTATGGGTGAAGCTAGAATCACTCTTTGGGAAAACTGATGAACTGAGAGGCCACCAGCTTGAAAACGAGCTCATTAGCTTGAGCCCAACGCATTTTGAAACCATCCAGGAGTTCTTCACTAAGTTCAAGTCACTAGTTCTTCAACTTCAATAATGTGGAATTGTTAAGAAGGAGGAACAACTGATTCTATCCATCCTTTCGAAGCTAGGCCCAGAATTTTCTGTATTTGTTAGCACATTTCACTCAACCAAGATGACCCTTCGAAATTGGCAAATGCCATCACTAGCTACCTTCATGGAGTGTCTCACTCAGGAGCAGGACAAACTAGTTCAGATGGGCACCATAAAATCAAAGGAACAAGCATTGGCAATGGGTGTTTCAAATGCCAACAAAGGCAAACAGAAAGCCAGGAATTCGAAGCAGCCAGAGAAGAGGAAGTTTGACAAGACCAAGTCTGCAGATGGAGGTTTGAATCTATCAAGGGAGAAGGACAAGAAGGGAAAGGAAAAGACCAAATGCACCTATTGTCATAAGGGATGGCATCCAGAGAGCTCATGCATGAAGAAAACCATTGACTCAATGGCGCAGCTGCTGGAGAAGAACAACATCCCAGTCCCTGAGGGCGCAAGGAAGAAAGAGAGCACCTCAAATCCTGACAATAAGGAGAAATGTCATGCTTTGGTAGCAGGTATTTCGAATCCCTCATCCTTTATCATTGATTCAAGAGCTTCCAGACATATGGTTTCATCCAAAGAGCTCTTCTCTTCTATGCATTCAAATGGTGGCCCAACAGTTCGAATGGGACATGATTCAGAAATCCAGACCAAGGGTATTGGTAGGATTAACATGGAGCATGGCTATTTCAGTGATGTGCTCTATGTACCTTCATTGGCTGCAAATTTGCTATCATTTTATCAAATGACCCATACAGGAGAAGCCAAGAGAGTAACATTTACTCCAGATTTGGTAGAAATCTCAAAACTTTCTTCAAATCAAGTTGTGGCAGTGGGGTATGCTGATCATGAAGAGAGAATGTACAAATTCTCCAATTTCATTCCAAACTCTAGTGACCATGCTCTTGTCTCTCATGCCAACGAGACCTCCAAGTTGTGGCATGAAAGATTTGGCCACATGAACTACAAATATCTCCAGACATTGCACAAGGACGAGATGGTGGAAGGGCTTCCAGAAATCAAATCTTCAAATGGTGCATGCATTGGTTGTGCAGTTGGAAAGCATCCTGAGCACAGTTATGAGAAGGGAATGGCAAGGAGAGCCACTCAACCACTTGGATTGGTACATTCAAACCTCATTGTTCCTCTTCCCACTCCATCATATGGTGGATCAAGGTATGTACTCACATTCATAGATGACTACCCTCGATTCTGCTGGGTTTACTTCCTTAAATTGAAATCAGAAGTGTTTGAGAAATTGAAGATTTAGAAAGCCTTAGTGGAGAATCATAGTGGTCATAAGATAAAGATATTTAGGACTGATAATGGAAAGGAGTATGTGAACAATAACATTCAGCATCTTTGTGAGGAATGTGGCATCCAAATGCAACAGTCAATCCCCTACACACCTCAGCAAAATGGTGTGGCAGAGAGGAAAAATAGATCTCTCAAAGAGATGGCCACTTGCATGATTGAAGCTAGGGATCTAAGCCCTAAGCTATGGGTTGAAGCCATCAATTGTGCTGCTCATATTCAGAACAACGCCTTTCACAAATCAGTCAAAGGAAAAACCCCCTATGAGGCATGGTTTGGCAAAAAACCAAATGTGTCAAATTTCAGAATTTTTGGGTCTAGAGCATGGGCTCGAATTCCATCAGAAAAGAGGAAGGATTTGGAGCCACAGAGCAGAGAATGTATCATGGTTGGATATGTTGAAGACACAAAGGGCTACAAGCTCTTTGACACATCCACACTCAAAACGTTCATTGAGAGAAGTGTGCAATTCGAAGAAGAACCAATTCCTGATTTTGAGCTTGCACCGGGGGAAAGATCTTCTCCTCCACACCTTAATGAAATTAGTGATGATTCCACTTCTGATTTTTCTGATATTGCTGAAGATGACATGGCTGAAGATGAAATTTTTGTACATGAGTCACCATCAAGGCCCAAGTGGGCTGAAAAAATCATACAAGCTGCAGGTGAATTGGCAGGCAATCCCCAAGAGCCTAGGAAGACTAGATCTCAAACAATCAATGCTTCCTTTGCAAATGAAAGTGAACTTGCTGATCACTGTTATATGATGATTGGATCTGATCCAACATCATATCAGGAAGCTCATCATGATCCAAGATGGAGAACAACAATGCAAGAAGAATTCCAATCTCTCCAAGAGAACAAAACATGGGATTTGGTGCCTCTTCCTCCCAAGAGGAAACTTGTGCAATGTAAGTGGATTTTTCGAACCAAACCTGTTGCTGATGGTTCTGATCTGAAGTATAAGGATAGGTTAGTGGCTAAGGGCTACTCATAGATCCATGGTGTATATTATACAGAGACCTTTGCACCGGTTGCAAAGATGGACTCAATTAGACTAGCTCTAGCTATGGCAACTAGTAAGGGTTGGGAAGTTCACCATATGGATGTTAAAAGTGCATTCTTACATGGTGAGATATAGGAAGGGATCTATATGCAGCAACCTGAATGATTCCAAGAGGATCCCACACTTGTTTGCAGGTTGAAGAAGTCACTCTATGGACTCAAGCAAGCCCCCAGGGCTTGGTATGCCAAAATGGATGCTTTTTTGTTCTCAATTGATTTCTGTCGATGCAAGTCTGATCCAAATGTTTATTTGCAGCAATGTGATGATAATTTTCAGGTCATTGTACTGTATGTTGATGATCTTTTAATTATAGGGATCTGCAACAAACAAATTGGCTCAATTAAAGCTTCTTTGCATAGTGAATTTGCCATGAGCGACCTAGGATTGCTAAGGCAATTTTTGGGTTTGGAAATTGAGAAATATGAGAGAGGTATATTGCTGAGTCAACCTAAGTATGCTTCAGACCTATTATTGAAGTTTAAAATGGCTGAATGTAAGGCAGCCAAGTGCCCATTCCTTTCAGGGTAAAAACTAGGTGAATTTGAAGACTCTCCATTGGTGGATTGCACACTCTACAGGCAGCTAGTTGGAAGCTTGTTGTACCTTACACATACAAGACCTGATTTGTATTATGTTGTAAGTGCTGTAGCAAGATATATGCATCAGCCACATGAGATCCATTGGAAGGCAGCCAAAAGGATCCTTCAATATGTCCAAGGAACAAAGAGCTTTGGGGTACACTATGCAGCTGGTTCTTCACTACAACTAGCTGGATTTTCTGATTCCAATTGGGCTGGAGATCCCATCGATAGAAAGTCCACTTAAGGTTTTTTTTTTTATGTTTGCTGAAGGTCCCATTTGCTGGTCAAGTAATAAACAACATACCATTTCACTTTCATTAGCATAGGCTGAGTACAGGGCAGCAGTGAACGCATCCACACAGTGTGTTTGGTTGCAAGGCATTCCTCGGTAGTTTGGTGTTGCTATTGATTCTCCAACCAAAATTTGGGTGGATAATCAAAGTGCCATCAAGATATATATTGATACAGTACAGAGGCAAAGAAAAAAGCACATTGAAATCCATATGCACTACATTCGGGGCTTGGTGCATGATAGGGTGATTTCCTTGCAGTATTGCCCATCCACCGAGCAAACTGCAGATCTTTTCACCAAGTGTTTTACTGAGAAGACCTTCACTCACTTGAGAGCTTTGCTTGGAGTGAGTGATGGATGGTTATTGCTGCAATTTAATTGCGGGTTCAGCCCCATGTCCATTTTAGAGGGAAGTTTTTATCCCATATGGTTTTACTTCTTGTCCTCGGTTTATATGGACAAATAAAAATTCTGTTTGTAATGAGGTGACTTGAGCCTTTGTTGCCAAGGCCTCCCACTTATTTTCATGAGTTGTATTAAGTTCTGGTTAAGGGGGGGTGTTAGAACAATAATCCATACTTAGTACCATAGTCCATAACCATAGTCAATTTTTATTGCTCATGTGCTTCATTACACCATAGTTTGGACTAGGTGACTTTAGTTGGTCAAATACCCACATTTGAGTGTTCACACCCACTTCCAAGCAAACCAGTTCACCCAACCTCCTATTTTGTCCACAAGTGCACCCTCATTAAATGCTGTAGTGCTCTTTTTCCTTGATTTGGGGAATTGCTGTTGACTAGGAGCACTAGGGTGGATTTTGCCCAATTTTGGCTAGATTTGGAGCATTTATTGCTCCCTTGGTCCTCCTAAACTCCTCTATTTGCTCACCCATGCCTACCTTGGCCTCATTTATGACCCAGCATGCTTCAACCACCTTCACACCTGAATTCGTGATTATTTGGGATGAATAGGACTGAATTGGACCCACCTACGGGGGATTGAGGCCAATTTGGCAATTTTGACTTGTACACTCATCTTGAGCTATCTAATGCTCTCGAATTTCCATGGATGTACTAAAAACCTGTTCTTAAAATTTTCATATGTTAGACAGTCAGTTAATGCAAAGATTAAGCTCACATTGTGTGTAAAATTGTCTCCTTTTTCAAGCTTTTTCACTGGTTTTGCAAATAATTCAATTTTGTGAGGTTCTCCATAGCTCCTAGATCTTACTATGATCAAAACACTCATAGCGCAGGGTCTTTTGAAGCCTTTCAACTTTGGTTTTCTTCCATCCGTTGGGAGTCTTGGAACCTTTCCAGCACCTTTGCATCTAACCTGCACAACCGAGGCCTCAACAAATGACGCTAGAAGGAGGGCCACTAGTACAACATGCCTAAACAAGACACTAAGAAACCTCCACCAGTAAGTACTTCAACGGTTCAAACTTGAAGCCAATCAAGGGCTTCAACATATGAACAACCCACTAAGTCACAATCCATGGTTGTTCCTATTACACCTACTCAGGCAACTACTATTGTTGTTGCACCTACAACACAACAGGTTGGAAGGGATGTCGTAATCATATCCCCTACCAGAGGACCAATTCTCCTTGAAGAAGTTTTGAATGAGTCCCATGACAGTGTAACTAGATTGGAACAAAGACTCACTATTCAGCTAAGCCGTGATCTGGCAGTTATCAATTTAGATAATATTTTGTAGACCAGTGATAAAGTGGGTCAATGAAACATGATTACACAGACGAGTGATCAACCGACCGAACACACAGCTAATCCCAACAGTGAACATCAACAGACATCTGATCAAAACACACAACACCAAGAAATAGTTGATCATTCAAGTTCTCTTGAATATAACCTCAAACAACTCTTTCAGGAAGCACCAAATCGACCAAAACTTGGAGCTAGTGGACCACCACCATCTCCCCCTTCATCTTCATCATATTCCTCAGACAATGAATATTCTTCAATTTTTTTGTCAGAAGAAGAAGAAGAAGAACCATCTATGGCTGGAGAAGGCCAAAACAGACCATGGCTCAACCAAGAAGTAGTATGGGTACTTGGAGACCAACACAGGTTACCCAAAAATCCTGAGAAATGGTTACCCAAGTTTAACCCAGATGAAAAGTCACCTGCACTAGATGATGTTAAAACCTTCATGTAGGCTATTAGACTTAGAAGTGTCATTCATGAGGATGTGGTCTGCAAACTCTTTCCTTATTTTTTTGAAGTAAAGGCAGCTACATGGTATTTTTCCTTACCAGAAAGGTCTATTATTTCTTGGGATGAATTTGAAAAACTATTCATCCAAAAGTTTGAAGATGACAAAACGCCGCAGGACCTTGTTTTGGGGTTATCCTCCATGAAGATCAAAGGAAAGGAAAGAGTTAAAGATTTTAATCAAAGGTTCTCATACCTAAAGAATAGAATTCCCACCAACCTTCTTCCTGCTGAAGAATTGTTGGTGGCCTACTATGAAAAAGGATTGCCTGCACCCATTGCAATATGGGTGAAACGAGCACATAAAGGCACCTTACTTGAAGCATTTGCTGAAGCAATTCAAGTAGAGAAGGACATGTTTTTGCTGAAAGATAGTCCAGAAACTACAAAGGAACATCCTTCCACTTCTATAAGGAGAACCGATACTGCTCTTAAAACAACTGTTCAAAACAAGGATCCACTTGACATGACTGATATGAAAAAGTTCATCCAGAAAATGTCAAACGAAATGGTTGATTTGAAGAAGAAAAACAATGAAAATCAAAACCAGAATAGAGGTCTTATAAGGCCACCTTTTAGGAGACCTTAACAACCTTCAACAAATCCTCCACCCCCTAATCCAACAAAAGGCCTCACAAACGAAGAAATTTATTCTATTTTTAGAGCCTTAGAAGCAAAATCTCAAAACACCCCTAAAGTTTCCAATCATCAAATTGATCCAAATCCACAATTGCCTGGACGAGAAGAAGATGAAAATGAGGATCCACAAATCAACACTGTAAGTTACTTTTCAGAACTTCCTATGCGTGAAGAAGAAGAAGAACCTGAGACTGTGTTCAATGTTCAACATCCTTACAACACAAGGTCTAAACCTCAAACCCCTCAGGAACCTTCATCCTCCACACCAGTTCCTAATAAATGCAAGACTGTTCCCCACAAGGACACAACCATCCCTGAATTGGAGCACAACCTAGTTGAAGATCTTAAAAGAGTTAAGGCAAACATCTCTCTGTTTGAATTGTTGAAAATCCCTTCCATGAGGGATACCTTACCCAAAAGTATGGTGGTCAAATAGCCAAGAGAATCACAGAATAATAACCTTGATTCTTTCACTAAACCAAATGATCAAAAGTCTAGAGGCAGATGAACTCCCCCTTTTCTGCTTACTTTTGAGATTTTCAACCGAAACGTACATAATTGCATGATAGACTCAAGTGCCTCATCAAATGTGATTCCTTTGTCTGTTTGTAGAAAGTTGAACGCCACATGGGAACCGTGCCCCACTCAGATAGTACAACTTGATACATCTAAAGTCAGATTGGTATGGAGACTTAGAAATGTTCTGCTTACACTGTCGGCAGATCCTCGGATCCACCAAACAATTGACATAATCATTGCTGACATCTCAGAAGCATATGGTATGTTGCTTAGTAGAGACTGGCCAGAAAAGCTAAAGGGCTATTTTGCTACTGACTAGTCCCATTTGTGGTTACCCTACAATGGACAACCAAACAAAATAAAGATCAGTAGGGAGCCTTAAATGAAGCAGACAGTCACAGACTTAAATGACTCAAGTGAGCCTGCACGTTATTCCAACACACACATTGAGAATTTTACCTTTGATACCTTCTTTGGGAACTTACTAGCTGTCATTTCACCACAAGAGAATGCACAGAATGAATCGCAGGTAACTCATCTCACCTCTATGCCATTCTCAAGAGACATTGTACATAATGTTTTTAATGTAAATACAAATTTTAGATTAGACCCTATTGCTTGGACATTTTTTTTTTACAGCTCTAGATCTAAGGATGGAGCTGGTGCAAGGTGTGTTCTCATAGATCCAAGAGGAATGAAAACTATGATTGCATGCAGGTTGGAGTTTGAATGTACAAACAATGTAGCTGAATATGAGGCCCTGGTGTAGGGACTTAAGAAGGCTATTGACATGAAAGTGCAAATAATCCAATGTTTTGGGGATTAAGAAATCATTGTCAAACAGGTGAGGAATAAAATACACTGCTTATCTCCCCGCCTGATGAATTATCAGAAATTGGTAAGAGATTTTACTAGTTCCTTTACTGCATTCAATATTAATTCAGTTCCTAGATCTCAAAATTTCGATGCTGACTTGTTGGCAAATATAGCATCCAGATTGATTCCACTAGAGGGCATATCTCCTCGAACATTCTCAATAGAACTTATGTATAGGCCTTACATACCAGACAACGTAACTAATTGGAAAGTTGTTGATGACGATCAACAGATACTTGATTTTCTGACAGCCCAAGATACATTCCAGGATATGGCTATAGATGAGGCCGAACATGAAAAATCTCTCTCTGATCCCTTGAGCGTCATCCCAAATTCTTTAATAAATTTGGAGAAGGTCTATGATTTGCAGGACAAATTCAGATATAAAACGGATTGCAAAACCTAGAGCTCCTCGCTTAACTATGAGCAAGTTAACTTAGGTACCGAGCAATAACCTCGTTTTATCAACTTGGGAGTCGATTGCACGCCTGAAGATTGAAGAGCTATCATTAAGCTGTGTAAAGAATTCAAATATGTCTTTGCCTGTACCTATGACGAATTGAAAACATTTGACACTAGTATCATGTATCATAACATACCCATGAAGCCGGAAGTGAAACCATATCAACAGGAGCTGCACAAAATGCATCCTAGCTTAGAACCCTCGGTGAAAAAAGAACTGGAAAAACTACTCACCGCCGGGATTATTTTCCTGATGAGGCATACACAATGGATAGCCAATTTGGTGCCTATCCAAAAGAAAAGTGGAGAAATTTGACTGTGTGTTGATTTCTGGAATCTAAATCGGGCTTCCAAAAAAGACAATTATCATGTTCCTGCTATGGAGCAAATTTTGTAAAGGGTAGCAGGGTCAGAGATGTTCTCACTCCTTGATGGTTTTTTAGGGTATAACCAGGTTATGGTTTCCCTAGACGATCAATTGAAAACTGCTTTCAGAACCCCTTGGGGCATTTTCGCCTACAGGCGTATGCCTTTCGGTTTAATGAACGCAAGAGCCACTTTTCAGAGAGCGATAGATATAGATTTCTGGGGTTTGATGCATAATTCTGTCATAGTCTATCTAGATGACATTACTATATATTCTAAGAAGCAACATGAACTTCTTTTTGCTCTGAAACAGGTTTTTGAACGTTGCAGGAAGTACGGAATTTCCCTGAACTCGAAGAAATCCATATTCTCGGTCATAGAAGGAAAGATTCTTAGTTTCATTGTTTCAAAGAAGGTATGATCATCAACCCCAAACGCACAGATGCTATTTCAAAAATCGGCTTGCCAGGCTCGCGCAAAGCAATGCAGTCCTTCCTGGGTAAGATCAACTTTGTATAGTAGATTTGTACCTAATTTTGCACAGATAGTTAAACCTTTACAACATTTAGTTAAGAAAGATGTACAGTTTACTTGGTCACAAGAACAGAAAGATGCATTCGTTGAAATTCGAAAGGCCATAGCTGAAGCTTCTGCTTTGATGTCCCCGGACTTTGATAAAGATTTCATTTTGTATACTTTTGCTACTAATTTCTCATATGCAGTTGTTTTAACGTAGAAGCATGATAATGACATAGAAATTCCAATATCTTTCATGAGTTTGACCTTCAAAGGAGCTGAGCGTAATTATTCTCAAATTGATAAGCAGGCCTACACGGTTTATAAGTCTGTTAAGCATTATAGGCCTTATTTGTTGAAATCTCAGACCAAGGTCATTGTACCCTACTCTGCCATTAGGAATGTGCTGATCCAGAAAGAGTTGGGAGAAAAAAGGGCTTGCTGGATGACAGCCCTACAAGAGTATGATCTTGAAATCAAACCAGCCAAAATTGTCAAAGGATAAGGTCTCTACTTGCTGACTGCGCAATCGAATGATCCTACACAACAGCAGATTGAATGGGATCAAGAAGAACAGGTTCCAACAGGTTCTATCAATGCCATTGATACCCCTTCCTCCGAGTGGTATGACCATATCAAATTTTTTCTGAACCATGGGTTTGCCCCTAAAACCCTTGACTTAAAAAAATGCAGAGCCTTAAGATTAAAGGCTGCTCCTTATCAATTCATTAATGATGTCTTATTTAGAAAAAATTATGATGGAGTTTTTCTTAGGTGTTTGGAAAAAAATGAAACTGATAACATCCTCTTTCAATTTCATGCAGGACCTACTAGAGGCCACTTTTCGCGAGAGACAATAGCTCATAAGATACTTATGGCTGGGTATTATTGGCCCACGTTGTTTAAAGACGCATATGCTTATGTGAGGAGATGCGCACCATGCCAGAAATGTGCAGGAAAGTTCAGGAAACCTGCTTTTCCTCTTCAACCAGTCACTATTCAGTTCCCATTCCAACAATGGGGATTGGAATTTGTTGGACCTATCAACCCTACCTCTTCTTTGCAACACAAATACATCCTTGCAGCCACTGACTACTTTGCTAGATGGGTAGAGGCAGTCACACTTACATCCTCGACTGATTTGACTGAATATGCCCTTGAAAAAGGGATTAAGTTGAAATTTTCCGCCAATTACTACCCACAGGGTAATGGGTTGGCTAGGTCTTCTAACAAAAATCTGATCAATATTTTGAAGAAGACTGTAGCTTCTCATCATAGAGAGTGGCACACATAGTTGTACAATGCTCTTTGGGAAGATCAAATCACTCCAAAGGCAATAATTGGAAATTCCCCCTACTGCTTGGTTTATGGTAAGGAAGTTGTTCTTCCTTCCAATCTCACCATCCCTCACTATAGTTAGCTCAGCCTGTCCAAGAAGATGAATGTTCTCCCCTCCAGCATAGAATTGATACTTTACTCAAATTGGAAGAAGGAAAGGAAACATCTAAGAACAAGTTATATCATCATCAGCAGATGGTGAAGAGATGGTTTGATGAAAAATCATCATCTGATAGGGAATTTTTTGTTGGAGACTTGGTCCTGAGATGGGACAAACAACATAAAGACAAGAATGCCTCTACCAAGTTTTAGCGTCTTTGGCTGGTGCCTTTCATCATTATAGAAAAGATTTGCCCTGGTACAGTTCGATTACAGACACTGGAGGGAGTTGTGGACACCTATCCAGTGAATGTTTCACTTCTCAAAAAGTATTTTGTTTGATCAATTTGATGCATTTGTACATAGGAGTGGTGTGTGATTTTTGTTTCCTTGATTTTATTGATTTTCTATGATTGCTTTCATTTGTTTGTTTTAATAAATCCCACACATATGGCAATGCCTAACGGTCATTTTTTTCTCTCATAATCAGTTCAATTGAAATTCTAGCATTGTTTGTCAACTACAGTTTCTTTGACCTATGTCAGAATTTGCTCAGCAAAGGGTTAGATAGTTAGTAATTCCGAGACTTCAATTGATACCTTTCCATCCTGGTCATTATCTTACGCATGTCTTTTGTTTAATTGAGGTTTAGGGGGTGACTGAGTTGTCTTATCTCATGTTTCATGGATCAAACAACATATCATAATAACCTATTTAACTTTATCTACGCTGGAATCCTTTTACAATCATCTTGATAATAATCCTCTTAATAAATGTAAATTACAAGGTGGGGGGTCTTCTTTTAAGCCAACCCATTAGGTTCATAAGTGCTAAAGTGGAATGCCATCTTCACATCAAGCCGCCACACTTGGAAGATGACTCTCAGTTAGTTGGGAGGTGGAAGATCCTATCACAGGTCGGTCCATTCATGCTCTGCAAAGCACCGGTGAGTAACGCTACCATTATATGGTTACCAAGCCATGGTAGTGCCTTGTAATTCACAACTTAATAATTTTTTTGTTTTGTTTGTAAGATACTTGCTGAATGTAGGAACAGGGGGGTCTTATCACAAGCCATCCCTTCCTTGATCATGGGTCTGACCCTGGATTGAAATTATCATCATATGGTCACCAAGCCATGATAGTTGCTTTCGATGTCACAACTAGAAGACGAGTCTCTTTACCGAGCTGGCTTATTCAGTTTCTAGATCAGATTTGTGAATGGAATTGCTATTATCTGATCACCAAATCAGGGCAGTGGTCCTATGTCTGCAAGTTCTTACGCCCAAGTTATCAATTTTGAAAAAGAAAAAAAAAAGATTTCAGGAAGAATGTAAATAGCTAAATGAAGTATTGTAAACAAATAAGTTTCAATAAATCAAGGTGATGTCTAATTGGGATATCCAAGAGCAGTTCTGAGCTAATTTTCAGGTTTAACACAAGCTGGCTTCTGTGATTGCATGAAGGTAAATACTCTCAGTTGTTTTTGGAATTTCCTTATCCAATTAGCATTACTTTAACATGATCATGTATGGAAATATATCAATCTTATGTTTCTTGCTTATCAACTGTTCTTTTGGTGAACGTTTTCTAAAATTTCGGGTTGAGATGTTCTTGGTTGCCTGACATACTTTTCTTAGTTGAATTTTTTATTGCAGAGATAATTGGTTCGTCCCAGCTAGCCGCCATTTGTTGTGACCACAACAGATCCCATGCTTAACTAAATCATGGGAGCCCCATTTCTAAATAAATGCAAAAGTGTTTGGGTAAGTTCTTTTGTAAACACCAAATCTTGAGATCCATCTTGAAGACCCCTTACCCAATGCTTTTGCTATGCCTGTTTGCCAAGCTTTTGATTCCTTTTTCTAAGTGTTTCGGTCTAGACAAAACCTTAATTTTTTAGTGTTTTGTTGTTTGTTTATTCCAACCCGAAACCCAACAGTTGTAGGTTGAGGGATTTCATTTTCTTTTTTTTTCCGGTTGTGTCAACCCGAAACCCAACAGTCGTGGGTTACGGGTTCTTCCTTTTAATAATTCTAGGATATGTGTTCCCGAAACCCAGAACCCGACAATGTCGTGTTTCGGGATTCGAGAAAAGGTTTAGCTTTTTCTTATTATTATTCCGTTTCCGAAACTCGAACCCGGAATTTCTGGTTGCGGCTTTGGGGAATTTGTCTTGCATCTTTATTTTGGATTGCGATCTTGAAACCCGAACCTGACCTTCCAGGTTGTGGTTTTCGGGAATTAATTTTCTCGTTATGTTTTGAAAGTGTGCGATCCCAAAATATGAACATGACTTTTCGGGTTGCGGATTTCGGGAACCTTTTTTAATTTTGTGAATAAAGCATTAACGACTTGATCCCGAATCCCGATTCGGGTAATCTGAGCCATTCATCCACTCTGATCGCACAGTTAGGATTTCATCTTGCAAATTCGATAAATAAGGGTTTTTCCTCTTTTTCCTTTATCATTTTTATTATTGAAATTACTGTGTTGTGCCGATTTTTACTGGGTATTTGTTGTTAAGGGTCACTATTACCCGTTTTTAAGTTATTTTAGGTTGGGTTGTTGTCATTGCTACATTCTGCGTTCAGTAGTTTGGTTGTTTTGGATTTAGTAATGGCCTTCTTCTGTTATTTAATTGGACTCCGCAAGGATTTGTGAATTATACCTTTTCAGTTTTTAGGAGTTGCTTTGGTCATTCTGTTAAATTGGCGATCCAGATCCGGTTTGACAGGTGAAGTCAGGTTGCCAGTTTGAACGTGCTAAAATCCTTGTCTTCATCCTTTCGTAGTCATCTCTCTCGCCATAATTTATGTTTTCCTCCCAATTTTAGAGTCATGATTATTGATGTGATTAGATTTGTAATTATGAGCTTTCAAATCCAATTTAAGTCATGCGAGTCTTGATTGGATTTGTACTTTCGCATGGATCCACATCCGGTTAACACACGTTATAGCTTGTTTCGTTATAGTCTGGATGATTGCAGTGCCCTAATCGTAATAATTTGATTATTACGAGTGGTTCTGTTCAATCATTACCATCTTATCAGTTGGCCTTAAATTGGTAACAAACATGAAACCTTTAGTTCGTCCTTTGTATTCTTCAAGAGGAAAATTTGCATGTTGATGTTGTGAGTTTCTTCTTGACGCATTTGGTATGAGAAATATGCAGACAAGAAATCAATCCCTTGATGCATGTTTTGAATATGAAGAACTTCAACCATTGTTATATCAAGAACCTATGTCACCACCTTTTGATGCAGGTATTCCTAATACGAGCAGCGATAACGAAGAAGAAGATTCTGAAGCTTTGTCTGTTTGCATGTGACTCCTCAAGAAGAAGGAAAATAAATATCCTGAAGATCCAATTGATAAATATGACACTATTGTACGAGATTTTATAACTAACGAAGAACCTAATGTTTCGCTAACTCCTTCTACAGCGGATCCTTTGACGGATTTTTCTATTTTTGAGAAGGTGGGTTCTGGTCCTAAAACCTCTATGGAAGGTACTTTAGAAGCCGAACCGCCTGTTGATGATACTCAGCAATTAAGTACATAATTCTTGTTATGTCACGAGTAACTTTTTTAATTATAAGGTGGATCCCTGAAAATCATTTAGAGGAAAAGTCATTAAAATCATGTATGCTGAGAAATGACAAGATTTTCTGGATTCATAGTCTAATTTGAACTTTTGTAATCACTACCTTTTGGGAGAGTCCCACCTGCACTCTTTTGTAATTTCCTATTTAAGGAGCAATGCTTCTCGTAGTTAGGGGTTGGTAATTTTGGAGCTACACATCAGCAGGAGAAAGGATTGGGATACTTTGTTCATCAGAGCTTTTGTAATTTCTGTACAAGACTCTTTTAATATAGTAAAGTCATATTTTGATCTATCTCTTGTTATTCCTCAAGTTTATTTGAGAATTACTGATTGTGTATTTCAGATTGTCATCTATAGTGAATGCTATATTTTGCATATATATAATGTATGGATCTATCATATTGGTTTCCCCGTATGATTGATTAATGTTGTAAGGTATTTCATTGAGTTTATTCAATATTAATACTTCCTTTATCAATTTTTGCAAATGATTCATTGCACTCAATAATCATGGTTAATTTTTCAATTGACAAAAATGATTACAGATTAAATCTTGAACAGGCTTAAGTACTTGAATTATTGTCTTTTAATTTTCATTAATGGATTGTGATTTAAGTTAATAAGTAACACATTAAAAACGTTTATGTTGAAGGTGGTAATTTACTTGTTCATCATACCTCAAGGTTGATCTGCATAATATCAAGCTTTCTTTTTAGAATAGGACTAACGTAGATTAATTTCCTCTTCTGAAATAGGTTAGGTTAGGTTACCTTTACCATTTTCATACTCTTGTTTTCCTTGATTGGAAAAATGACCTAATTGGTCAAATCACCAACTCTTAGAGTGCGAGCAGAGGCCGAATATCCGTGGATGATCACCATGCCAAACAGGTTGGGGATAGAACTGCCCTTGCGTAGGGTCTTTCGAAGCCTTTCAACTTGGGTTTTCTTCCTCTGTTGGGAGCCTTGAAACCTTTCCAGCACCTTTGCATCTAACCTGCACAACCAATGCCTCAACAAGATCTATTTCAGCGGCAAAGGACCAAGCACATTGAGATTCACATGCACTACATCCAAGAGCTTGTGCATGATCACACCATTGTTCTGCAATATTTCCCTATCGATGAGCAAATTGCAGACATCTTCACCATGAGGTTCACTGAGAAGAAGTTCTCTTACCTCCATTCACTGTTGGGGGTACGTTCGATCATGGTGGAGATATATTAGATCCTTCTATGTTCAGTTTAAGGGAGGGGATTTCTTCCCATTATGTTTTCCCTTATTTCCTCACTTAGATTTATTTCTAGCATTTTTGGATTATTGTATTGGGGTGACCTTTGGTCTCAATAACCAGGGCCCTATTTAGTTATTATTTTTTACATCATAGTATAGCTTGAGGGGGGGTGTTAGGATATCTCATCATTCAGTTATGTACTTTGCATGCACTTTGCATCCATCCGCATGCATCCCAGTCACCAGTTTGATGCCTCCAACACCTAGTCCCCAGTCTGTCAGCACCCGGAAGCTTATTTCCATTCAGTTTTAGCCCTCCTAGCCAGGGAGGCGCCCACTTCTCATCTACCACTTGAGAAGGGCACCTTTTCTCACCTACCACTCCAGTTCACTTCAGTTAGTTGAGTTCTTTCCTTGATTTGAGGCTAGACTGACTCTCAACTGATTGTAACACTCTGATGGACCTCCAATGAGACTAGACTACCTATTCTGACTCCAGTTAGCTCATCATGTGCTATCCACTGAGCCTCCTTCATTCAGTTAGTGCCTCCATGTGCCAGTTACACCTACCACACTCAATTAGACTCAGTTTGACACTTGGTTGACCGTTACTTGTGCATTGATGACTCCACTGATCTGATGATGAGACTCCTAGTTGGAGCCAAGCTATTCCATGCAATAAATTCAAATGACCTCCTTGGTTAATTTGAATTTCTCATTCATTGTGACAGTATTGTATTTGTATTCTCACTATTCTGAGTTATAGAGCACTGATGCATCTCTCTTGCATAGTTTTTACTCCAATTTGTTTTACATCATTGTGATTGATTTACTTGTTCAATAGATCTGTTGTGACTAATTTTACAGTATTACCAAGGAATGAATCTTGTTGAAATGATTTCCGTATTTGTACCAAGGATTATGAAAAGTGTTGTGAACATACTGATAAATTTAATAAGTAAAATTGCATAGAAGTATCGTTAAATTCCACATTTTGTTGATATCCTATATTCCTATCAAAGATTACTAAAAGCATTACCTATGAACATCACTAGGTTAAAAGTATAGTTTTGTTAGCATAGATTCATTTAATGCTATTTCAGAAAATACTTCCTCTGTAGGTATGATAGAATATGACATGGTAAAACATTTGTTTGTAGAAGTGATAATTACTATTCTTCAAAATAAAAGTTGGTTCTCAAATATCAAAGTTAGAAGGTACATCCTTGTACTTAGGATTTTGATAGTATGCTTATTACAAAAAGTGTATATTGTCATTCTTTCATTATTTTTCATAGATCCAATAGAAGGAACTCATATAGAATATAGCCTAAAGTAAATTTATTTATCCTAAGTATTGATAGCTAGAATGGATGTGACATACTAGGTTAGATGATATGTATGAACTTATTTGATATAATGTATTTTGAATATTATTCTCATTTATGAAAAAAAATCGTCATTTGTATTTCATTTTAGAACTTCTTATCGTTGTTAAGATTTTAAGGAAAGACCTAAAAATGTATTGTATAGTCGTGTTTCCTAGAAGTTTGAGTGAACTTATTTAGAATGCATCCGAATTTAGTTGTTTTCTTCATAGATAGACTGTTGGTAAGATTTGTTATATTTTCTAAAAGATGGGCGTGCATCAAGATAAAGGGTCTTGTTAATAGTAGGAGTTTGATTATAAGAAATAAGAATTCTAATCTTGTTGTGATTGATTGAGCACGGGATCTTTTAAAGTTGATTGAAAAAAGAATCTTTAGATGATAAATTTCAATTTGAAATGAGATGCTAACATGTTTATTTATAGCAGAGTTGACCTCAAACTCACATTAAACATATTGAAGAGTTTACATCAAGATGAAGTGAAGAGGATGCACAAGTTAATTGAACGAGCATTTGTATAAATGCTATGGAACTAATGTGTTCAATTGTTGAGCAATTGAAGCAAAGAATTTTTCTTTTCTTTTCTTTTATGCTAACATTTTAGGAAGTGATCTTGACTTCGACTGATAAATTTATACAGATAAGTTGAGCCGAATCGCTCAAAATTAAGTAATGATTTACATTATCACGATTAATGGTAATATTTATGATTGATGATGTGTAATCATGAAAATGCAAAGAATATGATAGGTGAATCTATTTCTATTTTGTCATTATTACATGTGTGTGGCATGCAAGAAATAATAAATAATTGTTACAAAGAAATATTTCCTGCACTCAAACAAGAAGGTTTGAGGGGAAAAGAAGGAATTCCTGGACTCAGGCTAAGGGGACAGCATCAGGAACTCAGTAACTAGCTATTGTTATGGGACAACTACCCTTTGTTGTGATCATGTTCCCCACAGAAGTGGAACAGAGTAGGTGGAGTGCTTGTTGAATGTTATACCAACCCAAAAACACCTAGGCAATCTTTATATCCATCGAAATGAGCAGAGGAAGGGCTCATGTTTTCCTTGTTGTTTTGCTGGAAATTGCACACAAGAGCTTCTTTGAGGAGTAACTTTTCCTTGTGGTTTTGTCGTATGCACACAAGAAGTTCGATGAGGGGAAGCTATGTTTCGAGTTGTATTGTAAGACTGTCATGCTCCTGCTGAAAGTATGCAGATGGTAATTCCTGCTGAGTTTCCAGAGGGCTCGTGTTTTGTATGCAAGTCTCCATGATTGCGGAAATACAAAAGAGCATTTTTGTACGCAAGTCTCCATGATTGCTGAAGTACAAAAGAGGTTGATGATGCAACAAAGTTCTGTTGAAATAATTGTTGTATGATATAAGCAAGTGTTAATGATTTGTCTTGTAACTAGACAATGAGATGTATTTATGCATGAATGATATGAATGCTAGAATAAGCAAATATCCCCTCAAGGATAAGGAAGTATGATGAATATTTAGTGTTTTGAAATTTTGTATACTTATGTTATACTGAAGAATATTGAAAAATCTTGTACGAGTTGTACAATGTGCAGGTTATAAGAAAAAAGAGCTTGCGGAAATCGCAAAAATGTGAAGATGACCAAAGCATAAGAACAAAAGTAAGCGAAAGACGTTGAATAGATGCAAAAAACAAACTGTCGAACACCGAGGATGGTGTTACTCTTAAGGGGTGGAGTGTGTAACATCCCTCCAATTTGACCCCTATTGTTACTAATTTCTGTAAATGTAATTATGAATTGTATAAGCGACCCTAGTGAGGAGCTCAAGGCCAAGGCCCCCCCATTGGACTGCGAGCTAGTGTTATGTTTTTAAGTCTTAGATTAATCCTAGAAGACTAAATAATAGCAATATGACTAAATGGTAAGTAACAAAACCCACCTATAAGAAAAAGTCATGAATTTAGGATGAGGATAATATTTATTCGTCACACACTAATACATATCTCCAACAACCTATCTATTGGCATAAAATAGACCTACCGCTGTAAAAAGTAACTAATGGCATCAAATATTAAAAAAGGGTGCACCAAAGGAAAATACTCTTAATTATTCCTTTAATAAAATAGAGGAATTAGTATAAAAGGGATTAACATTTCTTACATATATTATACTCAAAGGATTTATGAAAGAAGATAACATATTTGAATATATGATTTGTAAGCCTATATAATTATATAATAAACAAAAATGTACAATTGATAAGTTAAAATTGTTAGTACTTTTAAAAAAGGAAAACTTAGCTTATTATAGATATAACTGATGAGCTTATCTTATTTGGAATAATTGTTACTATTTAAAGGTATGATATAATTACTAAAATATTTTTGGCAAGTTGAGCCATCTATACATTATAGGAGTTATTAGAAATATATGAAGTATATATTTGTTATTAAACAAAGCACACCTCCATATATAGATATGTGACATACATGTATATGAAATGTTTATATGACTTATGACAAAGATCTATTTTATTATATATACAGAACATATTTATACCTATTTGATAATTAAGACAAATGAAGGATATTGTGATATATATATCTATTGAAGTAATATTTGTATAAATATATATATATCCTATCTCTACATATCCATTTAAAAAGGCCCAACGACTTTTTATTCTCTATATGTTTATGGCAAGAGTTATTTCTAAACTACTTATTATATTCGAAAGAATGTTTATACAAAAGAATTATAGGGATATCATGATACCTTTTTAGAAGAAACTAATTTATGTAACTACCCAACGTTTTAGTAGGAAGATGATCCCTTGGTGGAGCTCTGACCACCTCCGCTTAAGGAGGAACCATACCTACCTACCTACCACTTTCTAAATTTACCAATTGAGAAAGTTAAGGAATTTTCTTAGGGATTTGTCTCCATGGGAAGATCGTTGATCTCCTAGTATTGCCATCTGGTCAATAAAATTTTAAGATCGCCATCTTTTCCTCCTTTGAGAACCGAGGAACTCACCACGCCGACATTGTTTTCTTCTTAAAGAGATGTTTATCGAGGGAGAGACAGGAAGAAAAGAGGCTGCGTGTTTCTTGAAAACATAACCTCAGACCTCCGTATAGTGCCAGGGTTTTGAACTGATGAAGTTTTGATGCCACGGCCGAGTAGGAGTCTCGTTCTATGTTGTCCTTGCTCACGCGTAGAGTAGAAGAAATCTAAAATATTTTCATTTGTAGCCACGATCTGTATGGGTCATACTGCCACAAATGCATGTGAATCTCACCTTTTCTTTTATCTCCATTGTCTTGTCTGTATGTTGTCAAAGGCATGAACGCCAACCGACATCTTGCATGATGTTCATCATGGGGAATGGTAGTTTCATTTTAGTTCGGAAAATAGTTTCTCTTTTCTATGAAGGGGGAATTCGAATAGGATCTTTTTGGAATTGGTTAGGTGTATAGCAGCAGAAACGAACTCTCTCTGTTTTTCGACCACTAGATTTTACGGAGTGAATGCTGGAGGAAACTGCGAGTTCTGCTAAATCTCCTTGAAATCAATGCTGCATCTTGGTTCTAGATGTAATTTGGCTCATGATGGGGAGCGACGACATTTCTCTTCTCACGAAGAACCATTCTAATTCGTCGGGGCAACTTGGAGGTAAGGGTCGTATTGATCTCATTTTCATATATATATTAACATTTTGGTATTTTCCGCATATGGACGAGCTTCCATAAAATAGTGGAACTTTGTCCATTGGCCAAAGGTTGGGTTGTTGTTTTCTTTTTGGGTCTCTACCCTCGCTAGGTCAAGTTTACAGATGATTCAGGTTATTTTATCGACCAACTCAATATTTAAAAGATAAAATCGGATACCTGTAGGTATTACCCTTTTTACTTTAACCATAGTGTTTGGTAGAGATACGAACTGGAGCTGGGTAGTGATTCTGTAGAGTTAACCCTTGATCCGTCCTGGTTGTCCCATTCTTCTTTTAGTATGATTTTGTGGCGAAAAGAAAGACAGTTTTTTTAGGAGTTGCACAGCAAATTTTTGAATCAGTTTGTTTACTTTAGGTTTATATGGTAGAATCCTCCGTTAGACGCCCTGAATTTTATACAAACATTTTGGGGTGGCGGTAGATCTCCTTACTATGCCATTTAAGTGTTATGCCTCTACCGAATAATTGTGATGATGATTGATTGTTCCAGCAATAAGAGTTTTCTGACTTGAGGTAGCTAGTAATTGCTTGACCAGCATTGTTATCTCATATATTACCATCTATGCATTATATTTCTGTGTAAAATGTCGCAGAGTTAGATTAAACGAGTAACATATCTCTGTTTTCCTCATTTCGATCTCAGATCAAATCGGTCAGATAGATCTCTCTCTAAATGGTCTCTACCATCACTATTTGATAGCGATGTTGTAAGATAGTACTTTCTACTAGGTTTAGACGAAACCCAAGTGCTTATACTCTATGACAGCATTACTGCAAAATAGCAATGTTACTATGTTTATGTCTCCGGTTGTTTAGGAAATTGAAAGAGGAATGGTCTGGGAAAGAGCTTATTCTACTTTTTTTCTTTTATACCTTATTTATGTGCTTTTTGTTATATATACAGTATTTATATATTGCATAAATTTTAAGATAATCTATTATTTATACATAACACATAAGGGTAGATGAATTATACATTGAATGTATTTATAAAGTTTTCATAGGACGATCGATTGTTTTTGGATTTTAATAGTAGTATTCTATTTAAGGATCTTTGTCTCACAAAGATCTATATTTTAAGTCGGGTATAGAAATTCGTCCTGTGTCTCTCAACCTTTAACTATGTTCAAATCCGAGTATAGAAAAATGGAGAGTAATATGATTAGAAACATAAATGTAAGTATATTAAAGGAATTTTGTTGTCTTAGTTTATATATATATCTGGATATAGAGTTAGGAGTGTGAAAGAAAATACCTATGGGTTTTCAATAAACATAGAGATGCTTGAAACAACTCAATTTTATATATCTGCCATTGTTGTGATGTAAGAATGAAGACAAGGGAAGAATTGTGTTGAGATAGTGTTATACTAGAGAATAGATCTCCGTAGTAAACTTTGAAGTTAGCATAGATTTGTTCTTGAAGACGCTCTCTAAGAGAGGCTTGAGGAAATAGAAAGCAACATTGAAGTTTGCTGAATGTATCCTCCTTTGAATCATTAATATAAAACAAACCTTTGGTGGACGTATCCCAAGATATGGGTGAACCATGTGAAAATGCTCTCGTGGTATGTATTCCTTATGTGTATATCTCTCTGGATATTTGTGGTTGTACTTGTGCTTATCTTTTGTATATTCACTTGATATTGTGTCTTAGTTATTACTTCAGTGTTGTTACTTTTGTGTACCTTAGGCATTTCACTAATATGATGGTCTTTATTTATATCTTTGTCTCTTGTTTACATGTAGTTAAGTTGGGACTAATCAATTATAGGTGTACTTCGTATGATTTAACATATATATATATATATATATATATATATATATATATATATTGGATGCTTATATGAATAAATTATTTCTCTCATGAATGTGTCTCAAGTTTGATAAGTAAATGCATTCAAAAATTGTAATCTTCAGGGGTGAATAAAGATGAAAATGTTAGATAGAGTGTCTTTTGATGACTAAGGAAAGTTTGAGTAAGATGTATTGTTCATTTTACTTTAAATATTTAAGTTAGTAGAAGGAATTGGTTAAGGTGGGACAAGTGATAAACATTATTAAATCATGCTATTAAAATAAGATATGTTATAAAGAGTTGTATGTTTTTAGTTGGGGTTGCTTGTGAAAATAAAGAAGACTTTTGTGTTGACAAGCAAAGTGTTATTAATGGTTACAATTAAAAATATAATGTTAAGAGTTATGATATGCTATAATGATGCGTATATTAAAACAACAAATATAGATGTTATACATATATTTTATCTTTCGCAGCAGTAATTAACGACGATTAGACACTTAGAAAAATTTTAAATTTTTACGAAAAATTCAGGTATGTGACAAACAACGTTTTTAAATTTGTGTTAATCTTCATTGATGATATATTGATATATTCATAGAATGAAGAGGAACATGAGCATCATTTTAGAATGGTTCTACAAACCTTAAGATAAAATCGGCTATATGTGAAATTCAATACATGTGATTTATTTCAAGATAAGGTGCAATATTTGGGTCATATAATTTTAGCTGAAGGGGTATTAGTGGACCCTGATAAAGTTAAAGCAATAAATGAATGGAAAAAACCAAAGGATGTGAGGTAAGTTAGATCACTTATCGGGCTAGAAAGGTATTATAGAATATTTATTAATAATTTTTCCAAATTAGCTCACCGCGTCACTTCCTTACAAAGAAAAGGAATAAAATTTAACTGGACTCAAAGCTGTGAATCTATATTTCAAAGGCTGAAACACGCTCCAACAACAACCCCAGTATTAAAAATTGTTGATCCTCATAAGGAATTTGTGGTATGTATACATGCCTGGAAGGAATAGGATATGTATTATCACAAGAAGGCCATGCAATAAGTGTTAGGATATTCCTATACTCCATCCTAGTCCCACCAGTATTTTGATCCTTTACATTTTCAGTCATGCATGCACTTTTAGGGTTTGCATGCATTTGCATGCATTCTAGTCATCAGTCCAGCACCTATCCCTCAGTTAGCCAGCCCTCGAGAACTTCTCACTGATTAGTTTTAGCCCTCCAGTTGCTTAATGCGCCCTTCTTCGTTGTTTTTAGTAATCAACTCGCCCTTCTTCACCTACCAGTCCAGTTGTCTTTAGTTTACACTCAGTTACACTCAGTTACACCTACCAGACTCAGTTTGACTGATGTCTGACAGTTACTTGAGCATTGATGACTCCACTGATGATGATGAAGACTTCCAGTTGTGCACCGATGAAACTCCAGTGATCCTTTGATCACTCCATGAAGGCTAATTCGATTGCCACCTTAGGCATTTGAATCCTCATGCATTGTACTAATTATTTGTCCATATTGTGATTAATTAACTAGTGTGTGTGAAGTATTTTTTCTTCTATCCGAGTTCTATTGTATTATTATTTTGTTGCTCATTATACTGCATTTACCACTCTTCTTCCATTTTCTTGCTTAATCAATTACTTTCTTGTGAGGTATACATCATCTCTTAGATCTGCTGTGAGGATTTTCACATGGTATCAGAGCATGTTGAGAGTATTGTTTATCTCCATTCTTGAGAGTTTTTTGCAGGTTATTACCAAGATTTCAAGTGCAGCAGTTGCAACAATTTCTGCATTCTTGCGGCAGTAGCAGTTGTAGATATTCTCTATTATTTTTGCAGGTCTTCTACAGCTTCAATGTTTTCAGAAGATCCTCCGCTTTATCTATTCGACTATGTTGAATGGAAACCAAAAATGATAGCATATTTGAAGAGACATGATCTCTTTGATTATTGTTTTGAAAGAGAGTTCGAATCCTATGAAGAAAAGATTGACTGGTTAACTGAAGGTGGAAGAGCTATTGCAGCCATCATGGTTGCTATGTCTCAAAGCTTGGCATTCTATTCCCTTGATAATGTTGAATCTCCAAAAGAGCTATGGGCCCACCTGGATGAAATATTTGGCAGACAGAATGAAGGGATTGGTCCAAACCCATTCGAGAGAAATCAAAGTGTTGCATTCGCCCTCCTTGATGATATCTCAGATCATGAACCAGTATCATCTCATATTGAAGTTGTCCACAAAGAACTTGCAGATTCTATACTCATGCTCCAACTTTCTTCTCTTTCTGTGCCAGCTCACACTCTAGATATTGGAGAAGGTCCTAAATCCTCTCTTGCACCAGAGTCTGTTTGTTTGCATCATGATCTTATGAATGTTTCGGAGGTAAATTCATCCATTGGAGGTAATGCATTCGCTCTCCTTGATTACTCACCTCTTACTTACTACTATATGATCATTAATTCATGCTTCATAAGGTTATTGAAGATTATGGCCATTGCCATTCGCTTGGGATAATTTCTCATGCAATTACTGGTTTTGATCTCACCTCTAATGGTTCAAAGGAAATCTCAAGAAACCATGATTCAAGTCTTGGATCTAATTTTGATTCTAAACAATTACTACTTGGGATAATTTCTCATGCATATGATAGTTTCGATCTCACCCCTGCTAGTTCAAAGGAGATCTCAAGAAACTATTCATCAAGTCTTAAATCTGATTTGATTTCAAGCAATTATTATAATTTGATGGTTCCTTTTGGCATAATCTCACCCATGATGGTTCAAAGGAGAAGAAAAAATACTATCTGCATATTCATGTTTTTGATCCTACCTCAACTGATTCGAATCACAAGTTCAAGGATCATCCTCATACTTTTGGATTTGTTCTCATCACATTCGATCTGAAGAGAATCACAAGCACATGCTTTTTGAGCATGATCCACTTCTTCCCAAGAAGAAGATACCTCCAGACATATGACCAAGCATTACACCTGCTTGAGTTTGGAGCATTTTTTTTTTATGTGTGCCTTACAGTCTGTTTTGAGGGGGGGTATTTTTCCCATGAAATTTTCCCCACTTCCTTGGTTTATTGACTGTTATTATTCATTGTATTGGGTGACCTTTGGTCTTAGTTACCAGGGCCCAAGATGGATTAAGGGGGGGTGTTAGGATATTCCTATACTCCATCCTAGTCCCACCAGTATTTTGATCCTTTACATTTTTAGTCATGCATGCACTTTTAGGGTTTGCATGCATCATTTAGGGTTTGCATGCATTTGCATGTGATCCAGTCATCAGTCTAGCACCTAGCCCTTAGTTAGCCAGCCCCCGAGAGCTTCTCACTGATTAGTTATAGCCCTCCAGTTGCTTAATGCACCCTTCTTCCTTGTTTTTAGGAAGCAACTCGCCCTTCTTCACCTACCAATCCAGTTGTCTTCAGTTTATATTCAGTTATACTCAGTTACACTCAGTTACACTCAATTACACTCAGTTACACTTAGTTACGCTCAGTTACACCTACTAGACTTAGTTTGACTAATGGTTGACAGTTACTTGAGCATTGATGACTCCACTGATGATGAAGACTTCCAGTTGTGCTCTAATGACACTCCAGTGATCATTTGATCACTCCATGAAGGCTAATTCGAATTGCCACCTTAGGCATTCGAATCCTCATGCATTGTACTATTTATTTGTCCATATTGTGATTAATTAACTAGTGTGTGTGAAGTATTTTTGCTTCTATCCAAGTTCTACTGTATTATTATTTTGTCGCTCATTATACTGCATTGACCACTCTTCTTCTATTTTCTTGCTTAATCAATTACTTTCTTGTGAGGTATACATCATCTCTTAGATCTACTGTGAGGATTTTCACAATAAGCTACGAGTTTAGGAAATTAAAAATACATGAGATGAATTATGCTAACCATGACTTAGAATTGATAGCAATCATACACACCTTGTAGATGTGGTGTCATTACCGAATTGGTAGAAAATATATGTTGCTTACTGACAACATAACATTGAAATATTTGTTTGAACAACCTAAACTTAATGCAATATGGGATAGCTTGTTATCCTTTCTGAGCGAGTATGAATTTGAAATTAAACACATTAAAGGAAGGGAAAATAAGGAGGCATATGCTTTAAGTAGGAAAATTCACACCTTGAATTCAGTTACAGTGAGTGAACAACAATCTGATCTTAAGGAAAAATTAAAACCATCCTTACAAAAAGGCATTTTTTATAAAAACAATTCAACATAACTTCGTTCTAAATCTAATGGAAAACAACTTAAATTTTCTAGCATTAATGAAGAGGAATTTATGATGTTTAAAAATAGATATTATATTCCCAACAAAATAGATTAAATATTCTAATTTTGGATTAGATGCATAAAAGACCCTATTTGGACCATCCTGGATATCAAAAAATTGTGACAACAACAAAACAATTATATTACTGGCCAAGGATGAAGAATGAGATTTCTAAATACTTAGCATGATGCCTAGAGTGTCAACAAGTGAAGACAGAGCATCAACATCCTACCAACCTACTACAACCGCTACCCATTCCTGAGTGGAAATAGGATACAATTTCTATGGACTTTATAACAGGCTTGCCATGAACTCAAAAACAACATGATGCATTATTGGTGGTAGTGGACAAGTTGAGTAAGGCAAATCACTTTATACCCATACAATCAACTTATAAGGCCGTCAATGTATCAAAAATATTTATGAAGTAAATATTTTGACTTCACGATATACCAAAGGCCATCATATTGGACAAGGACACTAAATTCACCTCTAATTTTTGGAAAGGGTTAATTGTTGCTTTGGGGACACAATTAAATTTCAGCATCGCTTACCATTCCCAAACATATGGACAGATAGAAAGAAAAAAACAGATTGTAGAGGACATGCTTCGCATGTATGTAATGGATAATCCAACAAAGTGGGAGAACTACCTACATTTGGTGGAATTTGAATACAACAATAACTATCAAACTCCAGCCAAGATGATTCCATTTGAAGTGTTGTATGGCTGTAAGTGCAAAAAACCTATTAGTTGCGATGAACCCACCAACAAGATTATGATTGGACCCCAAATGGTAAAATAAATGGAAGATATAATAACAGTTGTAAGACAAAACTTAAAGGAACCACATGATCATCAAAAACGTTATGAATATTTAAAAATAGCATCTAAGGAGTTTCAGATTGGAGATCATGTATATTTGAAACTGAGACCCAAAAGAAGCTCACTCAAATTGGGTAACTATGCAAAGTTAGCCCCCAATTTTTGTGGGCCATTCCAAATATTGGCCCGTATTGGTCCAGTAGCATACCAATTGGCACTACTATCTACTATTAAATTTCACAATGTGTTTCATGTTTCCTTACTTAAAAAATAAATTCATCGCCCTAAACATGTAATTGATTGGAATTTTGTACAGGTGGAACCCGAAGGGGACTTTCAGTACAAACCTATATGCATATTGGACATGAGAGAGACTCAGCTAAGAAGCATAACCATAGCACAGGTAAAAGTGAAATGGAAACATTTTGAACTTGAAGAAGCAAATTGGGAGATGGAGGATGTTATGAGAGAGGCATACTCCCATCTATTTCATAACTAAAAATACGTCGAGGATGGATTCTTTAAAAGGGGAGGGGACATGTAATACCCTGAATTCCCATTTCTGTTATGTAATAAGGATAAGCAAATATCCATATAGAATTAGGAAGACCAGAAACAAGGTGTAATTAGTTGTGTTAAAGTTTTAGTATGTTAAGATCGAGAGGAGTCTGCGGAAAGAATTTTTCAATTCAACAAGTTTCGAACCTATTAAGCAGGTTCATCCTCAGGAGAACAAGAATCTCACTCTTTTAGCACTCGACAATGGAGAGTATCTGAGTGGGATTCCACTAGTGTGACAAACAAAAAATAATAATAAACAAGAAGTGAGAATTTATTATTTAATAAATTAAAAACATTAAAAAAAATGAAATCCTTACTAACATACAACTGAACCTAACTGATTCAAGAAAGGAAACATTTAAAATAAAAGGAAAAAAGAACAACAATGTGTGTCGATAGCAGTACGAAGTACTGAGAGGTAAGAATACCACATTTATTTTGATTCCAGTACCAAGGGTATTGAGAGGCATCATATGATGTCGATTAAACTGTGAGAGTGTAGTAATCCAATATTGTGAGTACTAAGAGGCACTGGTTGTTCTGGCTAACTGCAACAGGTGTGCAGTTGGGAGAATTTTCCAGATTAAGAAAGGAATACTTAAAAGAAGAACATTATTGTCCTCCAGTGGAATCTCGGGGTGCTTGAGGGTGAACTTGCAAGAAATAATGAATTATTTCTTGCGTTCTATGGTTGGGAGGTTCATTGCCGAGTTTTCCTAATGAATGAATTGGAACCATAACAAAAGACTTAGATAAGTTATTCAATTTACTTTACAGATTTTAGTTCATGTTTTAATGCTTTTAATATTATGAAAAAGACTTATCAAACAAATGAATGAATATGTAATCTATGGTATTAGGAAATCGAGGATAAATAACTGAGTTTTAATGTCACTCAATATTGTTTATGTTTATTTATATTTATTTCCGGTTCATACTTCGATGTCAAATACATAATTTATTATGATTTTACATCCACACAAAAAATATGAGTAAACTGCCTATACTTTAAATTCTCGGCTAAAGTTATATACGAGTTGAGAAGTCATTAGCACGGGTATTGCATCCTAAAGACATCTATGTTAAAACTTGTAGTGAAAATCGATCTATAAGTTGCAGTATGCTTGAATATTGTAAGGTTCTACTTCTAGATTTAGTAGTAACTCTTATTAGTCTTTTTATGTGAATTTCATCTATGCAAATTCCAATGAATAAGTTATGGATTATGGTTTGAGACCGAATACTTTAAGAGATACTTCTTTAAACCCGAACTTTTAACCCATTAAAAAATGACAAAGAGTTAACCATCATATTACCACAAAAGTATACTGGTGACATAAATTGAAATTTAGATACGGAGAAACCCTGATCTATTCAGTCAAAAATAGCGATTGGGGAATCATAGGAAAAAAAATCTAGGGTTAACTATTTAAGTAGTTTCAACTTGTAAGACATTCTCAATTAACTCAATGATTTAAAAACTATCAACTGGGTATACTTAATGAACAAGACAAACCCCAGTGCTAGGTAATTTAACACCCTTGGTGAACAATAAGAAATTATAATGATGGAAGACAAACCGTATGTGAAATTCGTTGCTTCAAAAAGTATAACAAACCATCAACTATCACCAGATTAAAGGGACATCTCCATTCCATCTCAAGAGGTATGGAAATGAAGTGGCTTATGGGATTATCGGTTGAGGAAGAGTCTTGTAACCTTAAAGATCATATCTCCCACGCACGATAACTCTTTTACTGGCTGCAAAATAGAGAAAATAAAAGGATAAAGTAATTGTAGACCATAGCTTAAAACTCCTCCAAATAAATTTAAAGTTTAAGAAAAATACAAGAAACTTAATACCTGAGTAAATGAGTAGTTTGCATCGTCCAAATCTCCAGAACGGTGAGCTTCTATAAAATTAAGCCTCCCGATTGTAGGAGGGTTGAGAAATTTCTTCCCTTGCAGAGGGTTTTGGGCTACAACAGGCAGTGGTGGAAGAGCTCGAGAGATATTCCTTTTTCCTTGCGTGCATTAATCACAATGAATATTGAAAAACCGCAAGAGACGAAAGCATACATTGAACCCAGTACATTGCATTAAGTGTGAACTAAGTACATGACACGTGCTCAAAGGTCATACATTATATTTAGTAAAGAGAAACTCACACTCCAGTTCTCACCTCCATGTTAACTTCAACCAAGGTATGTTATTTACCGCGGTTAGTAGTCGTGGTAACTTCCTCAATTGGATAGAGACTAAGGTAAATACCTGCATAAATACAAAGGTTGAATGAGCTAACATGCTTAGTAAACCCATGAACTGTAACGTGACCACACCAACTCTAACTTGAGTTTAGAGATGAATACATGGAAATGGCCTACCAAACTAAAGACTAACACTTGATAGTTAATAAGAAATCAACTTTCCAAACTAATAGCTTACACTCAATAATTGTTAGGAAAATAATTGCTTTCAAATCCAATTCAAACAAAATAAGTTTTTTTTTTTTTACTTTAGGGACATGACATTAGTGCATCCTCCTCTTTAGGTGGGTAATGATTGGATGCACCATATTTCTCTCTGACTTGGTCCGTAACCCAATTGTTGGGATAAATCATTGGCATATCTTCTTTTAAATAATCTGGAAAAGGCATGTTTCTACCATGAAACCACCTGAATTCTTTTCTGTCAATTTCTTTATTCCTCCTCTTTTATTTCCCTATTCCTCCATGTTGTAAAGAATGAATTTATTGATGGCATCTATTTCTAAATTCTCTATTGTATTCATGGAATCAAAACCACATTGAGTACGTATGGGATGAAATATAGATTCTGAATTTTGTTGTGAATAGTTAGTATGTGGAAATGTGAAGATCGAAAGATAAGTGACTTACTCTTTAACATGCACCTTTTTGTTTTTGTTTGTAGTATCTCCCCTTCCCTTTTTTCTTCATCATGTTCATCATCCGAAATGACTTCACCTGGTAGGTGTTCGATTTAACTGATGTACACACTAGCATAATAGAACGACTCATATACTATGTACCCCTCTGCCATAGACCCCTCGGGTTTTTCCATTTGTCAAACAAATCCCTTCAATTTTTTCATGTACCTCTTGAAGAAGTACATCCGATGACATGAGAACACCATGACTAATTCAATCTTATTGACTAGGTGAATTAGAAGATGAACCTACAATTACATGAAACTCACTGACAGTTCCTTCTCAAACATATAAACAATCTCAGCTATCTCTTGACGCCACCATGGAATGCTAGCGATGTAAATCTCCTTTGATGTGATCCACCATACAAATTCTGATAGTTTAGATATAGCACACTACAGGTCATCAGTAAAGTAGTGGTTCACACACCCATGCACCAACAACGAATAATGACACTACAAAGTAAACAGAAAAATGTATTTGCATTAATTTAATTTGCATGGTAAAAGATAGAAATAAAAAATAGAAAACATTTTTTGACATTATACGTACCCTAATAAGGTTGAGATGGTCATGTGATTTCAAACCTGACAAATTTTCATCTACAGTGAAGGAACATCGTAGATTAGACCCGTATAAAGAAGTTTCCTTCACACCCAATATAACTTACTTTGCAAAATAAAGATAATATTTATTTAAAACCCATGGGACATCGCCTTCTTTAAATAACTAAGAGGGGCCATCCTCACCTTTATTTTCTTGTCTTGGCCAATGCTTCTTTTTAGTATTTGAAGAATTAAAATCTCCTCTAACTACCAATGTGTCACTTTTTTTCGATAGTATGTGCCACCACAAAGAAGATGAAACATTTTTGAATATATGCATGGGATCTAGTAAAAGGGAAATCTTAAGATGCTCCCAATATGAGAACTCATAAAATACCAATTTCCTATTCATCCCGATGGAAATTTTCTCAACATAGGTTTCGAAGAATTCAGGATCATCGACCATGGGTTACCCATTTGAATCGAACATCTCTGCAAATTCCTTCTCCTTCTCTCCTTCATATGCTCTAAGCTAGTCAGCTGGTGTCATTATTTTAGGCCTTTGGGCTCTCTCTAGTTTACCATGAAAGCAGATGTTTCTCTTCTATAAGGGCGGTTTTCTGGGAGGAATACCCTCGAGTATTCGTACAATGGCTTTTGTAGCTCTCTAGACCATATATCCTTCATATAAGGTCCAAAAAATTTACATCCATGATAACCTTTTGTTACAAGACCTACGTTGTTATGCTATATAGATCACGTTAGTGTTGAATATCAATAAACTTGTACTGAATTAAATATGCCAAGAAATATAACTTTGAATATAAAAAAATAAAACAACATATTTACCAAAGAAAAATCCTAACCTCAGATAATCATGTGTGGTGTATGCACATATTCCATACAACATAAAACTCCTCTATGTTGGGATGGGTTTCGATACGTCTTATACCTATATCCCTTCCCATAATTTCTTGAATTAATTGATCAATGGTTGTAGGTAAACATCCATATTCTTCACTTGTCTTCTACTAGGGACTATAAGAGCCAACATAAGATTTTCATTCTTCACTGAAAACCATGCGGGATATTGTTATTGATCACTACTACAAGCCAAACTGTATATCTGTTATTTGGTTGGGAGAATGGGTTGAAACCATCATTGGCTATGCTCAATTGAAGGCTCTATACTTGATTCTTGAATTTTTTTAGGCCATGTATCCTCTATATGCTTCATGGCTATTGAATATGTTGGGATTCACATAACTCCTTTCCCACTTTAGTGCGAGGCATGCCATCCCTACAACATAGCTAATTCTTTGCAATGAAAGATCCTTTGAATCCTTGGGATTATAGGCATGTGCCTCAATATCCTATGAGGAGGACCATGTTCTTTAGCCTTGTTATTTGATTCTTTGTAGCATTCATGCCCACATTTTGGACATATATATTTTTCTACATATCCACCTCTATATAGAATACAATCATTGGGACATGCATGATATGATATGCACTCAACACCCAACATTTTCAACATTTGCTTTACCTCTTTGCAGTTTTCAAAAAAGAAATTATCACTCAGAAGTACCTTATCTTTGAACAACCTGTACTTAGTGGGTGATATAAATGTATAATACCATTTAACGTTCATAAAATCGACCATTTTCAATTTTGATTGCATGAAAAGATTCCTCAAAATATAAGGTAGGTGTTGGCCAGTTACCTCAAAATTGTTGAGAAACACATGTCTGACATGTCACATATTTCAAGTTGTACAGTAAGATTGTTGTCTCCCATTGTGTAAAATTTGACCGACCGGATCCAAAGAGAGGTGTGGTGGAAATTGATTTAAGGATTTTGAAGAAATTTTCAGTGATATGAGCGCCATCCCTAGCTCATTGTATTGGAATGTACGTAACAACATTGCATCCATGGCACTTGTTTGTTGTAATAACTCATCCATACCAAAATCTACTTCATTTCCCCCTGTTGCCAACGTGTGAAGAACTACTATTACTGTATGCATTCATAATTAGTGAGTATGGACACAATGGAAATTGAATTGGTAGTTGATTCAACCATGCTTGGTATGCTTCCTCTCCAAGTTGTACTATGGTGAAACAGAAGATGGTAGATAGGTCTCTCATCATGAGAATCTTGATATCAAAAATATTTGACATTACATCGATGACATTAGTAAGCACAATGCAATAATTTGGTTTGATCCAACATTATACAAAAGAATTATTATAGAAGCACGAGAATAATTTCCAATAGAAAATGTTAAGCTGCAAATGATTTATGAAGCAAACATTCAGATTAAAAATTAACAAATACAGTTAATCAAAGAAGAGCGTTGTATTCGAGCTAGCAGTACAGGTAGTGCAATTCATGAATATGTGTGTGATATTTTGGCATGAAAATTACACATATAATAACGGTGTGATCAAACATCCTTAATTTAGTGTATGATGACCACGGGGTATTCAATCAGTGAAACTATGCCATAGCGCCTTCATTCATGGGATATGTTATGCAACCAAGTCCCAGATATAGCATAAAAATAGCAGAAATAGACCCTAAGAAAGTAATACATGCATTAATAATAAATAGCTGAGATGAATAACAATCCTCTTCGAGGGAGGAACCTCCTTACACAATGTACTAAGTACATAAGACAAGACAAGATACAATGATGACTAAAATGAAAATTTATCCCTCCTATATATAGGATACAAAGGGGTACAATAACAACTAATAGACCCACTAATAGACCCAAGCTGACATCAATAATATGTAATGCACCATAATAAAGGAGGTAATGTGCCACTAGATAGGTGGTAGTGTGCCAATATTTTGGGCTTAACATGCCCCTCCCCTTCAGACAAGTGTTCTCCTCATCGCTTAATTAGTTGTGGATGCTTAAGTATGAAGGACTCATCTTCCCATGTCGAATATTCCACTGGCAGGTTCTTCCATTTGATGAGGTACTCCGTAATACCCCTATTTCATAGTTGTTTAGTCCTTGTTTCAGTGATTTGTTCAGGTTCCAATATGACTCTTCCTTCTTCATCAAGCTCGGGCAATATTGTTTGAATTGGTATCTTGTCTCCTATTACCTTCTTTAATCAAGAAACATGGAAGACTGGATGCACTCTTCAAGATGAAGGAAGCTCCAATTTGTAAGCCATACTACCAATCTTTTGCAACACTTTATAAGGACCATAATACTTGGGCGCTAATTTATTTTCCTTATTTAGTTGCTTGAGGGATATCTGTTTGTAAGGTTGTAGCCTTAGAAATACCCAATCCCCTTCTTCGAAACTCCTTTCACTCCGATCTTGATCAACTTGTTGTTTGATCATGTTTTGTGACATAGCTAGGTTGTCCTTAAGTTTCTGGAGAACTTCTTGTTGGTTCTCTATGTGATCTTCCATGGATTGAAATTTAGATTTTCCCTTTAAGGAAGATTTGATAGATGGAGGCTGGTACCCATAAAGTGCCATAAATGGAGACATTTTTTATGATGTACGGAATGAAGTATTGTACCACCATTTTGCCAAAGATAACCATTTTACCCAATGTATTTGTTTATTAGATGCAAAGCAACAAAGATAAATTTCCAAACATTTGTTTACCATCTTAATTTTCCCATCATATTTAGGATGATAAGATGAACTTTGAGCTAATTGGTTACCCAAACAAGAAAATAATTGAGTCTAAAATTTTCTAGTGAAAATTGGATCTCTATCACTTACAATAATCTTCATATTTTCATGTAACTTCTGAATTGTTTCTAGAAAAGCTGCAGCTACTGTATTGCATTAAAAGGGTGAGAGAGTGAAAAAAAATGTGCATACTTTGTGAGTCTATCAACAGCCACCATAATAACATTCTTTCCTTCTGACTTGGGTAGACAAGTGATAAAATCCATTGAGACTTCTTCCCAGCACTGGAAAGGTATGTTTAATGGTTGTAGAAGTCCCGGGGTCTTAATTGTTTCCACCTTATTATGTTGGAAAACCAAGCATTCAACCACGAAACTTTGAACATCAAATTTAAGACCTTCCCAAAAAAATTCCTTCTTGACCCTGTGGTAATTTTTCAGGAATCAGGAGTTCCCACCTATAGGAGAGGTGTGTAATTCTGAGAGGACCTTTTGTTTGAGTTGGGAGTCTTTGCATAAATATAAGCCATCCTATTACAATAGTGAATAATTTTTCCACACAAAATTATCTGATACAATGGGATCATCCTATAACTTTTGAATGAGCGTCCACACAGATAGGTCATCTTCAATAATGTTGTTAAAGGTGTTGCTATTCTTCCATAGTTCCGAACAAACTTGTTGTAGTGCCGTGTTAGACCTAAGAATCCTTGAAGATTCTTAAGGTTTTTGGGAATTGACTAGTCCATAATGGATGTAATTTTGTTGGGGTCTACCTTGACACCTTCCTGAGATAGAATATGACCCAAATATTCTACCTCCTTTTCCCAAAAAAAGCATTTGGAAGGTTTTGCATATAGTTGTTGCTCCTTTAGCAGTTGTAGTACCCTGTCAACATGCTGAACATGTTCTTCCCAAGACTTGCTATAGATTAGTATATCATCAAAGAATACAAGCAAAAATTTTATAAGGAAAGGATTGAAAATGGAATTCATCAAACCTTGGAATGTGGAAGTTGCATTCGTGAGACAAAATGGCATGACCAAAAATTCATAATGACCTTCATGAGTTTTGAATGTTGTTTTTGGAATGTCTTCCTCCTTCATTCTAATCCGATGATATCCGGAACGAAGATCCAACTTTGTGAAGAAAACTGCTCCATGTAAATCATTTAATAATTCATTGATGACAAGAATGGGAAATTTATATTTAATGGTGATCTTGTTGAGCTCTCTATAATCTGGACACATGCTCCATGATCCATCAAGCTTGTGTACCATTACCAATGGTGCAGAGTAAGAAATTTGGCTAGGCCTAATTATGCTGACCTCTAAAATTTCGTCAACCATATGCTCAATTTCACTCTTCTATCCATAGGGGTATATGTAAGGTCCTATGTTAGGAGGAATACTTCCCGGAATTAAGTGAATAGCATGATCAAAATATTGAACAAGTGGAATATCTTTTGGAATATATTCAAATACCTTGGAATGCTTATCAATCACCTTTTGGATATCAAGGGAAATAGGAGCCCAAGATGTTTGAACATCTAATGAGCATAATTGTGCAATTACACCTTGATGTCCCTTTTTTTAATCAATTTTGTCATACCATTAGAGCTTATCACCTTACTTGATTTCCCTGTGATATAATTTAACTCATATTCCTTTCCTTCCCATAAAAATTTCATGAAAATATTCTGAAAATTAAAAGCCATTGTTCCCAATGATTGTAACTATTGTACTCCTAAGACAACATCAACACCCCCCATTGGAATTGCAATCATTGTACTATTCAATACATATGCCCCCACAGTGAGATTGATATTATGGCATTTTCTTGAGCAATTGATAGTTCCTCCATCTGCAATCATTAATTTGAAACTCTAGTGCTAGATATACAAAGAAATTGAGAACCTTGGCTAATTTACAATGAATGAAATTGTGAGTACTACAATAATCAATCAACATTGTTTCCTTTTTCTTTTTGATATATCCTTCGGTATTGAGAGTTTGAGGAGTGCTAATTCTAGCCAATGCATGACAAGAGATAGTGGCAGTAATATCTTCGGAAGTAGTATCTTCTATTTCTTCATATTGAGACAGTTCTTGTTCTTTTGGTGCTTCTTGTTCATTTTCTTCATTTGCTTCATAATCTATGTAAAATAGTTTCTTCTCAGTGTACTTAAAGCCCTTACTGTATTTTCTATCAGAACTGTAACAAATCCCTTTTGCTTTTTTTCCCTCTAGTTTTTGTGGTGTCAACCTTGTAGGTTGTGAATGACTGGATACCACACATCCTTCTTTATAGTTGTAAGTGGTAGACTTCGTTGTTTCCATAATTATTTTTTCAACTTTTCTTGCCACCCTAAATGCATGCTCCAAGGACATAGGTTCCCAAAGGAAAACCTCATGTTGGATGAACCTTCAAATTTCCAATATGGAGATCCAACAAATTATCTTCTAAAATATTCTTCACTCTAATATTTAGCTTCTGAAATTGCTTGATGTGCTCACTAACTGGGCCTTTTTGCTTTAGATTTACCAACTTTCTAAGGTGTTGCTATTTATATCCCGATAATGTGCAATCAATTCTTCTGTGAATATAGAACAAGAGATAATAGAGTCCTTTTTACAATCACAAAGCCATTGGTACCATACAAATTGATCGAGATCTAAATACAAGGATGCAATCGTTACCTTCTATAAAGTTGGAACCTGGTGTAGATCAAAGATCTACTCTATCTGGAATATCCATGTTATTGGATCATTGCCGTCAAACTTTCTCATGTCAATCTTGGGAAGTTGGGTACCCCTTGGTGACCATCCCTGATTATTTCCATTATCATAATCATTTCCTCTTGGAATATTATTATTCATGGAATTTTTTTCAACATGTACCTTCTCTTTATCCTCCAGAGTATCATGGAAGACATCATCACCTGGAGAAGGAGTATCCTTTTAATTTTGCATGAGATTAGCAATATTTTCCATTTGTTTCATCAACACTTTCATATTTTCTTCCATATTATTATCCATATGTTTCTTCAACTTCCTCTCTAAATTAACTAAATCAATTGCTTTTGCAGATCGTTTAATCATCTCGTCCAACTCGGACACTTGAAAAGATAGGGCTTCCCTTTCATCGTATGTTGGGGATGACTCCTCAGGTGGTTTGAGTGGAGTGTGAGTTTTTACACTTCCTTTTAGTGGAATTAAGAAAATTACAAATAGATATCACACCCTATGTTTCACCACAATTAGATCCTTCTACTCAAATTTATTCAAATTTAAAATGGCGTACCTTTTTTCAAACCCTAATTGGAAGACTATTTTAGAGCTGACTTGAAACAAAGATAAAATTCAAATTTCAACTTATCTGGGTCTAAAACTTTGGCCTATTGTATCCTTAGGTGTCCTCTTTCTGATATCACAGGTATGACCTAATTATGATATGCCAATATAAATTTATTACGAATCTCCCAACACTTTTTATTTTTGGTCCTTTCAAAATATCGAACTTGTACGGCCTTCCACATGTCCAATATTTTGGATCTGAGTTTGAAACTTCTACCACAAATACTGTGGTCCGTACTCTTTCTGATACAACTAGTCTCACTCAATTTGGACCTTGAATTCCCCAGATATGACATGTTTCCCGATAACACTTGTTTTGGACTAGTCAAAAACCTTATATTCCAAGGCCATTTTATCCAAACCTGTGATGTATCAGGACCTTAATTTTGGACCACAGATAGATCGGCCTATTACATAAGTGTTTTTTTAATAATTCTATATGATTCCTTGTAGAAAAATAATTATAGTAAAAATTTCAAGATGACTCGTTTCAAGAACCCAATCCCGAGGAAAGAGCTCTCATAATAAATATTATGCAATGAAGTCCCAGATATAGCATGAAAATAGTAGAAATAGACCATAAGAAAGTAATCCATGCCTTAATAATAAATAGTTGAGATGAATAACAATCTTCTTCGAGGGAGTAACTTTCTTAAACAATGTACTAAGTACATAAGACAAGACAAGATACAATGATAAATAAAATGAAAATGTCTCCCTCCTATATATAGGAGACAATGGGGTACAATAAAAACTAATAGACACACTAATAGAACCAATCCAACATCAATAATATGTAATGCACCATAATAAAGGGGGTAATGTGCCACTAGATAGGCAATAATGTGCCAATATTTAGGGCTTAACATGATATTAAAGAATACCCTTAATTTCACTAGATATTGATAAATAACTACCAAAATCCCCTTGTGGATCCCCCTCCCAATACATATTTCCAATCAAAAAGACCCTAGTTTTATGAGATATTCCATATTTTTACTAGATACACCTTTTTATACCCCCGAATACCTATAACCCCCCCCCGTACCCTACTCCCCACCCCCCAATACCTAAAATATATTAACCTTATTTTTCACAATTTAAAAACCACCCTTTGTGAATGAACATGATAAGATATTGGTCAAAAAGTTGAATCCCCTATGATGATGACTCACGTGAGGATTTTAGGGAATGTCCCCTATTTTAGCCATAAAAAAAACAATTTATAAATTAAATTAACAATTTATAAACAAAATTTCAAAAGGAGCAATACATTAACATGAATCCCATTGAAAATTAACAAATACATTTAATCAATGTTTTTTTGTGTTACACCCCAAGGGGACATCTAAGGGTAATCCCAATGCAAGGTGTCTCTAACAAGTAGTTAATGCTCTCCGAAAATTCTAGTTTATTAACAACTTGTCACCAGGAGAAAAACTACGTATTGCATGTATAACAACAAATTTGGACACTTTCATTTTCATAAAGAAATCGTAGTCATTGAAGTGTTCCTCAAATGAACAATTTGCAAAAAATAAAGAGCACCTAGAACTATTTATGAAACCTGCAATGTTCCCCTGAGTGTGTGGATGACCATCTATATATAACAAGTTCTTCCTATTAAAGTTTCTAGAAACATAACCATCCATGCACATGCTATGCATGGAAATGTTATGCTTGTATTTAACAATATTCAAGTAATCTGACTAACAATAGATAGGACCACAAAATGGCATAAGTGATACTGATTGTTTGGGAGGAATGAGTACATGTGAAAGGATAAAGAACCCAAGATTTGCAACATCTATATTAGACTTGGCAATCATAAAATGATTACCACAAAAGGAAAATTCGGTTCCAACATCAAGAACAAGTAGAGAAGACGTCCAAGCACCATATAAAGCGCGGTTGTAAGAAGTTTGATATTTACTTTGCAAATTAATAGGAAGGGAGAAATCATCAACACCCTCCAACAATTGCACAGACCTTGGTTTGTACTTTGACAATTTTGCTCTGAACTCATGCAACTTTTTAGATATTCTAGTAGAGATGTGTTGGGTGGAATTCATATCATACTTTGGATCACTAGAACATTCAATTGACTGAAAATAAGAAGAGGGGTTCAGAAATTTAGGACAAGACATGGTTGTTTTGGATTCCAATTTTTTTTAAATGAGCATAGGGAAGTGTTCCTATGTGTATTTTCTATATGACCTATTGGATTTTTTACTGCAGTAGGGGTTATTCGACCATCATCATTGGGTAATCTATCATTGGTGTAATGGGTGAGTGTGACACGTCGAGGGTTATCCTTCATCCCTTGAAATTTTGAACAACCAAAACCTACTAAGGTATCATAAAATAGATCCAACTCATGACAAATTATTGTCAATGAACTATGATTGTGGCTTGAAGATGGCATGTTACAATTGGTGGGGTAAAGCAGCTGTCCATTTTCATCTACGATCTGATTGCGGTATCTTGTTCCTGATAAGAGGTTACGACGTTTTGAAATTGGTGGAATATATTGTGCATCTAAACTAGAACCTGAATCAGAATCCTGCAATATAGAATAAATTGATATTGATATTCACATCGATAAGTAACATAAATTCAAATAAATAGTCAAAATATAAATAAAACTTGAACTTACTCGAGATGGAAAGGGAGAACTCATCGAAATTTGAACAAGATGGAATGAGCTAGAATCAAAATAATTGGCCATTTGATAATATAACCTCTTCTCCCTGCATTTGATCCAAATCGGCAATCAATATACGACTCTATAGTCCTAAAATATTTTTAAGAACTATGTCACAATATAACTTCCAATATAGTTTGGAAACCATTTTGTAAGAATAGGGTGAGTATAAGCAACATATATATTCTATGAAATATTGTAATTGGTGTGGTTGAATACTAAAAGTACATTTGAAATAAATATATAATTTTAATTTGACACATAAAACCACAAGATTTTCATATTAAATAGGTGTGCCTAATCAATTTAACAAGCACTGGTCCACTACCATCTCTGTAACGCACTAGTACATCCTCACAACAAACGCGCTGTATATCAACATCTGTAAAGTCCCCTGCAGAAGAAAATATCCGCTACATTTGATAGAAGATATTTATCGATGCATTTTATGAATAATTTACACCAGTGCATTTTATGAATTCATGCACACTGGTGTGTATTAATTCAACATGCGTTGTTGCATGAGTTTTGTTTTAAAGTTTTGTATTTCCTATTTATACAGTTCCACATTGAAATTAAAATTCCTTGATGCGGTTCATGTATATATGCACTGGTGCATCCGAATAACAAATGCACCTAAATGCCAAAAATAAAAATTAAAAAAAATCGCACAAGTTATTTTTTCCCTAAACTGAAAAAAAGGGCGATAATTTCAAAATCAAAAACTAATTCTAAAAGGTGTTTAAAATTAAAAAAACATTAGAATTAATTCATTATTTTGCTGAAATTTTGAAGGGAGAGTTTTGGAAGATAGACTTACGTGGAAGGATTTCAGAGCAACCAGATTATTTTGAGGATCAAAATTTGTTAGGTATGGTGAATCAACAAAACCATGCATAGTAGACTCATTTCAAGTATGTAAAATATTACTACTGATCTTATTATCCTATTTAGATTTTAACTAGATTTAGAAAAAAACTTTATAGTTACCTTCAATGTTGCAACCCTTATTTTCGCATTGCTCTTTTCGTTTTATGTGGCTACAATTATGTGGCTTCAAAAGTTTACATTAGGGTTTAAATCCCTCTATTGTTACACAATTACAATTTTTCATTTTAGGGATTTTAGATTTGATGAGTTTGTGATTATATATATAAATTGTAGGGTGAGATGGGGGCACTTTTTGGGTCAAATATGTAACCATGTCAACACTGGCAAGTTTTTTTTATTTATAATTTTTCAATAAAAAATGCATTCGTAATTTTCGGTGCGCTTATATCACAGGAACGCACCGGTGTGTTTGTATTACTAGCGCACCGGAACTGATATGTATGACATTATATTTATTTATTTTTAAATGAAAAAATAATTTCTCAGTTCTGCGTGCCATAGCATTGCATTAACACACTGGTGTGTTTATACGAATAACGCATCAGTAATGGCAGCAATGCAACATTTTTTATTTTCCTAAAAAAAATAATAATTTTCAGTCATTCACGGTGCGCCTGTTTTGATATAACCCACCACTGCATGTATGTACCAAATCAAATCAAACTGAGGCATTTTATGTGATTAAGTTCACCGATATCAGTCTTGTTTTCTATTTTGATGTTCTATAATTTATTTGTGTAATATATTGATAGCTTCTGTATTTAATGGTCCAGGTTGTTTTTTAATAGAAAATGCATGATATGAGTTCAATGAACAACAATTTTAGTTAATATAATGGGAGCACATCCATAATTTCAAAGAAGGAAAGTTCTTTTTAATTTCTATATTTAAATTTATTTGTTTGAATTATTTGTAAATTTAACTAATATGTATTGGTTCATGTGTGACATGCAGAGCCAAAAAATGAGGAAGCTCGATAAGATTCTTACCAATCTAAGTCCAAAAGAGCGTAAAAAGTTGATGGAAAAGTTGTAGAGGGATGAATGAGATGAATAAAAAATAAGTTAGTATGAATTATTTCTTCAAATTTGAGTAATACTGTACTTAAGAATATTCACTAATATGTTTCAAATAATTTAATTCACATATGTTGAATGTTATGTAGGGACTGACAACAACAAAAGTGAATGTCATCATAAGATTTTTTTATGGAAGATGCAAATGATGATGAATTGGTCCTTAGCTCATCTAGGGTTGTGTTGGAAGCTAATAGAAAGGGGAAATAATTTTATAATACTATGAGGGATATAGTGGAAAGAATGTATAGACGTACTTTTAACTTACAATACATAAATCAATCAAATGATCTAAAGAATCAATTCATATGTAAACTACAAGAGGAATTTCCATAGCAATGGTCAATGAGACATGTCAGACTTGTAATAGAAAAAACATACACCAACCAAAAAGAATCATTCAAAAAGTAATATTCCTAAACATGTTTATGTAGAATATGTATTTATAACTACTACAAAGCGTTATTTCCTTTAATAATTTTAATTTTGCTATATATTTATTTTTCATATCAACAAAAAAATAGTCTAATGTCATTTTACATTTCTAGGAAGTTTATGAAAATTCCAAAGGATGAATGAGGTGATATGCCAAATGTGCAGTAGAGATGTCCAAAAAGGTATATAAGGAGATGGTCAAAGAAATGGACATAAGTGCATTGCAGGAGGATCCATCTCAATAACAATGTGCTTGAAATGTATGAAATCATTGATTTTTTGGATTATGTACATCTCATTAATTAAGTCAACGTTAAATGTTAATTTTCAATTGTTTTGTTGTAGAAAAAAAAACAAAATGGAATCCATTCTGCACAAAAGAAATGACGACAAGGAAAAAAGGGGTTGATAGCAAAGTTTGTGAGTATTTCTCATTTCCTTATATCAAATTAATATTTCATAGTGGTTGTGATATTTATATTTATTTTTTTTGTTTTCACTAACCATACCTGGATGTCTTGAAACAAGTGTTAACATACAAAGAGGAGCCATCGAAAGAATTGATTGACATTGGGTTAAGCAAGGGTTGTGAGTATATGTTGGTGTATCAAAAATTAATTGTGGATTTTGTAAGTATCTATGTTGTTTTACTTCTCTCATTTTATAAGTAATATAATAACAAGAATCATAAACTATGTTAAATCTATGATTTCTTATGGGGTATAAAACATCTAGGAAACAAAGTATGGAGTGCATCCAATAGAACAATTGTTGATAGATGGCAGGAGACATGGTTTTGAAAGAATGTGTGACACTTAGGATGCAATTATTGCTCTGGTAGATTGAATTTCAATTTGAATTCATATATATTATCTATTTTAATTTTCATTATTCCGAGCAATGTAGATACACTTTGTACACTTTATTTTTATGTTTGCAAATGGAAGTTGAAGAAGAGGAAATAATTGAGCTAATCAACAAAACATTCGACCAAATAACCCAACTGATGGAAGTGGCTTGAGCACTGATAACAGTTCCAGTGAAGAATGATGATCCATATTTATTTTTGATGTTAATGCAAGCTGCTGTATATTTTGAAATAATTGTTTGTGATAATCAGACATTTTTTATAATGTAATGGACATAGTGTCTGAATTGAAAGACAACGGGTTACCAATAAGTGTAACAATTACATGCATGTTGACATATTGATTATTGTTGTTGCTATTTTGTCTTTTTTTTTATGACAAAGGCCCTCTTATTGATATATAATGAATTTTTTTTTTATTCTATTGCATTCTCCAATGTTACATGTGAAATGGTACATTATATTGGTAATTAAATGTATGGATGATTAAATATTACAATATATTCTAGAATCTAGAATGTAATAAATTAATCCAAACAAATGCAATAATTAAAATCGAAATGAATAGTGCTATAAAAAAATATTTCAATTTTTTATGAATAATAGAATTAAACAACTTTTAAAAAAAATATAGATATTTCACTGCAATGTTAGTAATCATTGTTCAGAGAATCATCTACAGTGCTTTTGGTACTTTATGTTGTCCCAATTCATTTCTTCTAATTATACGCACTGGTGCATTTCATTATTTAATATGCCCCGATACTCCAATGTAAATTAAACACATTGTTAAATTTGTAAAATAAAAATGTCCATGTCTCAGTCGCATTTACCGGTACATTTTCATTGTTAATCGCACTAGTGCATTTTAATTGTTTATATGCATTGGGATATTTAAAGCATGTACGGAATGGTGCGTTTTGTAATTTATAGCACAAGGGTGTTTTAATTGTTTAAATGCACCGGGCCATTGTAATAGTTTGTACACATTGGTGCTTATTATTATGAAATGCACTCGGTCGCTGTTATGGATAGACATCACTGTCAAAATTTAAAAATATTAAAAATTTATGGTGTGTATGACATAAAATGTCGCATCGGTGCAGTTCGATTATAAGATATACGTAAACATCGTTGTTGCGTTAAAATTCGGTGCCCTTTGGGGGCCAATCTAGTTGAGTGTGCTCGTGTGGATTATTCTTATTGTATGCCACCAATGTGTTTTATGAAAGTATGCACTGGTGCGCATTTTTCCAACAAAGCGCACCTGTAAAAAAAAATTGATAAAACCACTGACCATAATGTTTTTTAGTTATAAAAGATATCCATAATAACCTCTATTAAAACATCTGCTACCATTGGCGGAGGTTGTAACGGAGATGTTTTTGACAATTTTTGTCAATATTGTAACACTAAAAACCTCCGTTATAACCTCCTCTACAAGCTCCTTTCCTTATAGTGAAATACTTGCATCTTTATGCCAACTTCACTTAAATTGTAACTGGTTTTGACTCGAGCATGAAACAACCTTAGGAATACTTTTTCCTCCAATTTTGTTTATGTCAAGTTCTTATACATTAGGTACCCAATCAAGGCCATTGGGAGAGACTCAATTTTATGAGGATAGGATACAGTGTATTCCTTTAATTTTGAGATTATATGTTATAAAGAGCTTTTAAAACTGCTATATGATATAGCTCACTTCACATCCATATATACTTAAGACATAATGTGCAAAGTAAAATGAGGTTTTCTCATAATTGTTTTTGTTATTTTCTTTAATGGTTCACCTAAATCATGATCTTAAATTTACATCATCATAATCATTCTTAAATTTAGAAAATTTAATATTATTACAACGATTGTAAAATTGAAATTTATTTTTCTTATTAGCAAGACATTTTAAGGAAAGTTTCTTTTCGCTTTCCATTTTATTAGTATTATAAAGGTGATTTATTCTTTCATTCCATGATATTTGAAGTCTTCTCTAATGAAATTCTTAGGACTTCTTTTTTATTTTAACTTACGGTTAATGATATTTTTTTAATACATTATTTTTTTAGTATTTTTTTTTTTCATAAGAAAAAAAGCATAATTCCATTCATCCAAAGAGATCAGAATTACATTCAGTATTCACTGTACTTAGTGAATTGGCTGTATCCAAAGTAATAGTTCTTGTGATGAGACTATAACGTCTTCTTTCAAAAAAACAATATAAATGCCGCTTCCCTGTTTTCCAAAAATAAATTATGGTGCTGTCCCAGCGGACTGTCTTTCTAAAACATTTACAGTTCTTAAATAAAAAGCCATTCTTTCTGCTGATTTAAGAGAAAACTTAAAACAGAATTAATATTTTTCAACCTTGATGTCAAAACCAACAGCGGTTTTATGTAATGAAAGGTCTGAGCATGCTCTCAGTTCTCTGTCCTTCCAGATCTTCTACTACTTTCCAAGTGCCAAAAGCCATGTTCTGCCCTTCTTTGGATGCCTGGTCCGCTTTTTGGTTATTTTCCCTGTATACATGCCGGCATATGAAAGTGTCAAAAGATTGTTTAAGCCTCTGTACAGTGTGAAGAATGTTTGCAAGTCTAACAACTCTGCAAGCTTGTGTTTGATTGGTCCAGTTTATAGTATTCATGGAGTCTCCAAATACCGCCAGTCTATTAATGCCCCTCTCAGCAGCAAAGATAAGCAGCAGTTTCAAACTCATAACTTCAGCAAAATTGTTTGTACCCATACCCAGTCCCATGGTGATAATAAAAAAGTGTGAATCGGTTAAATAAAGGACAGCTCCCCCACCACAGACCTCATTGCTAGCAGCTCCGTCAAAAAACCCCCACGGGTAAGTTCTGTCAATCTCCACTTCCATAATGCGACTCTGTTGTGAAGCCCTTATATGTTCGGGATAAGCCATGTAGAGACCCACCGTCATAGTACCAATAACCTCAGGTATGTATGGTTTATCCTGAAATATTACCCCGTTCCTAGCCAACCATATCCCCCAAATGATAAGTAATGGTAGGACCTTCTGTTTCTGAGTGCGCGCCCAGCTCCACCAGCGCTCCCATGCTTCGCTAACAGTGTTACCATCCCAACGACAATCAAAGCCCAGCAATCTTGAACATTCATGCTAGATCGCAGCCGTGAATGGACACTTGATGAAGAGATGTGTAATGGTTTCCATATCCATCTTACACAAGGCACACCACCACGGGCCCTGGAAGCATCTCTTCTGCAAAATATCCCATGTCGGAACCCGATTTTCCAATGCACACCACATGAAGAGTCTATTTTTCGATGGGCATTTTAGTTTCCATAAAGATCTCCACCACCAGACCTCATCCCGAACAGCTTCACCAGCACTAAGTACATTATAGCCCGTCTTAGGAGTATAAATCCCCGCCGGATCAAGTTCCCAGGTCAATACATCCTCCTCCTCCGTGAGATGAATACCTGCCCGATTCAAACCATGAATGTAATTACCCAGGAAAACAGCCTCCGGTTCCCCCAAGCCCAACATCTCCGCAGTTTTCCAGTATTGAATCCACGATTCATCAGGACGCTGATCAGCCAGATGATTAAGAGTGTATATACCCCGATTTTCCAGCGTATGGATAACATGAGCAGGCAAAATATGTAGTTGTTCACTCCCATTCCATGGATCTCTGCCAATTCTCACCTTTTCTCCATTGCCAACATCCCAAGCCAGAAAATTTTCCACCAATGTGAAAGACTTAACCACAGCCTTCCATATCACCGATCCCCCAGCATGTGTTTTCCGGGGGCACCTAATCCAATCCTCCAGACTAGTATCAGATAGATACTTACAAATAATAACCCTGGTCCAAAGACTATTAGTCTTGATAAGTCGCCAGCCTCCCTTAGCTGCCAACGCCTGGGAGAACAGAAAAATATTCTTTAATCCCCAGCCCCCAAGACCTTTAGGAACAACAATCCTCTTCCAATTGACCCAGGGTGTGACCTGACCATCCTTCTTACCACTCCACAGGAATCTAAAGCATAACCGCCTGATCTGTTCCAGGATTCCTTTGGGTATCCATGACAAAGACATCCAATATACAGGGATGGCTTCTAAAACAGCCTTAACCAGAACCAGCCTACCAGCACGCGACATCCACTTATGACTCCAAACGTTCAATCTTTTTTCCACCTTGCCAATTAACCACCTCCAATCCGTCTTAAGATAAGTATTTGCTTTAAGTGAGAATCCCAGATATTTTAAACCTTCATCAAGAGTAGATACTTTAAAAGGAAAGTATTCAACAAGTGCCCGTTCCTCCTCCTGTCGAAGCAGATGAGTAGTAAGGGTAGACTTATCAGCATTAATGTCCATCCCCGTCGCCAAAGAGTACAAATCCAGGATCTCCTTCAAGGTCCGAGTATCCCTTCGATCTCCTGAATAGAAGATGATGATATCGTCCACAAATAAGAGATGAGTAACAAATAACCGATCCCCAATGTTAATGCCCCGAAACCTCCCCTGTAATTTAGCATCAATAATAGCCCTGCTCAAGCCTTCAGCCACTAGCAGAAAGAGAAGTGGGGAGAGCGGACAGCCTTGCCTAAGGCCTCTTTCCGCATGGAAAAAAGGGGTGGCGGCACCATTCAGTAACACAGAAAAAGAAACAGTAGTTATGCATGACATGATCCATCTAATAAAATCAATACCATATCCCAAGTGAGTTAGAAGGAGCCGGATATATATCCAACTCACCTTATCGTATGCTTTGGACAGATCGATTTTAAGAATAGCACCTTTGATGTGCCGAGTCTTCATGCTGTGCAGACCTTCCTGTGCCACCCCTATAGCCTCATGTATCTGTCGACCCTCAAGAAAGCCAAACTGTTCAGCAGTGATATGTTCTGAAAGTGAAACCTTGAGTCTCCGAGCAATGACCTTCGACACAATCTTGTAAATACAATTGCACAAAGAAATAGGTCTGAATTCTGAGAGGGTAACCGGGTTATCGTTCTTAGGTATGAGGGCTATAAAGGTAGAGTTGAAACAGGCAGGAAGCCTCCCATTCAATCGTGAATCCTCAACCACCTGCAGGAGATCCAGTCCGACAATCTCATACAGCTCAATAAAAAATTCCACAGTCCAGCCATCCGGCCCAGGGCTCTTGTCTTTCTGAAAGCTGCCAAGAACCTCCTTCAGCTCCTCCTCAGTAACAGGTCTCATCAAATGCCTATTGTCCTCCTCCTCAGCAAAACGTGGGATTAATTGGGCAATCCTAATAACTTCTGCAATGGAGGCCTGTGCAGGAGCCTTAAACAGTTGCTGAAAATGACCCACCCCACATCTAGCTTTGCCTTCAAAGTCAAAATGTTCATTACCATCTGCATCTTTCAGGCTCCATATAGTATTGACCGCCTTCCTCCCCCTGGCATATGCATGAAAAAACTTAGTATTCTCATCCCCACATTCCAGCCAGACCGCCCTGCTCTTGAGTCTCCAGGTTTCCTCCTTTTCCATCAAAATTTTATTTCTGAGACCTTCCATCCTGGCCAATTCAGCCTTAGTTTCCTCGGTCAGTAAGCCCCCACCATCCCCCTCATAAATCTGTAGAAGTTCAGCCTCAATAGATTTCAGATCAGCTTCATCTCTAATTTTCTTATCAAAGGCCCATTTTTTAACAGCTCCTTTTAACCTTTGAATATTCTCAGCGAACTGGAAAGCCCCAGTACGAGCATGTTCCACATCATACGCCCGCCAAATGTCCTGAAAGAGCTCTTTAAAAGAATCATCTCTAAGCCAATTCTTGTTAAATTTAAGAGAGCTAGGTGGATTATCAGGTCCATGCCTGATCTCAATAAAGATAGGGAAATGGTCAGAATCCCCACCGTTCCCTACCCACTGTCGGATTTGTAAAAATCTGTCCACCATCTGTTCAGCCACCAGGAAACGATCAAGTCTTTTTGCCACCCAAGCCTCACCACTCCTGTTGTTCCTCCACGAGGGTTTCAGCTTGATAGGTTCAATATCCAGCAAATTTTTAAGAACCAATTTCTGTTGAAAATACCCTGCCATAGGATCCACAAGTGCCCGAGGTCCCCAAACTTCTGAATTTCCCAACGTGAAGTTTAGGTCACCTCCCACCACAACCGATTCACCTTCAAATAAGGGATCCTGCAGCAAAGAATCCCAAAAAGGGGCCCTATTAACATAAGGCCCGTAGATATTAACCACAGTGAAGCAGGTGCCCAGGTCAACAGAGAGGAATTCAGCTCCTAGCACAGAAGCCCTTCCCCAAGCATTAACCAGTTTAATCGCACAATTTCTCCAGCCCACCGCTAATCCCCCAGAGCGACCCCTCGCATCCAGGGTCAAGAAAGTCCATCCTGCCAACCACAGTTCCAATTTCTCCTTGATGATAGTACCTAAACCTAAAGTCTCTTGTAGCAGGATCACATCAGGATGTTCAAGAGTAAGCACCCTCATGAAGGCTAATTTCTTTTTAGGCCCAGCCAGACCACGGCAATTGAAGGACATAATCTTCATAACCGCACCTTCGTCCGGGCATTCACTGCTCTAAGTGCCCTTTCAATTGAAACCTGTTTCCCATCCCTGAGATCCAAACGGGCCCTGCTCCGTGCCTTAGATAAGTGGGATCTCCGGCCTCTGCCCCTCCGGGCCATCACCACCGTCTTACCCAAACCCCCCCCAGAAATTTTAGTGCAGGAACGGAGATTGTACCCAGAAGCAGAAGATTCAGGTGAAGACCCTGGTGAAGAGGGCTCAGGGGTTAAGATTCCAGGGTCCGGCCCCAAAGAAGTCAAGATGTTCTCCAGAGGAGTCGTTGTCAATGTAGTGTTGGGTACATCAGGTTCGACCACCGGACAGATACAATTCCCAAAAGAGGGCGCAACAAAAGAAAGAGGAGTAGTCTCAGGCAGACCCGACAAAGATAAATTCTTCAAACCATCAACCCAATCAAAACCGACCACAGAACACCGATTGATAAAAAGATGTACAGAGGGTGTAAAAGAGAGAGAAGAAATACCCGGCAAGATAGGTCCCGGCACTGCAACCACATCTGTCGGAACAGGGCCAATAAAATCCTCAAATGTATCGCTAAGGTCTCCAGCAAGAATGTCCCGTGCCTCAACCGAGTCCGGTCCAGCAATATCCGAAACACCCAAATTCAGGTCCCCAACCACCTCCATCTGCTTAGACACCAGCTCGTTGTGCATCAAAACTGAGGGTTCATCCCTAGTTGCCAAACCCGAAGGGTTACTCATCCCCTCATTCATGGCGCGGGCCGATAGCTGACATGCAGACTCCGGGTGTCCATACACATGACACCGTCGACACCGAAAGGGTATATTCTCATAATCCAGCATTTGGGTGATAACAACAGGCCCCCATTCCAGATTGATATGCTCCGGCAGCCCCTCCCGCACATTTAAATTGACCAGTATACGAGCAACCTGCTTGTAGTGCGTCTTCATGTAGGAGAGATCGGCTTCCAGAAAATTCCCCAAAATATCCCCAATCTGATGAAAATGGCGAATATCCCAGAAATGAAGCGGAAGTCCCGGTAATCTTACCCATACTGGTGACAAATTGATTCTCTCCCGACTCGCATCGAACAGGGGATGCCAAGGCTTCAATAGAACCGGCTTCTGTTTAAGGTGCCAATTCCTGTTCAAAATTTTGTGCATATCATCCTTATCGCGGAGTACCACCGCAAACCATCCACGGAGCAGCATGTCCACCTCAGGAGTGTATCCCAGAACCTCGCTCCACTGAGAATCCACCCAAGCCATCACCGTGGGCCGAGCAAAAATCCTGCCCATAACCCTACCAACCAGCGTTACGCAAGACATCTCAAGGACACGTTCCCAGGCAATGTCCTCGCCTACCGCATAGCTTCCCACCGTGCGGGTTCTGACCCAACTCCTCTTCCTTCGCCGGCTTGAACCTTTACTGGCAGCCCCAGTCCCCAGCACGTTCCCAGCACAATCCTGCTGATACCCAGCACCCGTCACAGGACTACCACACCCCCGTAGTTCGTGAAGAGCCAGAGGAACACGTAAATCCCCTGCAGTTTCACCAATAAACGTCCCAGCCAGTTGCTCAACCTGACGGGCATCACCAGCATTGGCAATCTCATTAAAACCTTCCACAGCTACATAACCCTCCTGAAACCCTGACACCTGATATCCCAGGTTCTCAGCAAAATAAACATCCGCCGCTCTCGAGTCCGGGCTCCCCAAGAGAGCTTCAGGTAAGCCAACAGGTTCCAAACAGTCCGGCAGTAGGTACCCAGGGACGCAAGGCGAATATTCCGGTGACAAAACTCCAATATCCGGGCTCACCAGCCCCATCCCGGTCGCTGCAGTGTCGCCAGGCCCCATCAGAGGGTAGCCATCCAAACCCCTCCTCATCACACCACCTGGCGCCCCCCCTGTCTACAGATGCCTCCATCTGTCCACCGTCACAAGTATCCATGTCCATAACCTACACCAAAAACAAAACGCAAGATCCAACAAAAACCTTCAAGACCCCACAGCGCCGGCACAAACCTCAGAACCCTGACGCTTCCTCAGAAAGCAACAGCGAATATCGAAAAAAACCTCAGGTAATCTCCCACGGCCATCAAAAACTGAGAAAAACCGGCAGGTCGACAGGGACAGGTTTGAGTTCGTCATCTCCACAGTACAGCGGTCGGTAGCTCACAGCTACCTGCCCCCGCACCAAACCCTACCTCCATCGCCCTCACCTCCGCCATCTCTCCCCTCTATGAGGACTCCATTATGTTACAGCACATGATGCATACCTTTATTTTTTTAGTATTATTTAAGTGTTCATTGCAATATAATTTTTCAATAAATTAGGTTTTTATAATTCTTTTAATATTATTCATATTTAAAAAGATAATTTCCTAAAACAAGTAGTTCATGCGTGTGCCAACTTCTTTTATTGTTAAGCTATTTTTATTGCAATTAGAAGTAATGTAGGAATCTTCTTGTCTACCGTGTTAATTATTTACACGTGTTTATTAAATACCTAATCATGATTAGATATCTATATTATTATTTTAATAATATTTATGTTATTTTGATGGTGTTTTTAGATTATTATTTAGACAATCGAGTAGGTTAGGTTATTATTTTAATTGAGAATATCTTTACATTATTAATATTTTCTTTAATTACTTTTATATAATTATTAATAACCTTATGGTATTAATATTCATTAATTAATATTATATATAATATCATTAAGTTACAAGTGAAATATATATTTAATTATTCTTTTTAATTAATGTCAAGAAAGATAAAAAGAAAAAGAATTAAATAATAAGAAATTAATTTAGAAAGATAAAATTAAATCAAAACAAAATAATATATTGTTATTATTTAGTTTTAACTAATATCCATTATCTTTTTTAATCTAATTTTAATAATCTAATTTAATATTTAATTACTTTTATCTAATTTTAATTAATATTTAATTATTATTATAATTATGATAAATTTGGTATTATGTTTTTTAATACTATTGTATTTTTCCTTTTAAGTAATATAGTCCAGTTTTCATTTTATATTTTATTATTAATATGTTACTCTAATTCTATTATTTTTATAATCTAAAATCCATCATTTACATATTTTATTTTAATATTAATAATTTATTATTTCCATATTTTAAGAGTAATCATTTATGATTTTTAAGATTAATCATTTATTATGATGCTTCATTATTATATAATATTTCATTTTTTTATTCTTATTTTATAATCAATACATTATTCACTATTTTAATTATGTTTAATATATAAAATATTTTATGATAATAGAATTTATTATTTTAATTATTGTTAATATATAAATTAGTTTATGATAATGGAATGTTATTGATGATGGATTAACTTTTATTTATTAAGATTATTTTGTTTTATTAATTAACTTTAATAATAATAATAAAAAAAATTATTTAATTTGCTCTAAAATATTTCTCACCTTAAAAAAAAGTTTTATTGGCTCACCATATAATTTTGACAAAAAACTTAAAATTTTCTTTTTTATCAAACTAGCCAATACAACTAAAAAAATGCAAATAAATATTATTATTCCAATACAACTAAAAAAATTCAGAAATATATTATTATTCCAATAAAACTAAAGAAATTCAAATAAATATTATTATTATACATAATAATGAATCGCCAGAAAATGTCTACGAAATAATAGGCTCTCATTATAATGTCTACCTATTTCAAATAAATGTCGTATCTTTGACTGTAGTTTCCATGTTGAAGCTGCAGCAGTGCTGAATATTTACGTGTCGAAACTCCGAAGCGCGTTCACAGCTCAACTGTGACAATTGAGGCTGGTTTTCCGTCGTGGTTTAAATGAAAGGAGGCAGCCATTCCTCGATACCACTAGCGCTGCTGTGGTATTAGTCGAGTTGTGAACGCACTTCGGAGTTTTATAAATATTCAGCAGGGCGCAGCTTGAAAATTTCCTTACGGTGATACGACATTTAATTGAAATAGGTTGGCATTATAATTAGCTTATATTATTTCAATGGACATTAAGATGAGCCATTTCCTAGCTAAGTTATATTGTATTATCTTGGAAAAGAAGATTAGCAAATGGTTAGAAATGGAAGGTAAGCAAGTTAAAGGCCAAGTAGGTTTTAGAAGGAATCATTCAACCAACCACCTCGTTACCCTTAGGATCATTGCAGAGGAATGTCGTAATAATAAGTCTCACATTTTTTGTTACTTTGTGGATTTTAGGAAAGCTTTTGATACACTGCCTAGAAATAGCCAGTGTAATAGCCTAGAGGAGCTCAATGTTCCTTTTGAGTCGAGCGCTGCCGTGATAAGGTTATATGAAAATTTTATCGCCAAATTTAAGAATAATGAAGGCTGGTCAATGGATATCAACTGTAATATTGGAGTTAAGCTTCGCTAGGATAGTAAACTGGAGGAAGTGACTTCTTACAAATATCTTGGAATTGATATTCATCACAAGCTCAATTAGAACAATAGCATTGAGAAAATGATTAATGGAGGATGGAAAGCTTATTTTGGTCTTGAAGATAATTGTAAATCAATCAACCTAGTCATGTGGGATAAAAAAAAGTTCCTCTTTGAAACTCTTGTCATCCCTGTTACCTTATATAGTTGTGAAATATGGGGGTGCAACATTTCTAGAGAATCTTGGAGAAATATTAAGCAAATCCAGAAGTGGTTTATAACTTATAACCTCAAAATAAAAATCAATACACCTTATCCTATTATCCTCATAGAAGTGGGTCTTTCCCCCATTGAGAGCATGGATATGACTAGGTACTTAATGTACAAGCATAAGATAAATAACATGGGAAATGAGAGACTTTGTAAAATTGTTTTAAATTCAAGTCAAAACCAACTACGCCTCAGCGAAGTTGGTGTAAAGATACGATGGCTTGGTTAGACCATTGGGGCATTGATGAAAATGACACTTTATAGAATATCGATAATGTCAAATTTATATTATTACCTTTAAGTTTAAAGAGAAATTGTGGTGCAAGGAAAATTTAGCGATTAAGAGAAAACTAAGATACTATAAGGAGGTCATTAACCCTAATTTGGAAGATCAGAAATATCTCTCAATAGTAACTAGTTCAAAGAAGAAAGTTAATATAGCCAAGATTAGAATGAACTCCCATGAGCTTCATAGCGAAACATGATGTTGGCCTATTCCCAAAACTCCGTGGTGGAAAGGGTTTTCCATCTTTGTGAGTCTATGAGTGCTGTGGATGAAAATCACTTTCTCTTAGAGTGCCCTGCTTACACCCACATTAGATATAAGTTTTATAGTATTTGCTACAATACAAACCTTGCTAACCTCCTAACTTGCCGAAACTATAGTGAGCTTGGAAAGTTTCTTACCAAGATTTTTGAGCATAGGAACAAAAGTTTAAAGCAAACCAAATAATAACCTTCTTAAGGTTCGATAGACTAAAGTTGGTTGAGTGGAAATGTTTTTTATGTTTTTCATAAAATATTTGATACATTGAAATAAGATATTAATCTAATTACACCCATAGGTGTTTAGATATTATCTGATGAGATTTTGGACTTCCTTGAGTGGATCAACAAGATTAACCCGAGTGTAACAAGTGTAGAGTCTTGATTCATTTCATGGTCGTCGTATCTTGTTTTTTTCAGTGGAATCAAGAAAAGCTAATCAATACATAGGGGCTCAACAAGAGAATCATGTCACTTACAAGAATTGAACCTAGGTGGGGAGGGTAACAATCATTCCTCCCAACCAGCCAAACTACATCCAATGGACAGTCGCCGTATCTTGTTATTCTCAAATGCATCTTGATTAACATTTAAATAAGTTTCAGTCAAACGTGGATAAGAAAATGGATATATTTATTAAATAACAATTATTTTTATGTCTATATTAATTAGTTTAATGTTTATGATAGTTTAATGTTTAACCTTTGTTTAACAACCAACCATCTCCACAAAACTAAGTGGTTGGCTACACCTATCAGTGTTCACGTACTACTTTACTTGTGGTTGTGCTAGTAAGATATATTAAATTAATAATTATATTATAAATAAAATATATATTAAATCATAAATAGTTGTAACTTAAAATATTAGAAACTAACAATTATTAATATTATTATAAATAATTATAATAATCAAAATTTTAATTACAATTGAAATAATTATAGAATATTAAAAATACAATCAATATCATGTAGATATCTTGAAAGACTCACACACTAAATACATTAATGTGTTTATATGAGTTATAACATAAAACGAATTGAAATAAAGCGTTTTTTTAAGAAATAGATCAATATGTATTTCCAGTTTAGGTTTAAGTAAATGTATATAACAGAAATTAAATGGTTGATATAGTGATTAGAATTATATTTTAAAGAATAATGTGCTTAGCAATAATTATGTGGTTGTTTTACTAAAAGTCATGTAGATGTGAAGAAATTAGTTAAATGTACAAAAGTGGAAAGCAACCCCACATTAAACACATTAATGTTTCTCTTAAAGTGTTTGATACAAAATAAATTTTAGAAAAAAAAAGTGATTTCTTCTTTTTATTAAGATTAGATTAATAAATTTTAATAATCATTATTTTTAACTAATTAAAAATTAAAATAAATTTTTAACTAATTATTTAATCTATCTAAATAAACAAATTCAATCGCTTTTTTAATTCTCCCTTTTGTTGCTTTAGAGAGCAGGAACATTGTCTGTGAGATTCATTTTTCTTGTTTAAAACTTGACAGAAGTATTATGCAGCACGCAAAAAGTTTCCAGTGAGGCTGTTTGTTTCCAGTGAGGCTGTTCTTTAATGTGTAAAAATCATGTGACAGAATCACACAAACTGGAAAATATAAAAGGCAATAGGCAGTATTAGTTCAATGAATTTTGATCATGTTAGAGCTTATGGTGGCTAAATTTACTCCATTATTTTTGGTGTGACATTTAGAGAGAACTGACCAAATCAACACCATTAAATAAGTAAATAAATAAGAGATATGATCATTATTGAAGAAACATAAGATATTTAAAGAATTAATTGAATAACTATATTCAATCCAAACTGTCTATTTCTTGAAATTTTAGGCTTGTCTGTCTGATACTATAAAACATCTAGAATCATATGACGTCCTTTGATTGGTTTAGGTGTCAAGCTTGGTTTTAACATTTTGTTTATTTGGGATTTAGTTTCAAGGGATTTTCAGACAATTGCACTTCTTGGAAACCTTCACCTACATACATCATTCCACTATTGAAATTTCAATAATTTGACCATTGCACTTCTTGGAAACCTTCACCTACATACATCATTCCTCTATTGAAATTCCATGATCAGCAATATTTTCTTAAGCCTAGCCCCCTCTGTTATACTGATCATCTTCACACCCACATGCTAGAAACCATCAAGGCAATCTTTGAAAATTGATGGGAACCTTTTGGAGGAGAAAGGAATAAACCCATCAACATATTTCCACACAAACCTTAGAAGATAACAAGCCTCCGAAGGTTCTCTTGTTCAATGTTGCATTGGTAATAAGAGAAATGGTTATAAGGTTGAGAGAAGTTATCCATATAACCAGAGAAGTTATCGATGTAGCAGCATATGAAAACATGCATGCGTTTACCCATGTCCCTAAATGGGTTGTGGAGAGAAAGGTAACTGGAATTTTTGGAAAGCAAAGGCCTGGAAATTCCATACCAAACCTATATTTGTGGGGTCCTAAATGGGTTGTGGAGGATAGACTAGAGAGAAGGTAACTGGACTTTTTGGAAAGCAAAGAGGTAGAAATTCTAGACCAAACCTATATCTGTAGGGAGTAGGGAGTTTGTTGATGGAAATGTACAAACAATGTTGAGTTGAATTGAATAAACATTTTAAGTAGTCCCATGAGACAGCCATGAGAGAGCCCTTATGTAATACCCCAAGACTTTTGAATTATCTAATTTAATGTTTTTACTTGAGAAACATTATCCAAACAATTATGATTTTGTAAAAAAATTATAAAACTCTATAGTTACATTCATGTGGATGAATATTATATTATTTTATTATTATAAATAAAAATAACACACTTGGAGAAACCAATTGAAAGAGGGAACACCATCATGAGACAATGAACAAATGGATAGCAAACAAGATATTTTGTATCAATCAAATCCAAGTCAAAATATCAACAAATCGACCAAATGCACAATTATAGGGATCAAGATATTTACTTGAGATTTGATTGACATGCCACGAGACTTAGGAAACAATTATATATTGGTGCACTAAGAAAGCACAAGACATTGTGTAGTGCATGGAGAGATGGTTGCTATGTTGTGGGCAAGCCACTGAGTATTGTATTTTTCCCTCTTTGTTGAAAGTCCATCACTTGATCTGTTATAGACTCTTTGGAAGAGTTTGTGTTCATATCTGCTTAGCTCATTCATTAGTCCATGGTGGTGATCCAGATCGGGGGTGAAGTTGGACAAGAAGAGCGGTTGTCATCTTCTATAGTTGGAAGGAACTGTAAGACTCCAAATGTTTTTCCCATTTGTTTTCAAGTAAGTAAAATTTATTTTCTATGTGATTAATAATTATTTCAACTACCAAAAGTATTACTGGATAGATGTTCACTATCGATCCATCTGGAAGGATTTTTTTATGGTTTTTGTTTACTGGTTGGATTAAAGCAATGAGTGATAGATCAGATCTATAAAGTAAATTATTACAGTAGTAGAGTTTGTTTATACCAGATTTTGGTGTGTTACAATTTGGTATCAGAGCATGGTTCAAGTGCTCAGATCTAAGGGTTCATTGTTTGCTTTCTGCTATTGCTCGGGATGAGTATTTGGTTAGACATTTTGACAATGGATATTTAATTCCATTGCTCAAGATAGAGTATTTTGTTAGACGTTTTGATGATGGATATTTCATTCCAGAAATTTATTCGGGTTTATAGAGCGATCCGAAGTGCTAATCCAGATTATATTTCGGGTTATTCAGATCGATCAATCTGCAAGAAAATTGTTTTAGATTTATATTTAAGATACATATGGGGGGGTGCATGAAGATGCTCCCCAATTTCATTGCAATAGGGCCACACTAGCGGAGAAAAAAAAATAGCGCGACTGCACCTAAGGAGACGTGCACACGCCTCTAGGTTTGGTACCGAACCGAGGTGCATGCAAATTGATGGCGCATGCGCGTCGCTAATGCGTACACGCAGAGGAGACGTGCATGTGACCCTATTAAAAATATTAGAAAAAACAGTCGACAATTTCCCCATTTTTCATTTGGTCGACTGAGCATGTCCTCTTCCTCCGCGTACACGTCCATTCAATTACCAACGGAGGCCAAATCCACTCCAAAACCACCCAACAACACCCACAAACTCATCACCACTTCGATTAATAGTTAAATATCACATTTTTTTTTCAATTTTATTCATTATTTGTGTCAATTTTTGTATTTTTTTTGTTTATGTAACTGTAAATAATTCCCAAATTTTAAAAACAATGAATCAATTTTCAACTACAGATTGCAACTGAGACAATGAGTGAACAAGATGTTAACCCCGAATCCGATGGAACACAAGAAAACCCAAACCTTGGACCCAATGGCGAAGAAAACCGTGAACACAATCCAAATGCCGAACAAAACCAAAACCCACAACCTAATTTTGAACAAGATGACCTTAACCACTATGTAACTAAAATGCGAGTGCACACTCGCGAACTTAGAAACTCGGGTGAACCATCTCGATTGTCTCTTTCCACGTCAATTGAGAACTCAATCGACTCCCTCATACATGCACACCAGCAATTGACCGACATGACTCAATTTAGAGCTAGGATGCGGGAGTACTACTCCACGGGAATCTCCAAGGAAGCAATAAAATATTTGAACATTACAAAAGCCCAATTATATAGTATGTTCACTGATCCGAAAACAGGCCAACCACTTAACATTACAAAGCCACGTGTCTGCATGGATTGGTGTCATTACCAACTGTGGAGGGACAATTGGATGCAGAGGTGGTTCTGGGTGTACGATAAACCTCCATGCAATAATAGGGAGGTTCCACAGTACTTCCTTCGCCAACTGTGGGTTGAGTTTTTCCTCGGTTTACATGTCAACTATTTTGACATAACCAAGTTCCAGGGTGTTGGGCGTGGCTCTTCCCAAGATCGACCTGCTGCCAGGAGGAACCCACTGAGAGGGCCACCAGCTCCGAGGTGCGACCCCAACCCCTCTCTCCATCCACCTCAGTTGCCCCATAAGCTTGATCAGATCAAGGTGGCAATGAGGAATGTTGCACGTGGTCTCCTCAGACACACCTCCTTTGTAGCAGCGACTACAGTGGAGAGGTTGAGTGACTTTGATAGAGATCTAGGTGCAGGGCCTTCACAACAGGGCCAGGATAGACCCATGACCGATGGTAGCCATGATGGGCATTTCAGTTCGACGGGGACAATGCCACATCCTTGTCCCCATTGCGGGCACACTTGCCCTGGCCTGACCGAGGGTTGTTATATGGATCAAGTCAACAATTTTTTTAATGTGTTTTCAATCATCACTTTATAACTTGTAAAGTATTTTGAATGTATTTTTGTTTGACCTAAACTATTATTTCAATGTACAGTTATTCAGAGCTGATACACCGAGATGGGAGAATGTAGAATCTCCCAACTTGGATGCAACAATGGCAGCTGCAACTGAAATTGCGACACCCTACATGGAGGTATTTTCAGTACCTGACACAATTTTGTTATTACTTATGTCATTTATATTACTCAAGTATTTATATTTATGGCATACACGTTGATAGTTCGTACAATTTTCTTGAATATCTTGATTTCCTAGATAATGACTTGTTTAACATGTTCATAACATGATGCGTTTTGTTGTCCACAGGTGTTTCGTGACTACGGTGATCAGCCACCCCCGCCAGGGATTGGCACATCACCATATACATAGGTACAATGTGTAGTTATAAGCATGCTTTTAATTTGATTTGTTACGACTTACTATGGTTTAATTTATTGTTTGTTTACTAAATTGTGATATTACAAATGTATATGTAGGTTCCACCAGCAGCTGTGTCTCCGCATTTAGTCCTGTGTATCCACCTCCTCCCATGAGTCCCCCCCCTCGCTTTCATCTAGACCCCTCCCTACGTCCACCCTCTCCCTTCCATCCAACCCCCCCTCTCCGACCATACTCCCCCCTCCATCCATCCTCCCCCACTCGCCCACCCCCCTATGTCCATACATCCCCCCCAATTTATCCACGCCCCCATGTCTATCTATCCTCCCCCATTCGTCCACACCCCGCCTTCCTTCCACCTTCCCCTCTTCATCCACAACCTCCCATTTGTCCATCCTCCTCCCTCCATTCAGGACTGCCCTCCCATGCACCATCCCTCAACAACGTCCATAGCCCTTTCCGTTCAATACCCTCTATTTTGTAGCCGGCAGGGGTTCATAGTCCACATGATCCTCCTCCACCCCATACCACCATTTCTTCTCCCACCATATCATCCCCACTTCCCGCCACTATTGTTGCATCTAATCTTCCAATATCCTCATCAGTATCTCCAGTGGTTGCACCTATAGTGGCTGCCACTACATCTGGGCCCCCCCCCATCACTGCATCGGAGTTGGTTTTCCGGCCATCTGCTCCACCTGCTAGCCCAGAAAGCCAGCCATGTCCATCGTCGGAGGTGTTCACGGTGAGAATCAAGTTAATTTATGAAAATATTTTGATGCATTAACAAAAATTAATTTAAGCAATTATGACTTTTCAATGAAATGATTGCTTTAAATGTTGTAGGCTGGAATTGCTCAGAGGCTCCACAGATCTAGGACACCTGTCCAACATTTCCCACTCATGTCAGAGGTGATTTATTTAATATTCGAATTCTACATTTTTTTTATAAATGTGGTAAATGTTGCAAATGTTTGAAAATGACGGTATCTTATATCATTTGTTCCAGATCCCGGAGAGACAGTCTACTCCTAGACGAACCAAGACCCGAGGCACTGGTAGCTCGAAGAGTAAGAAGATCAACTTTGTATATGCACCTAGGAGTGACGGTGGTGGTCACAATGCTTGACACTCCACGTGTTATGTACATTAGCCACGATGTGGCACTTTTGTGCACCAGTTTTGATGTACTTTGTATCTATGGCACGAGTTGCCATGTATTTTGTATCTACGGCATGAGTTGTCGTATTTTGTGTAGGGCACGAGTTGCCATTGTACGTACATTGGGAACCATGTTCCACTATTCGCCAGAAATTGTATATGTTTGGATGAGTTTTGTAGCCTCGATGTACATGGATTTTCAGTTATGTGATTTATATATCTCGTTGTCTAATGTGGTTGTCTCATGTTGTGTGTATCATGATGTGATGTTGTGTAAATTTGGGTTTTACCTAGATCTTAGAAGAGAAGTTGGATATCGTAGTTCAACTTGGTTTATCTTTCCACATGTAAAAGCTTCTAATGGTATCTATGTTAAGAGAACATTGTAAACATAGGCTAACTCAAACAAAATCATGTGTGATAATTAATCTAAAAACAAACGGAATAAATGGATGGACAAATCACACCTCATGGCACATAAGATATATATTGGGAACTTGAGTACTAGGAAAAGAACACTTAAAAATAGAAAATTTCCATTGTCGTCAAAAGGTTAAAATGAGATCCAACATGATTTTTAATAGCTCTACATAATGAGATCCAAAAAGGCCATACTCTACATAATGAAATGTCGTCACTAGTATTTATTTTGACCATTTTGTCCACTTAAGATCATGCAACAAATTAATAACCAAGTTATGGAATCATTTCTTAATCAATTGTCACCATACAAATAGAACAACCTTGAGCACAATGTATAGCTAGCTCATTAATTCTCACTCACAGATATAGCCACCTTTGATTTGATGACCATCACATCCACTACCATTTACAATTAGGACTTCCTTAATTTATCATTATGTGATAGCGATCTAATTTTATGTATGCATATATGTGTATAGTGGTTTGGATTCAAATGTATGCAGATGAATATATATGTACAATGAAAATGATTTAATCTTTACATGTATTATAATTTAGGGCTATATCTTAGGATACATAATAGGGTTTCATTGTGACTAGAATACAAACTAGGGTTTTTAGGCTAGGATCTCATGTTTCTAGGCTAGGATCCAAGCTCCAAGTCACCATATTAATGTTTAATTCCACTATCATGTCATCATTCTCACCAATACCATGCCCACTACTACAATCACCATCAAGCCTCATAATCCCACTTTGAACATTTCCCATACTTCCAAGTTAAAATTGATATAGGTCTTGTTGCTAAAAGCTTTTCACTTATCTATTCACATAGACAAATCCACTCCTGTGAAAGATTTGTTGTAGCTTGGTACATGCAAGTTCACATGCAATAATACTTGAGAGATCATTTTACCCCATGATCCATGGAAGATTCATTGGAGTCATATGAACCTCATTGTCATCACCCCAACCATGGTCAAGACGCCAAGATCCATCCTTAGTAGACAAAACCTCATGTTGGAACCCATACCACACTCAAAGATTAAATTTTTTTTGAAAGGGCATGTTTGGGGCATTAGAGGAAATTTGGGTAAAAAATGGGCCTCCTAAGGAAAATAATAAGAAACTAATAAAATAATAGTAGAGAGAGAGTAAAAAACTACCTTTCTTGGATCATATTTTCAACTTATCTCCTTGTAGGTTTACTCAAATTTCAAGTGGGGGGACTCGTTGGATGCATTAATAAATTATGCATCCAACGAGTACCCATGTTGCATACTTTTAACAACATCCACACCATGAAAAATTGAAAATACATTAAAAAAAATGCTTTTCTAGTGAGAGAAAACATGTTTTTTAATGTATTTTCGATTTTTCATGGTGTGGATGTTAAAAGTATGCAACATGGGTACTCGTTGGATGCATAATTTAATTATGCATCCAATGAGTCCCCTTGCTTGAAATTTGAGTAAATCTACAAGGACATAAGTTGAAAATACGATCCCAAAAAGTAGTTTTTATTTTTTCCCTCCAATTGTTTTAGGTGCTCCCTTTTTTAATTTTAAAGCATTTTGATTGGCTAATACATGATGACATGGAATTTTTATTATTTTTGGAAGGCCCATTTTAAATTGAAATTTCCTCTAATGGTTGAGGGAATCTTGATTTTTTTATAATAACACATGAGAGGTTCTTAGAGTCAAATACATTGGATATAAATAAATTCCCCAACACCTTCAACATCTTCATCACCATATTCATCACCATCGCCATCATCATCAATGCCTTCAAAATCATCACCATCTTCATTATCATCACCATCACCATGAACATCAACTTCACCACCATCACCATCATCATCAACTTCACCATCTTCATCATCATCACCTTCTTCGTCATCATCACCATCTCCACTTTTGGATGCGAGACAAAACCATCACCATCTTCATCATCACCATCACCATCACCATCAACCTCACCACCATCACCATCATCATCAACGCCACCATATTCATCATCATCACCATCTTCATCACCATCACCATCTCCATCTTTTCGATGCGAGATAGAACCATCACCATCTTCATCATCACCATCACCATCACCATCAACCTCACCACCATCACCATCATCATCAACGTCACCATCTTCATCATCATCACCATCTTCATCACCATCACCATCTCCATCTTTTGGATGCGATACGGAACCATCACCATCTCCATCATCACCATCACCATCACCATCAACCTCACCCAAACCCTAGCCCTAACCCTCACCCAAACCCTAGCACTAAGCCATCTTCTCCATCCTCACCATCACCATCACCGTCACCATCAATGTCTTCATCATCACCACCATCTCCATCATCATCATTGACTCTAACTCTAACCCTAATTCAATTTCCTTCTATAACGCTAGCCCTAACCCTCACCCAAACCCTAGCACTAAGCCATCTTCTCCATCCCCACCATCACCATCACCATCACCATCAACGTCTTCATCATCACCACCATCTCCATCATCATCATTGACTCTACCTCTAACCCTAATTCAATTTCCTCCTATAACCCTAGCCCTAACCCTCACCCAAACCCTAGCACTAAGCCATCTTCTCCATCCACACCCTCACCATCATCGTCACCATCAACGTCTTCATCATCACCACCACCTCCATCATCATCGTTGACTCTACCTCTAACCCTAACTCTAACTCCAACTCTAACTCTAACTCCAGGTTCCTCATCAAAGCCTCCATCATCATCATCTTCATGACCATTGCCATCGCCATCACCATCACCGTTAACCTCTTCATCATCATCATCATACGTGCCCGGTGGGTGATTTTCCAGAGTTGACCCCTGTGTGCAAAAATTGCACACTCCCTCACTGAGCAAAACCCTAGTTTCCAAGATGGACGTACAAGATGAGGGCAGGGCCACCAGGCCAGAGGGGAGGGGAACCCCTAGCACTATCCCGGCGTGCTGAATCCAACGGAGTCAACGGTTTGTTGATCCGAGCCACGACCTTCATTCTATGGCTCGTCCCGTCTCGCATCCAGAAGGCCTTCAGGGAGACCTGCTAGATGCCTGCCGAGGGTGTAGAACTCCAATCATGCAACAAAACTAGGTTCCGGGGAGTCCTACAGGTGTTTCTAGGAAGGTTCCTACCTGGTGGATTATTTTCCAGAGTTGACCCCCGTGTGCAAAAATTGCACACTCCCTCACTGAGCAAAACACTAGTTTCCAAGATGGACGTACAAGATGAGGGCGGGACCACCGGGCCAGAGGGGAGGGGAACCCCTAGCACTATCCTGGTGTGCTAAATCCAACGGAGTCGACGGTTCGTCGATCCAAGCCACGATCTTCATTCTATGGCTCGTCCTGTCTCGCTACCAGAAGGCCTTCAGGCACACCTGCTGGATACCTGCCGTGGGTGTAGAACTCCAACCATGCAACAAAACCAGGTTTTGGGGAGTCCTGCAGGTGTGTCTATGTAGGTTTCGGCTAGGAACACTAGCCACAAGTGCCCGGTGGGTGATTTTCCATAGTTGACCCCCCTGTGCAAAAATTGCACACTCCCTCACTAAGCAAAACCCTAGTTTCCAAGATGGACGTAAAAGATAAGGGCGGGGTCAGAGGGGAGGGGCACCCCTACCACTATCCTGGCGTGCTGAATGCAACGGAGTCGACAGTTCATCGATCCAAGCCATGGTATTCATTCTATGGCTCGTCCCGTCTCACATCTTGAAGGCATTCAGGGACACCTGTTGGATACCTGCCGGGGGTGTAGAACTCCAACCATGCAACAAAACTAGGTTCCGAGGAGTACTACAGGTGTGTCTAGGCAAGTTTCGGCTGGGAATGCTAGCCACAAGTGCCCGGTGGGTGATTTTCCAGAGTTGTCCCCCATGTGCAAAAATTGCACACTCCCTCACTGAGCAAAACCCTAGTTTCCAAGATGGACGTACAAGATGAGGGCAGGGCCATCAAGCCAGAAGGGAGGGGCACCCCTAGCACTATCCCGACGTGCTGAATCCAATGGAGTTGATGGTTCATTGTTCCGAGCCACGGTCTTCATTCTATGGCTCGTCCCATCTCGCATCCAAAAGGCCTTCAGGGACACCTGCTGGATACCTGTCGGGTGCGTAGAACTCCAAGCATGCAACAAAATCGGGTTTCGGGGAGTCCTGTAGGTGTGTCTAGGCAAGTTCCAGGGAGACCTGTGGGAGTCGACGGAATCCAAGTCCACTTCCCAGTTTCGGTTCCGTGGCCGCGGAGCAAATGGCTAAAGTGTCCCTGAATGGCCTTGGGGTGCCGGACTAGAATGCTTGTGGCACCCGAACCGTGGCTCGATTCTTGAATCTGTCTATTCCAGTGGGTCCGAGACGACGGGTTTCAGCTAGGGGACCCCCCACAGCATCCCCCAAAGACCCGGAAGCGGTGCCAACGAGCCATCTCTAGAGCTAGGGTTTTTCTTAGTAATGGCCATTCCAAATTTGTTCAAGGGGGCCATTTCTCGTTCGGAGGCCCCGAGGCGTGCTTGGCCACCGTGGACAGGTCCACTGTGGCCACGTTGACCTATGGGAGCTGAAATAATCCTAGTCCGCTCGCGGGGTTGGGTTCCATGGCCCCGAGGCAAATCCTCCAGGTGTCCCTGAATGGCCCCGGGGTGCCCGAATAGAATGCCCGTGGCACCCGAACCATGGCTCGGTTTGCGAATCAATCGATTTCGGTGGGTTTGAGCCAGCGGGTTTCAGCTAGGGGTGCTATGAATATTAAATATTGTATTAAATTAATCATTAAATTATTAATTAGTTTAATTGAAGGGACGTAACCCTTCCTAAGAAATGCTCAAACCTTATAAAAGGCGAGCTCTTGTAAAGCGTTAAGCATCTTATCAATTCAATAATATATATCTTATTCAATATGGATTTCGTGTCCTAGTTTTTCTGCCGCATTTGGTATCAGAGCTGAACGCTCCTCCATCTGAGCTCGGATTCGGCTCACATTCAGAGCAGATTCGATCCTACACTCTGAGCTCGGACTCGGCTCGTCAACTCCTCGGGTGAGCTCGGATTCGGCTCCTCGCTTACCTTCACTCGTTGCTCACTCACCACACCATCTTCCTCTTTTTTGCCTGCTACACTCCATCCATGCTCCCCTCCGCTCGTTCCACTCCCTCTCCCGTGATTGCTCACGCCTCCCTTCCCATGGTAAACCTTCCCACACTGCGGCATCTCCCTCCCGTGCCCTCTCTTCCTTGGGTCCACTCTCTCTCGTGCGTCATCCTCCCACTGCTACGCATTCCATCCTCCCACTGATACGCGACCCCCATATCTCCACGTCCTCCCACTTGCTCTCCCTTCCACCGAGTCCTCCCCCACGCCATTTGCCTCCTCTCTCTCCACACTCTCCCCCAACCTTACGCACACATCGCCCAACTCCATTCCCTTCTCCACATAGGCCTCCCACCCGGCTACACGCCCTCCTTCTTGACTGCGCACCCTCCCACCACCCCTGTCCAGCTCCCGCGCAGGCATCCCACCCAGCTGCACGCCCTCCCTCCGGCTGCGCCTCCCATCCTTCGTCGACTTCACCGGCGCCGTCCCCACCACTCTCCCACAACATCCCTTCGCTCCACCGTAACCCTAATTTTTAATAAAAATTAAATATTATATTAATATTATTATATTAATATTTAATTTTATTAAAAATTAGATTTCCAAATTAAAATATATTTATATTTATATATATATATATTAAATATTTAAATATAATCATTATTATATTTATTTATTTTATCCATATAATAATTATTGTCCTTACAATAATTTTTATTAACTAATTTAGTCCTCCAAAAATTGATTCCAATTATTCACCACCACATTTAAGAACCATGACGACGGAGTTAAAAACTCAAATTGCGAAAATAGAGAAGGATTTCCAAACTTTCAAGGAAATGACCACCAAGAGCCAAGAAGCACTTAAGAAAGAAATTAAAGAGGAAGTCATTCAAGTAATGGAGCAGAAAATGGACGACAAGTTCGACATTATGAGCAAGGAACAAAAAATGTTAGACCAAAAAATGACGCAGAACCATAATACATTAATGGGGATGTTACAAAGACTAATGCAAAAAAAAGACCAAGTCGGCAGTCCAGACATGCTAGATGCCTCATTTCATATTTTCACACAGGAAGCACTTGCCAAGAATCAAGAAGAATTGAAAAAAGAAATAAAGATTAACAATGCGACGCTTAAGCAAGAGATAGAAACAAAAGTACTGCCAGAGATGGAGGCACGATTAAACAGCCAAATAGAAGCTATCAGTAAGATAGTAGAGAATAAAAAAGATAAAAATCACCGCCAACAATGAAGCAGTTCAAATATGTCACTTACGTCATCCAGTAGTTCCAATCCACCATCAAACCATAAAACAAAAGGGAATCAATATCACCCTTACATAGTGTACCCACCTAAGGCAAAAATAGAGTTGTCGAAATACAATGGAAGTGAAGACCAATGTGTTGCTTGGTTAAACAAAGTAGAAGAATACTTCGACATTTACAATATTCAATCTGATGAGGAGAAGGTGAAATATGTGTCAATGCATATGGAAGGGTATGCCTATAATTGGTACTTATGGTGGAAGAGAGACAATTTTGCCTACACCTGGAACTTGTTCAAAAATGATTTTTTTAATAGGTTTCAAGGTATCAAAGAAGATGAGTTTTTCAGTAAACTTACGAGATTACAACAAGTTGGAAGTGTTGAGGAATTCACACATCAGTGGGAATCCTTGTCAACACAAGTATTTGGGTTGTCTGACAAGCAAAGACTCGAAACCTATTTAGGAGGTCTTAAACCGTACCTCCAAAAATAGTTAAAGTTACATGACATACCTAACGTAGAGGTAGCAAGACATAAAGCAAAAGCTGCAGAACGCAAATTGGATGGAATAAAAACAAGAGGTGATAACCATTATCGACAAGAAAAAGAGACACAATGTAGGTACTGTTCAGATACTTGGTCACCTGGACATCAATGCCACAAACCTCAATCATATGCCTATAAAATGGAAAATAGATCAAAGTCATCTAACAGTTACTCTGATAATAGAAAAAAAAAAAAAAAAAACATATGTCATCGATGCGGTGATGATTGGATCCCAGGCCATAAATGTAGGAACAATCAAACAATACAGTGCAAAATCATCAATGGAAAGGAAGTGCAAGTCTCTACACAAGAAATCATGTCCGATTCTAATACCGACACTGAATCTAAATGAAGGACGACATTAGGAAAATACTCAAGCTTTGAGGACAAATCTCTTTAAAAGGGAGTGGCAATGCTATGAATATTAAATATTGTATTAAATTAATCATTAAATTATTAATTAGTTTAATTGAAGGGACGTAACCCTTCTTAAGAAATGCTCAAACCTTATAAAAGGCGAGCTCTTGTAAAGATTTAAGCATCTTATCAATTCAATAATATATATCTTATTCAATATGGATTTCGTGTCCTAGTTTTTCTGCCGCAAGGGGACACCCCACAGCGTCCCCTGAAGACCCAGAAGTGGTGCCAACGAGCCATCTCTAGAGCTAGGGTTTTGCTCAGTGATGGCCATTCCAAATTTTCTCAAGGGGGCCATTTCTCGTCCGGATTCCCTCGAGCGTGCGTGGCCACCGTGGACAGGTCCACTATGGCCACGTGGACCTATGGGAGCCGACGGAATCTGAGTCCGCTCACCGGGTTGGGTTCCATGGCCCCGGGGCAAATCCTCCAGGTGTCCTTGAACGGCCCCGGGGTGCCCGACTAGAATGCCCGTGGCACCTGAACCGTGGCTCGGTTCGTGAATCCGTCAACTCCGGTGGGTCCGAGATGGTGGGTTTTAGCTAAGGGACCCCCCACAGCGTCCCCCGAAGACCCAGAAGTGGTGCCAATGAGCCATCTCCGGAGCTAGGGTTTTGCTCAGTGATGGCCATTCCAAATTCTCTCAAGGGTTGCATTTCTCGTCCGTAGGCCCCCAAGCGTGCATGGCCACCGTGTTGCCTGACTAAAATGACCATAGAACCCGAAGGCCATTCCAAATTCGCTCAAGGGGGCCATTTCTCGTCCGAAGGTAGAAGAAGATCAATTTTCGACAAAACAATGTAGTTAGCAGAAGAAGATCAATTAATGACAAAACAATGTAGTTATTACATGTGGAGGCTGCGGTTTCCCGTGGAAAACGAGTGTAGGGTTGAGTAGAGGAAAGATGTTGGGAAATGGGATATTACATTAGCTTTTTTGATGGGCGATTGTAGGTATCTATGCTTTGGCGGTTGTAGGTATCTATGCTTTTCTTCAGAGGGAAATCCTATTTCCGTTGGAAGAAAAGCATAAATACCTACAGCAGCCATATTTCCTTCTGTAAACCACTTGCCAATCGGAAAAGCTAATGTAATAGCCCATTTCCCAACATCTTTCCTCTACTCAACCCTACACTTGTTTTCCACAGGAAACTGCTGCCTCCACATGTAATAACTACATTGTTTTGTCGAAAATTAATCTTCTTCTACTAACTACATTGTTTTGTCGAAAATTGATCTTCTTCTGCCTCCAGACGAGAAATGGCCCCCTCGAGCGAATATGGAATGGCCCTCACTGAGAAAAACCCTACCTCCAGGGATGGCCCATTGGCACTGCTTCTGGGGCTTTGAGGCACGCCGTGGGGGGTCCCCTAGCTTAAACCCGGCCTCCCGGACCCATTGGAGTTGACGAATTTGTGAACCGAGCCATGGTTCCGGTGCCACGAGCATTCTATTCGGGCACCCTAGGGTCGTTAAAGGACACCTAAAGGATTTTCCCTGGTGCCAAGGAACCCAACCCAGCGAGAGGACTTGGATTTCGTCGCCTCCCACAGGTCCACATGGCCATTGTGGACCTGTCCACAATGGCCACGCACGCCCAGGGGCATCTGGATGAGAAATGGCCCCTTTTAGCGAATTTGGCATGGCCTTCACACCGGGGTCAACTCTGGAAAATATTCCAATGGGCACTTAGGGCTAGCATTCCCAGCTGGAACTTGTCTAGACACACCTGTAGGACTCCCCGGAACCCGGTTTTGTTGCTTGGTTGGAGTTCTACGCCCTCGGCAGGTATCCAGCAGGTGTCCCTGAAGGCCTTTTGGATGCGAGATGGGACGAGCCATAGAATGAAGACCGTGGCTTGTATCGATGAATCATTGACTCCGTTGGATTTAGCACACTAGGATAGTGATAGCGGTGCCCCTCCTTTCCAGCCCAGTGGCCCTACCCTCATCTTGTACATCCATCTTGGAAACTAGGGTTTTTCTCAGTGAGGGAGTGTGCAATTTTTGCACACGGGGGTCAACTCTGGAAAATCATCCACCAGGCACTTGTGGCTAGTCTTCCTAGCCAGAACCTTCCTAGAAAAACCTGCATGACTCCACGGAACCTGGTTTTGTTGCACGGTTGGAGTTCTACGCCCCCGGCAGGTATCCAGCAGGTGTCCCTGAAGGCCTTCTAGATGCGAGACGAGACAAGCCATAGAATGAAGACCATGGCTCGGATCGATGAACCATCAAATCCATTGGATTAATGACATCGAGATAGTGCTAGAGGTTCCCCTCCCCTCTGGCCCAGTGGCTCTGCCCTCATCTTGTACATCCATCTTGGAAACTAGGGTTTTGCTCAATGAGGGAGTGTGCAATTTTTGCACACGAGGGTCAAATTTGGAAAATCATCCACCGAGCACTTGTGGCTAGCGTTCCCAGCTAGAACCTGCCTAGACACACCTGCAAGACTCCCTGGAACCCGGTTTTGTTGCACGGTTGGATTTCTACGCCCTCGGCAGGTATCCAGTAGGTGTCCCTGAAGGCCTTCTGGCAGCGAGACGGGACAAGCCATAGAATGAAGACCGTGGCTCGGATCGACAAACCGTTGACTCTATTGGATTCATCACGCCGGGATAGTGCTAGGGGTGCCCCTCCCCTCCGGCCTGGTGGCCCCACCCTCATCTTGTATGTCCATCTTGGAAACTAGGGTTTTGCTCAGTGAGGGAGTGTGCAATTTTTGCACACAGGATTCAACTCTGGAAAATCATCCACCAGGTACTTGTGGCTAGCGTTCCCAGCCGAAACTTGCCTAGACACACCTGCAGGACTCCCTAGAACACATTTTTGTTGCACGGTTGGAGTTCTACGCCCCCGACAGGTATCTAGTAGGTGTCCCTGAAGGCCTTCTAGATGCGAGACGGGACGAGCCATAGAATGAATACTGTGGCTCAGATCGATGAACCATCGAATCCATTGGATTTAGCACACCGGGATAGTGATAGGGGTGCCCTTCCCCTCCAACCCAGTGGTCTCGCCCTCATCTTGTACGTCCATCTTGGAAACTAGGGTTTTGCTCAGTGAGGGAGTGTGCAATTTTTGCACACGGGGGTCAACTCTAGAAAATCATCCATTGAGCAATTGTGGCAAGTGTTCCCGACCGAAACCTGCCTAGACACACCTGCAGGACTCCCCGAAACCCAGTTTTGTTGCACGGTTGGAGTTCTACACCCCCGGCAGGTATCCAGCAGGTGTCCCTGAAGGCCTTCTGGCAGCAAGACGGGACGAGCCATAGAATGAAGACCGTGGCTCGGATCGACAAACCGTCAAATCTGTTGGATTCAGCATGCTAGGATAGTGCTAGGGTGCCCCTCCCCTCCATTCCGGTGGCCCCGCCCTCATCTTGTACGTCCATCTTGGAAACTAGGGTTTTGCTCAGTGATGGAGTGTGTAATTTTTGCACACGGGGGTCAACTCTGGAAAATCATCCACCGAGCACTTGTGGCTAGCATTCTCAGCTGAAACCTGCCTAGACACACCTGCAAGACTCCCTGGAACCCAGTTTTGTTGCACAGTTGGAGTTCTATGCCCCCGGCAGGAATCCAGTAGGTGTCCCTGAAGGCCTTCTGGATGCGAGATGGGACGAGCCATAGAATGAAGACCGTGGCTCGGATCGATGAACCATCGACTCCGTTGGATTCAGCATGCCGGGATAGTGATAAGGGTGCCCCTCCCCTCCGGCCCGGTGGCCCCACGCTCATCTTGTACGTCCATCTTGGAAACTAGGGTTTTGTTCAGTGAGGGAGTGTGCAATTTTTGCACACGGGGGTCAACTCTGGAAAATCACCCACTGGGCATGTATGATGATGATGATGGTGATGATGATGAAGAGGTTGATGGTGATGGTGATGGAGATGGTGATGGTCATGAAGATGATGATGATGGAGGCTTTGATGAGGAACCTGGAGTTAGAGTTAGAGTTGGAGTTAGAGTTAGGGTTAGAGGTAGAGTCAATGATGATGATGGAGATGGTGGTGATGATGAAGATGTTGATGGTGACGGTGATGGTGATGGTGAGGATGGATAAGATGGCTTAGTGCTAGGGTTTGGGTGAGGGTTAGGGCTAGGGTTATAGAAGGAAATTGAATTAGGGTTAGAGGTAGAGCCAATGATGATGATGGAGATGGTGGTGATGATGAAGACGTTGATGGTGATGGTGATGGTGATGGTGAGGATGGAGAAGAAAGATTTTGCATGTTTATTTTGTACATGATGCATGGTTTTTGTGTATGTGGCTCTTGGTGAGATCATGATGAGAAAAGACCCTTTGACTTGGTGGACTATTCCACATTTACAAGTCAAGTAGAAAAAATCTAAAGAGGTGTAAATGAGAGGAAGCAAATGAATCGCATTGACGCCAATTACACTTGCAAAATCAGAGCAATCAACGCTCTCAATATCACCGATACCACTCTGTCCTTGAAGAAGATTTCCCTATAAAGTACTTGGATCATGACCAAAGGAAGTGACTACTCCCAATCCAGTGACAACTACCCTCGTCTGATTTGTAGCACTTAGTTTTTTTCCTACGCAGCCTTCACAGGTTGCAGAGCAATGGCCATTGCTTTGCCTAGAGGTTAATTAGAGTGTTTAAGATAACAAGTGTTCTCCCAGCCGGATGTTTTGGCATTTGATGAGCGGCATATAGGCTTTATAAGACTGGAAATGACTCAATGTGCCTTGGGCCCTTAAGAGATTGGGTAACAAACCCTTCTAATATTGATCCTATCCCACTTGGAGTCCAAATACCCCCTATTGAGGTTACGTGTGGTGGTTCATGGATTCTAGGGCTATATTAGGTTAATAGGGCTACATTAGGTTTCTAGGATTCTAAATTAGTTTCTGAGGGTTAGATTAGTGTTTCTAGGGTTAGTTTAGCTTTCTACGATTTCTAGGGCTAGATTATGTTTCTAGGATTCTAGATTAGTTTCTGAGGGTTAGATTAGTGTTTCTAGGGTTAGTTTAGCTTTCTAGGATTTCTAGGGCTAGATTATATTTCTAGGATTCTAGATTAGTTTCTGAGGGTTAGATTAGTGTTTCTAGGGTTAGTTTAGCTTTCTAGCATTTCTAGGGCTAGATTATGTTTGTAGGGTTATATTAGTGCTTCTAGGGTTAATCATACATGAATAAACAATCACATGGCTATAAATCATAACTTAATCATAACTCAGACATCAAATAAACGATATAAGATAACGATATCAAATAAACCATCTAACATGAATAACATTAATCGTGCATGAATAAACAATCACATGGCTATACTATGTACCTCAGTCAATTAGGCCTTCTTGATCCTCTCGGATTTTTATTGTCTCGAACAACCTCTCATGCTCCGCATGAGGTAGTAAGTAGCGTACCTTGTTTGATGACTTCGTTGACATTGTATGTAGTTGGATGTTTGTACCCACAATCAAGTGCATAAATTGATACACCCGCGACCCTGGTCTATAATCTGTGTATGTGTAGCCATTGCTCTTTGGTCCCTTTCCATCCACTGTAAGATATTCCCCCTGAACAACCATCGAGCCGGTTGGAAAGGTTATGCCTTCACTATCCGTTAATGATGCAAGGAGGGTTTGCTTCCCCTGGATGCATCGTGCCAACCAATAATTTGTCCCCATTGCACTGTCTGTTGGGGCGACAACTGCGTAGATGTTTCCTACAAAAATGCATTTTAAGGTCATATTCCAACAAACAGTGGTTTGATAACTTGGATAATTACAAAAACAAGGAGGGAATCAGGATATGCATGCAGAAATGTTTACCTGGTTGTACAAGATCAGATATATGATCATATTCATTCGAAATAGAGGATTGGCCTTCCTCTAACTGGATTGTTTCAGCAACTACACATGGGTCCACTGCAAGTGATACATGATCCCATTCATCAACCCAATCCATTGATTCGCACTCATCCCACTCACAACTGTTGCAAGACCCACAAAAGCAAGCAAGTTTTCGCGTCCATATTTCAAATAAAGGATTGTTTGAGCTTCGAACCGAATGAAATCCATGAGTGCCTTGCACAGTACTACAACTATAAGAAAGCGATCGATCTATATCAACTACATTCCAAAAATTTCTGACAACATGTCCTCTACCTGTTGGTATGTGTTGCTCCGTGGTTCGATCTGACATTTTTTCTTTACACCATCGAACTGTGGATTCGGCATTCCGAATATGAGGGCGTACCATGCACCTCATCTCCTCCCTTCATAGGGAAGTTTTGAGACATGCTCAAGCCCCGTCGTGCTCTCCCTTTCCATGCCTGGTCTCAAAATAGTTCCATACATGCAGCACATCATAAGTCTTGTGCAACATACTCAACCACTGGAAAACACGTGCATTTTTTAACTGGCTTGCACAACCGTCTGACCATATCCAATGCTGATCCATATGTATCCCTCTCTCCTTCAGCTAATCATAGAAAATTTTGAAGCAATGTTGCACATAATGCAAGTCGTGGCACCTGTCGTCACTGATGTAGAAGTTGGTCTCTTTCAATATTATCCTCATGTCGTTGCTGCTCTCTGGCGCGTGCCTGTATGTGATATGGACCATTATGCTAACTTGGCCTAAATGGTAGTATTGATTTTGAATCTCATTCTGTGGTTGTAGGGCATAGTTTTCCGCAAAGTCCACAACCGACAATATTGTGCCCTTGGGAAAGGTGTCCCTGCACTGTCTGTACTGTTCATCCTGCCATCGTGCTACATGGATGTGTTGTACATAGTGCTCGGTATTTTGGAAGAATTCCTTCATGAAATCACAAATTTGTACCTAGTGCCACAAAACCAAGGGCATTAATACAACGTGACATTTTCAATCTGAATATATATGTACAAATTCAACATGTACAGTATGAAAGCATGCAAACTTAGATTACCTGTGACTTCACCAATGCAATTTTTTTGCTTTCCTTCGAACTATCTACTTGATATGTTATGTACTGGAAGTTCTGCACTTCTACTGACATCCTCCCAAATTTGTGCTCCACGGTTGCGTGGATGCAGCGGCTCAATAATGCAAATCCATTGCAACTGGAACACGTCCCATATAAACATGATCTTTTATAATATTTTTGTCTTTCAGGCCTTCGACACATTATGCTATGTATAAATTCTCTGGATGCATTCGGTGGTTGTAACGAAGGGAAATCCTGCACAATGTTAGTATGCAAACCACAAAATATATGTCTATATGTATCATAATAGTACTCAAATTCTACATGGTATCTACAACAACATGTACTGCGATCAATGCAAATTCTAACATACTAGGGTTTGCATTTTTCGAAGGACCTTTGGCCCAAGTTCAATTGTGTGTGCTCATTCTTGAACCTCTCATAGAGTTCTATTTGTGTGGTTTCAAGGAAGTGGTTGACATGGGGTTCACCCCCCCTAACACCTTTTCTCAACTTTAAAACATCTCTTTGATTCGATGACGGTCTAGTGTTATCATGCCAAAACTTTTGCACTAGTTCTTTAACAGCATCAATGAGCTTCATGTCTGAACGAGGTAACCTACCAACAAAGGCCTAACAATATTTTTGGCCTGGGGTCTCAAGTTTTTCTCTAATGGCAAAATACTTTTGAAGAGTCTTTCTATCTACTTTAAATATTTTACAAGTGTGTGATAGTAGGCGACGTTGCCTTGTGGATTTGTCTACAATCGATTCCGATAGTACACGATGGGCCGCATTAAAATCTTTTGTGCGAGAAGTTTTTCCAATCAAATTAAATGCAGATTGTAGATTTCTAACAACATGATTGTTGGCCTCTGAACTTATAACTACCTTTATGCACAAAATTCTCCTAACATGAGCTAGACAAGGTGATTTTAACAAAGCAAGAAACAATTGACATTTTGCTGCATCAGTTTTGGATTCAAAAAAATCTTTGACTATCTTCTTACAATGGAAATCAATAGTGCGTTTGGGCATCTTACCTTTAAGTCCTGAAAATGAACTTTCATCCACATGAATACGTCTAGGATTTCTTCGTCGTCCAGTTGATAGTTGAGGCAAGGGAGTCGGCAAGGAAGTACGAGTCTCGTCAACGGTTTTTTGTGGCCCTTTGTTCAGTAATTGGTCCTGCAATGGAGTGTGTTCGCCAGGTGGGTGCTCTTCTTGGGGTGGTTGCTAGTTAAGAACTTGTTCAACATCTATCCCTTAATACTCGACATCAGGAAAGATTTGATTGACTTCAACCACTTCGTCATTGCTTGTTGATGGATCTAAGGCACTAACATTTTGATTTCTATGGTTTTCCATGTACAACCTGGCCTTTTCTCTTATCTCATGGGCCTTTTCAGGGGGCAGCTGCGTCCTTCTAGACTTTCTTTGATTATTACGTCTGTTTCCCATATTCAATGCGCTTTTGGAAAAATGAAAATATGACCCCCGCAAGAATGAACAACAAACAAGATATTAAAACTCGATGTGCATGATTATTAAAGCTCGATGTAGCAATTGATTATGCACAACAACATCTAGTGATAATGTTTTTATATAATCTTAAAATCTATTGGGAATGCCCTACATATAAAGTTACAACATCACATCTAGGAACTCAGTAGGATGGTATTGGATGGTGGTATGGGATGTTAGTAGTCCAGCAAATTCCCTACAAGGGAGAAGCTCATATCACTTCATTTTCATGGTATGGATGACAGAAAATAGCCCCAAAATACTAAGAGTTTTCAATTGTTTAGGTGTTTGTGTGAGTTGTTGTAGTGAAACCATGAGGAATTCAACAAATGTTTGTCTACTAGATGGAGGAATGTGATTGTGAAATGTTATTGGTGGTGATGCAAGTAATTTTTTTTTATTATCTTCATGAAATGTTGAAAGCATTGCTTGGTGCATGTTGTAGTACTTTTTTGGTAGGATGTTTTTATTGTCTATGTTGAATATTAAGAAGACTAAAATATATCTATCATACAATTTATGAGGAAAAACCAAAATAAATGCCATTCAAACAAGTGAATGAATACTAAATTACATTTAACAAGATCAAATTTTCACCATACCTCAAGGATTATGATTGCTCTTTGCTTCAAATGTAAAATGCTCTTTTGATGTGTCCACTATATGTAAGAAGACTTCATGTGTATCCAAGTAGCATGAGAATTCAACCCAAGGTGCCAAATAGAGTCCAACTGTTGTGTATTCACTCAATTGATCCAAATAGAACCCAATAGGTGTGTATTCAATACAAAGAGCCAAATAGAGCCCCAAATATTGTGTATTTTATCCAAATGGTGTATGAATTCAATATACCATGAAAATGCTTGTTGGACTGTGCATGAAACCAGCGAACAGAACGCGATGAATGAGGAAAAAAATGCGGGAGAAAGAACGTGGGTGATTTTCTAAATTTTATGTTCAACAAGGACGCGTACGTGCCTCTGGCGCGTGCACATCCTTGTTGAACGTTGCAATGGTTGGTGGGTAACATTCATTGTATTTATTGCCCAACAAATATAAATGTGTTGGGTTATGCCTAGAGACCCTCCCCATAAAGAGCCCCTCCCCCATATAGGCCTTTAGGACCTCTTCTAACCCATAATCCCTAAGTGCATTTAAGTGCTTCTAGGTGTTTGGGGGTTTAAGGGTATATTTACAAATTTGTGTATTTTGATTTCAAAACATTAATTTAATTTTCAGTTAGAAACATATGTATTACATCAAGAATAATTAAATACATAGTAGATATATATTAATGTTGTATAAAGACTGCTCGGAGGTGCGATTATTGTGAGATCGCAATATGTCAGATTTGTTCATAATTAACATCATATTTTATTCTCTTAGGGCGATGCAGATGTGACAAAATGCACTTTGATGGTTAGTTTTATTTGCTGGGAAATATTTGCCCGGTTAATTTTATGGGGAAGGATAACAATCTTGATACTCCCACCCCTATGGAAGGCTGGCAAAGCATAGCACAGAAGATATAAGCTTGGCTTCATGTAATATGCAGAGCACTCTTCTTTACATTGTTGTATTAATCAAAATCTAAGGCACCTGTTATTTTTTGTCTCAGTGTAGGACGAAGATGATGAGATGTAAAGGATCTAATCAAGTAGTCATGGAGGGCCTCCTCATCGTGGAATATTTTACGAATAGTGTTCATCTGCTGTAAGTGGAATCACAATTGCAATAAAATAAGGTTTTTTGTCATAATGATCTGATGATGATGATGATGAAGATCATGACGAAGATGATGATGATGATGATGATGGTGATGATGATGATGACTAATGGAGATGATGATGATGATGATGATGATGATGATGATGATGATGATGATGATGTTGACGATGATGTTGATGATGTTGATGATGATGAATATGCAGCACATCATCCTCATCATCATCATCATCTTCATCATCATCAACAACATGATCATCATCATCACCATCCTCATCGTCATCATCTTCATCATCATCATCATTGTGAGGACGAGGATGATGATAATGATGATGATATGATGATGATGATGATGGTGGTGGACGATGATGAATATGAGTACAATGATGAATATGAGTACGATGATGATGATGATGGTGATGATGGCGATGGTGATGAAGATCATGATGATGATGAAGATGGTGATGATGATGATGATGACGATGAAGATGGTGACAATGATGATGATGATGATGACTAATGGAGATGATGATGATGATGATTGATGATGATGATGATGTTGATGATGAAGATGATGACAAATATGTAGCAAATCATCATCATCATCCACAACATGATCCATAGCATGATCATCATCATCATCTTCATCATCGTTGTCATCATCATCATTGTGAGGAAGAGCATGCGGATGATGATGATGATGAAGATGATGATGATGACACCGATGATGATGAAGTTGATGACTAATGGAGATGATGATGATGATGATGATGATGTTGATGATGAAGATGATGATGAATATGTAGCACATCATCCTCATCCTCATCATCATCATCTTCATCATCATCAACAACATGATCATCATCTTCACCATCATCATCATCATCATCTTCATCATCATCATCATTGTGAGGATGAGGATGGTGATGATGATGATGATATGATGATGATGGTGGTGGTGGTGGATGTACTAGGTGGAAGGCAGTAGTAAGAGTAGTAAGTTCAGAGTAAGGTTGATCCATCTCATCCATCCATTCTATCCATCCATTGCTGCTTGTAAGATAAAGTCATGGGCATTACTCAATCGTCCTGGGGTGATGGTATAAAGATAAGGGTAAAGGTAAGGTTGTATCATGCCATCCAATCCCGGTTCTCTAGTTGGTCCCTCCTAAGGGAAAAATTAAAGCCAGGGCTAACAGGTATAGGTATTTCAGGTGGGTACGATGATGAAGATGATGATGATGATGATGAATATGATCATCATAACCAAAATCATCATATTCGTTGTCATCATCTTCATTAGTCATCATTATCGCCGTCTTCATCATCCTCACCATCACCATCACCATCATCATCATATGATCATGGTGACGATGATCATTGTCTTCGTCATCATAATCGGCATCTTCATCATCCTCATCATACTCGTCATAGCCATTATCATCATCATCATGAAGATGATGATGAAGATGATGATGATGATGAGGATGATGTGCAGCATATTCGTCATCATCTTCATCATCAATATCATCATCATCTCCAGTAGTCATCATCATCATCATCACCATCTTCACCGTCATCATCATCATCACCATCTTCATCGTCATCATCATCATCACCATCTTCATCGTCATCATCATTATCATCATCATCATCATCTTCATGATTATGATGATGATGATGGTGATGAAGATCATGATGATGATGAAGATGATGATAATGATGATGTTGATTATGATGATGATGATGATGATGACTAATGGAGATGATGATGATGATGATGATGATGATGAAGATGATGGTGAATATGCAACACATTGCCATCATCATCATCTTCATTAGTCATCATCATCGCCATCTTCATCATCCTCACCATCACCATCATCATCATATGATCATGGTCATGATGATTAGTGTCTTCGTCATCATAATCGGCATCTTCATCATCCTCATCATACTCGTCATAGCCATCTTCATTTTCATCATCATCATCATCATAATCATGAAGATGATGATGAGGATGAGGATGATGTGCAGCATATTCATCATCATCTTCATCATCAACATGATCATCATCTCCAGTAGTCATCATCATCATCATCACCATCTTCATCGTCATCATCATCATCACCATCTTCATCGTCATCATCATCATCATCATCTTCTTCGTCATGATGATGATGATGATGATGATCATGATCATGATCATGATCAAGATGATGATGATGATCATGATCATGATCATGATCATGATCAAGATGATGATGATGATGATGACAATGATGACTAATGGAGATGATGGTGATGATGATGATGATGACGATTATGATGTTGATGATGAAGATGATGGCGAATATGCAACACATCATCATCATCCACAACATGATCCACAACATGATCATCATCATCGTCGTCATCATCATCATCATAATTGTGAGGACGAGCATGAGGATGGTGATGATGACGATGATGATGATGATGATGATGATGATGATGATGATGATGATGACGATGACGAAGATGTTGTTGGAGATGATGACGAATATGCAACACATCATCATCATCTTCGTCGTGATGATATGATGATGATAATGATGATGATGATGATGATGATGGATGATGATGAATATGAGTATGATGATGATGATGACTAATTTGGAGATGATGAAGATGACGAGGAATATGTAGCACATCATCAACATCTTCATCATCATCATCAACATGATCATCATCATCAACTTCATCCTCCTCCTCCTCATCATCATCATCATTGTGAGGATGTAGATGATGATGAGGATGATGAAAATGTTGATCATATGATGACGATAGTAATCATAACAGTCATCTTCATCATCCTCATCATACTCGTCATCACCATCATCCTTATCATGATGATGATGATGATGATGATGATGACGACGATGATGATGAAGATGGTGATGATGATGATGACTAATGGAGATGATGATGATGATGATGATGTTGATGTTGATGATGAAGAAGATTATGAATATGTAGCACATCATTCTCATCATCATCATCATATTCATCATCATCAACAAAATGATCATCATCATCACCATGATCATCATCATCACCATCATCATCATCATCATCTTCATCATCATCATCATTGTGAGGACGAGGATGACGATGATGATGATGATGGTTGTGGATGATGATGAATATGAGTACGATGATGAAGATGATGATGATGGTGACGAATATGATCATCATCATCAAAATCATCATATTCGTCATCATCATGATCGCCATCTTCATCATACTCACCATCATCATCATCATCATATGATCATGGTCACGATGATCATTGTCTTTGTCATCATAATCGTCATCTTCATAATCCTCATCATACTCGTCATCACCATCTTCTTCGTCATCATCATCATCATCTTCGTATCGTCATCATTTGATGATGATGATGATGATGACGATGAAGATGTTGTTGATGATGATGATGAGGAAGAGGGTAATGATGAAGATGATGATGCTGATGATGGTGTATGGTGATGAATATGAGTACGATGATGAACATGATGATGATGTTGATGATCATCATACTCATCATCAACATCGTCATCATCATCTTCATCATCATCGCCATCAATGCTGATGATGAGGATGATGATGATGATGACGTTGACGATGAAGATGATGACCTAGATGTTGATGAAGATGAGGAAGAAGGATGATGATGATGATGGTGTTGATGATGACAATGATGATGATGACAAAGATGATGATGATGATGGTGATGAGGATGAAGAAAATGATGATGATGATGATGGAGATGATGTTGATGTTGTTGAGGATGGTGATGAAGATGATGATGATGAAGAAGATGCCGATGGTGGAGATGTTGATGAGGAAGGGGGAGATGACAATGATGATGAAGATGTTGATGATGATGGTAATGGTGATGGTGATGATGATGATGATCATCATCATCATATTCATCATGATCATCATCATATTCATCACCATCATGATCATCATCCTCGTCACCATCATCCTCATCACCATCATCATCATCATCATCATCATCATCACCATCATCCTCATCGTCATCTTCATCACCATTGCCATCATCATCATCACCTTCACCATCATCTCATCATCATCACCATCATCCTTATCGTCATCTTCATCACCATTGTCATCATCATCATCATCGCCATCACCATCATCTTATCATCATCAGCATCATCATCAACATCATTGTCATCTCCCCCTTCCTCATCAACATCTCCATCATCATCATCTTCTTCATCATCACATCTTCATCAACTTCATGTATCCCCTTGACAAAGGAAATTAAATAAACCATACAAAGACATACAATAGCGCGTACGCGCAAGGATGAGTGCGCGCACCTATGCGTGCGCGCTTTCAATCACGTGTGCACGTGTTTGCACGTGCGCATAGTTGCGCGCGCGTGTGTTTGAATTCAAATTGTTTTTGGCGCCCTTGCAGGCTTGGAATTAGCTTCAGATTGCACCTTTAGGCTCGGTCTGATTTATCCCTAATTTATAGTAGAAAACATCAAACGCTGCAATTTCCTGTTTTTCACAGCTAGTTCTGCATAAGTTCCACGAGTGCACTGCAGATAAAATTGCACACACTTGTCGAGCTCTATGTGCAGATTCCAAATATATATATTTTTAATAGATCTATTGTTGTTCTCTATTTTTAATTCATTTTAAACCGCACTCATGTCAAATTCGTAAAAAACATAGGTCATTTACTTGGCCTATAACTTTTGATTGGCTTAGCTATTTCAAAAACGGAAAAGAACCCACCTAAGAGCACGAAAATACCTACAACCTAAAAAAAAATGCATTTTGATTATTTTTAGACCATGATATGGTGGATTAAAACTTGACAATGTCCTTTTAGGACTTCATTGACTTTGGTAATTTAAAAAAAATATAAAATTAACTTTTAAAATTTTGGAAAAATAGCTCCGCAAAATATTTGTTTGTTTCCTACGCCTTTACATATTTTTTTTTCTCATAAATTGAAAATTTACATAGCAAATAGGCAAGTCAACAAAAACATGTGGATTATGTTTTAGAAAACAAATAACATATCAATCTTCGAATAATGACATTTTCGGGTGGTTATACCACTTTTCCATAAATAAAAGTTATATATTCCTGAAGGTCATCCATTTTTATACGTTTCATCTTTTTACACCTAATCGGAAAAAGTTTTGTAGGTACCTCTAATAATTGACTTTAAGGATAATATTTCTGTTTTTCCAGAATCTCATTGCAACTAATGTGTCATAATTGGGTATCATTACCTTGCACTAGCCCATATATGCTATGGAGTTGTGTATGAGTTGTTCCAACCAATCATTCCGTAAACTATTATCTGATATTTTATAAAAACTATATTTCCTTTATGAGATAGAACTGTTACATCGAAACAATTCATGGATGTGTCTGTTGATTTTTGTACCTAGGGAAGTGTTCCCCTAGTGATTTTTGCCTAAGTCACTTAGAAAGGGGAAAAAAGTGACCCTTGCATTAAATGACTGGTGAAAAGCATTTAATGTGACTTTATAACATAAACTCACTTTTAATAAATTTAAGTGGGTGAGTAAAATTGCATTTATGAGAATTAAATTAAATAATTTATTCTCATCTCATCTCAACCGTTGGATTTAATTTAATCTCCACCGTTGGATGAGAAACTCCTTAGGGTTTACTCAAAAAGTGCGAAGAACCTGCAATAATTAATTAATGAAAACACATGAAATAGTAGAAATAATAGAACTCAGAATCACTTTTATATTGATCGTAGGCCACTTCGAGGGGGCAACCTCCTTTGAGCAAGCTCAATACAAATAACTTCATGGTACCTTCATTGGTCTCAACACAAACTTATATACTAAGTCTAGGTGCCAATACCATGGGTGAATACCATGTGTCAATACAAACCATGGGCCAATACAAAATATGGATCAACAATTACTACGGGATGACTTACAAAGCATATGCGTCCAACAACAATAATACAAACTATGGATCAACAAATACTACAGGACGACTTACAAAGCATATGCGTCCAACAACAATACACTGACAAAGCAAATAGAAGGGTTGACATGGGTTCATAACATCCCCTCTCCCTTAGAAAAATCTTTGTCCTCAAAGCTTTAGATGTGGAAATTGATGCAGAATCTAAAGGAGTGGTTCCCTTGTAGCATCCTTGGGCTGCATTCCAATCCACTAACACCTTTTGAGTTTCAGGGAGGATTGCTTGGAAGGTTGTAGACGAAGAAGGACTATATTAGCTGCGCGAAAAGTGCGCTCAGATTGGTGCTGATCGGCTTGTTGTTTCAGTCGAATTCTTGCCATGTGAAGATTGTCGTGCAGAATGAGAAGAATCAGATCACGATTTCGAAGAACCAAGTCAATTTCCTGAAATGGGGAGCTGCTGAGCGTGTATGGAAGAAGAAGTGGCGGTGCGTGTCCATAAACCGCTTCATATGGTGTCCTTTTAGATGTGGTATTGTACCACTGGAGCGCTTCTAGGAAATCCATAGAAATAGCTGTCCACATCTTTGTAGGGATGGGAAAGGGTTCGAGTAGTCCTGAAAGGAGTGTCGTTTCACCCTTGTTGACCTGGAAAGTATCACACTCAACCACCATCTGGTGAATTTTCATTTTCAGTCCCTGCCAAAAAAAGTTACATTGTTCCCGGTCATAGGTTTTGAGGAACCCGGAGTGCCCTGCCGATAAAGAAGCATGGAGTTCATAGAAGAGATAGCCCCGTTGAACAGATTGCAACCAATTTGGAACAAGCAGAGAAATAGCTGTAAGAGAAACGGGGTCATCAAATTGGAGATAAGGAGCACCTGCCATAATATTATCCTTACCCTTCTTGTAAGTGATCGCATAGTGATAACCCATGTGTTGGATAACCCATTTCCGGTGTGCTGGTGAGGAGACCCGTTGTTCCAGAAAATGTTCCAGACTCTGGAGATCAGTCTTGATGCAGAAATAATTTCCTAGTAGGGATGGCTGCCACTTTTGTACTGCATGCAAAATAGCCATCATGTCTTGCCGAGATGTCGATGCGGCTAAATTCTTACTGGAAAGGTCTCTTGAAGGAGACAAGCCCACAGGTTTAGCAAAGACACCTACATATCAATCAAAGGAAGTAGGGGAGACCGTTGATGGGTGCATTTGAATGGAATTACATCTGAATGGAATGGAGTTGAGTGATGACACCATGTGAATTCTTCTTAAGGATCTTTTCTAGGTGATGTGAAATAATGATGCGGAGAGACCCTTGTTGTAAGCCCTTAAATTTGTGTTGTTTTCCATTGACTGAAAACTGCATCCAAAGTTCAGCAAAATCCCATAAGATGGGGCCAAGTGTGCGTAACCATTGAACGCCCAAAACCACATCACATCCACCTAGGGACAAGGCAAACATGTCAGATCACAGGTTATAATCTTCCAGAGAGATACACACATTGTGACACTTCCCCTTGCAAGGTAAGGTGCCCCCATTGGAAACCATGACTTCAAACTTGGAGCAAGGATGGACAAAACAATCAGCCTGTTTAGCGATCCAAGGGTCAATAAAGTTATGAGTGCTACCAGAATCAATGATTATTGTAAGAGGAAGCTTTTTGAAGTAACCCCTGACCCGCATTGTTTGGGGGGTGGCGACGCTGGATAAAGCATGGAGAGATATCTTTGGTTTTTCATCCTGAGATGGGGGGTCAATAGGCGACCCCTGAATGTCAACCTGATCATCCATTGTATCTGGAGCTTCTTCGCCAATTTTAGAGGTAGGCGAAGAATCCATATCCAAGAGATAGAGCTTTTGTTGAACACATCTATGTCCTCGAGTGAATTTCTCATCACAATTATAACAAAGCTCTTTTATCTGCATGCCTGCATCTCTATTTCAGACAAATGCTTGATAGAAGTTGGTTGAGGAGCTGGCGGGATGTGAGGTCGTTGAGAACCCATATTTCAGAAGGGAACAAAAGTGCGTTTGGAGTGCTGTTGGGCTGCAATCTTGTCTTCTGCCAACTTAGCCAACCCTAGGACTTCCATCATTGTGTTGGGACAGAACATTTTAACCTCTAACCGGATTTCATCCTTAAAACCACTGATAAAACAACTCCTGTAGAATTCATCAGACAATCCTTCTGTGTGATTGGCTAGTTTCTCAAATTCTGTCTGATACTCTCTCATAGTGTCAATTTGATGAAGTTTAGTGAGTGCTCTGGTGAATTCATCAAAAGCATTAGGACCAAATCGTTTCAAAAGGAGTTGGAAAAAATCTATCCATTTTGGCTCGTCATGAGCCTTAATGTATCAATGATACCATTGAAGGGCTTCTTGTTCCAAATGAAAGGATGCAAGTGGAACTTTTTGGACACAAAAGTATTATGCAGACTGAAATACTGTTCTGCATGATAGATCCATCTAGTTGGATCAGTACCATTGAAGTGAGGAAATTCAAGCTTCGGACCACGGAAATTGCTAGAAGAAGAGAACCCATTGGCTGCAGATTATAATTCTTGCTGTCTGTTATTGTTCATGGCTTAAAGTTGAAGATGGAGGCTGAGAAATTTTTCATCCAGATCTTGGAGTTTGGTTTGGATGGCTGCAAGTGCTTCCTCCATGGTTTTTGCTCTTGCGCAGGTGACAACCATAACAAGGAGTTTTTTTGGGGGGGGGGGAGGGGGGGAATGGATATAAAAACACAAACAAAAGCCTATTTAGTAAAGGAAAATTTGGATTTGGGAAAAAATCGGATGGGTAATTGGGGTTTGACTAGGTTCTGGACATTTTCTGATAGATAGCGAAGCAAAAAATGGGGATTTCAGAAGTAGGGTGAAAGAATGAGAAAATTTGTCGAAGAGGGACAAAGAAGAAGAAATAGGGAATGAACATGGTGCCAAAACTTGGAGGCGAGTGGGTGAAAATTGAAGAAGTTATGGCAAACCCTAATAATAGACAAATGTGAGATTTCTGGCTTTGGGAAGTAGAATTTGGGATAGGGTCCTCAGGAATGAAATATGCATAATGGGATTGCAGGGGTGTCCGGAAAGTTTCAAGGGAAACAGAGTTAAAACAAGGAAGATATGGCGAAAAAACAGTTTTTTTATTTTTTGGACATTTTCTGATGGACAGGGAAGCAAAAAATGGGGATTTGAGAAGCAGGGTGAAAGAATGAGAAAATTTGTCAAAGAGGGACAAAGAAGAAGAAATAGGGAATGAACATGGTGCCAAAATTTGGAGGTGAGTGGGTGAAAATTGAAAAAGTTATGGCAAACCCTAAAAATAGACAAATGTGAGATTTCTGGCTTTGGGAAGTAGAATTTGGGATAGGGTCCTCAGGAATGAAATATGCATAATGGGATTGCAGGGGTGTCTGGAAAGTTTCAAGGGAAACAAAGTTAAAACAAGGAAGATATGGCAAGAAAAGATTTTTTTTTTTGCCAGAAATGGATCTACAACGACGCAGAAGGGAGCAGAACAATTGGATCTGAAACGGCGTGGAAGGGATAGAAAACGGTTGGATCTAAAACGACTTTCAGAAGAGATATGAAACGGATTTTAGAATAGATCTGAAATGGATGGATCTTGAATGGCTTGGAATGGATCTGAAATGGCGCGGAAGTGATCGGCAACCGTTCAGCTGAAAATAGATATGGACCCCAGGCATGTTCAGCTTCCTAACAGTTCAGGGGTTTCACTCGACCACCAATGTTGTCTGACGGCTTGCATATTGGGGCAGTACCCCTCACTCCACAGCTCAGGTAAAACTAATAACTGCTTTGCCATAAACGACAACTCTTGGTTTACCTCACGGGTGGGAACTAGTCAATCAGGTAGGGGTCGTTTCCCTTTTCGTTGGAAGGTCCTCTCAATGGGCTAGCTACTTTGGGGTTCCTATAGTACTCCTCACAATGAGTTTTAGGGCTTATGCCCAAGTACTTCCCACAGTTAAGCGAATAGGGATTATTCTCAGATCTGAACTTGCAACAGATGTGAAAAAAAATTTTTAGCAGAAATTCCACCCAACGAGCCCAAGAAAGTGCTCTAATACCAGATGTGAAGAACTTGCAATAATTAATTAATGAAAAAACATGAAATAACAGAAATAGAACTCGGAATCACTTTTATATTGATCACAGGCCACTTCGAGGGGGCAACCTCCTTTGAGTGAGCTCAATACAAAAAACTTCACTGTACCTTCATTGGTCTCAACACAAACTTATATACTAAGTTTAGGCACCCATACCATGGGTCAATACCATGTGTCAATACAAACCATGGGCCAATACAAAATATGGATCAACAATTACTATGGGACGACTTACAAAGCATATGCATCCAACAATAATAATACAAACTATGGATCAACAAATACTACGGGACGACTTAAAAAACATATGCGTCTAACAACAATATACTAACAAAGTAAATAGAAGGGTTGACATGGGTTCATAAAAAAAAGGAAACGGGAGGCAAAACATTTCATTCTTTAGAAGAGAGTGAGCTTAAGAGAGAGCAGAGACCAAGGGCACGAATTTCAAGGAGGGCATTTGGGCAACTTTCAGTTGGAATAGTTTTCGAGGCTGCTAGAAGAGCAATAAATGTAGCACGGATTTCGAGGTAGCATAATTTAGTAATCAACATAGAAATCGAGGCACCGTACAACAAGAGATTTGCACAGTTTTCGAGTCACCGTACAGCTGAGTGTTGGCACATTTTTTGAGGGTCGTACAGTAGCATTAAATGTTGTACCGTACAACACTATTTTTGAGGTAGACTGTACTATTTTTTCTAGGTGTGTTTTATAGATAGAGTTGGCATAGAAATCGATGACTTGACATAGAAATCGTGCAACAAGCACATAAACTAATTTTCAGCAGTTGACATAGAAATCGAGATGCTGACACAGAAAACGTGATTTGGCTCAGAAATCGAGATAGCAGTTTGGCACAAAAATCGAGGCCTCTTGAAGGGTGATTTCGGTTGGTCAAGATAAGTACATATTGACAGTAAAAATTTTGTATTAAAGTTTACTGAAGCTATGATAAAATCTCTCTCTCTCTCTGACTGGTTTTCCCCATGGGGGTTTTTCCAGGGGTATTGGCCAAAAACTACTGAGTCTGATTTTTTATGGCGTCCATGTGAATTAATTTTTCTGCCTGTTAAAGTGTACTTATAGCGTGTTTAATTGTCTGCATTTTTTATAAGTAGTTTCCATCCAATGAAAAACCGGCTTGGGAATGAAAAACACTGAAAACTTGACATAAACCAACAAGATGAAATTACACAGAAAATTTACATGGTATCAGAGCTTGGGGGTAGAAAACAGTAAATTTGCAGACACACAGAAATTTCCAAATTTGGGTATTTTCTTCTGTTAGTAATCAACACCTTGTTGGGTTGATAGTAGAGATAGCTACAAGACTTAGGTTGGAGGATAGGTTGGATGGTACATTAAACTTTATGCCATGGAAGGCTAGGATTTTGCTATCTTTAGAGGAAAATGAAATGTGGGAGGAGGATAGAAATACTACAACAAACCCTATTCAGATTCTCGCTGCTACAGATGCAGTAGCATTATCAACCTTCAACAAGAAGGACTGTAAAGCTAGAAGAATAATCCTTGATGCAGTTAAAGATCATATCATCCCTCACATTTCTGGTAAAGCTAGGGCACATTTGATGTGGAGTGCTTTGACCAGCTTATACGAGAGTACCAATGAGAACCGAAAGATGGTTCTCAAGGAGAAACTGAAGAGTATAAAGATGAATGATGGAGAGGGAGTGAATTCATACCTTACCAGAATATCTGCAGTTAGATATGAGCTAGTAGTAGTTGGGGAGGTGGTCACCGCTACTGAGCTTGTGCGTACATCAATGAATGGGGCTTCAAAGTTGTGGAGTGCATTTGTGTAGGCTATAGTGGGAAGAGAGAACCTACCTTCATGAGAGAGACTATGGGATGACTTTGTGCAGGAGGAGACCAGGAGAGGTCTCGTACAAGGTATTTCATCACAGGGTAGCGAAGATGATGAGAACATGGCTTTTACAACAAAGGGGAAGAACAAGAAGAAGGGTGGGGCCAAGCAATAGCAGTAGCAGCAGGGTGGGCAGAAGAAGGACTTGAGTAAAATCAAGTGTTATGGTTGTCAAACATTTGGGCATTGTGCTTCACAGTGTACAAACAAGAAGAAGAAGAGACAGTAGACTACAGCTTCAGTGGAGGTTGATGACTTTGGAGACAGATTTCAGAGAGAGTTTTCCCTGTGTGCTAGACAGTCTGAGAGAGAGAGAGCCTCTTTAGTTACCAGCACGTATGTGGATATGGAGATGGAGTATTCCTTATTGACAGGGCATTGGATGAGTGCATCCACCACTGGAACCTAGTATATTGACAATGGAGCATTGAGCCACATGACAGGTGCTTGAGAGATGTTCTCCGAACTTTCAGAGACAGGTACAGATGTGGAGGTTGTACTAGGCGATGACACCATTGTTAGAGTAGTCGGCCAGGGGACCATTACATTTCAGAGGGAGTCTATGAGTCCCATGATTCTGAGGGATGTGTTATTTGTCCCTGGACTAAAGAAGAACCTTGTATCAGTTTCCACCATTGAGGACAGGGGTCCTGGGGTTTTTTTCTTGCATGGGTGAGTGCAGGTAATACACAAGACTACATGATTATCTACCTCCATGGACATTGGGGTTAGATGTGGAAAGTTGTACAAGATCTTGTTTTAGCCACATCATGCTCTAGCACATAGCAGCAACAGTGATCTTTGTGAGCTATGGCATCGAAGGATGGCCCACTTACATCACCCAGCTCTGAGATTGTTGAGGAGCATGGTTACAGGTTTACCCGAGTTCAGCATTGAGCAGAGTGATGTGTGCAGGGGGTGTGCTTTGGGAATGTACACCAAGACTTCTTTTCCAAGCAGTGTCAGTAGAGCAGCAGGAGTACTTGACTTGATCCATTATGATATTTGTGGCCTTATGTCATCAGTCTCTTTGAATGGATTTGAGTACTATATCACTTTCATTGATGACTACTCTAGGAAGACCTAGATCTACTTCTTGAGGAGCAAGAAGTCACCCTTAGTATCGAGTGTCTTCCATGTTAAATTTTTAGAATTTACTTCAATTTGATCTAGGATCTTAACTGAGAGAACAACATGCACAGCATATCTACAGCATATCAATCATGGACACAATAATGCAAGCACACAAGAGACATAGATTTTACTTGGGGAAAACCATAAAGGTGAAAAACCCCAATAACTTTCTTAGAGATAGATAGAGCAATAATACAACCAGAATACAAGAGATAGTCTTCTCCTAGCAGCAGATCCTCCTCCTCCACAAGTGCGCCACTCTCCCAAGTGTGAGTGAGAGAATAAAATGTGTAAAATGAGAGAGACACACTCTCTATTTATACACTAACTTGACTTGACCTTTACTCAACTAGGTCGGCCTCAACTTAACCACTTAACATAATGCTGACTGGGCCAACCCCCATTAGGGTGGTCTAATAACCCTTTCACCTACATGGCCGACCCCCAATAGGGTGGTCTAATAACCCTTTGACCCACATGAGTTATACAGGGCCGACCCCAACAAGGTGGTCTAATAACCCATCAAGTATAAGTTACGACACTTACAATATAAATGACGACACTTTCGTATAGAGGAATAATAACATCTCTATAGGAATACAATATACATATATGTGAAATACATTCCGAAGTTACATATACATCAACACTCCCTCTTAACTAGGAAGGTATTTCTCGACATAGGTCTTCTAGCACAAGTCTTCTTCTCTGGATCATCGTCACTGGATAATTGTCATCGAGTCATCATCATCGTCACTGTTGCTGCTATCTCAATCAATCTCTGAATCTACTTGTCATAGGAAGTTCTACAGACCCAGTCCTTTTTCATACTGGATGTAGGCCCACCACCTGCAGGTCTTCGTCATCACTGGCCATACTGTGGAAACCTCAGGACTTATTACATGCATCACAAAACCTCGAAAGAGCATCCCAGGCTATTACGAGCACATGGCTCTACCTATAGGATCTCCCAAGGCCATATTATATGTGACCTCACCACAAAACCTCGCAAGAGCATCCCAGGCTGTTACGAGCACACAGCTCTACCTATAGGATCTCCTAGGGACAGATTATATGTGGTCACCACAAAACCTCGCAAGAGCATCCCAGGCTGTTACGAGCACATAACTCTACCTATAGGATCTCCCAGGGACAGATTATATGTGGTCATGGAAAAACCTTGCAAGAGCATCCCAGGACTTATTACGGGCACACAGCCCAACCTATCGGATCTCCCAGGTACATATTATATGCCATAGGACAAAACCTCGAAAGAGCATCTTCCAGATATCCTAGGGCCAGATTATATGCCATAGGCAAAACCTCGAAAGACTATCTGCAGATCTCCCAGGGCCAAATTATATGTCCTCCCAGAGCAAAACCTCGAAAGACCATTTGCCAGATATCCTAGGGCCAAATTATATGCCATAGGAAAAACCTCGAAAGACTATATGCAAATCTCCGAGGGACAAATTATATGCTCATCTACACAACCTGATCCACGACCATAGAGTATCAACCTGATACTCACCATACATCATCCTGATGTATACATGATCATCTTGATCATCATCACTGCAACATCCTGCTGCATGTCATCTGGAGCAACATCCTGAAGCTCATCATCCATGATCATCCTGATCATACAATGCATCTACCTGATGCATACCAAGTATCTACCTGATACATATCATCATACATGATCCACCTGATCATACAATGCATCCACCTGATACAAATACAAATACATGATCCACCTGATCATCCCTGATACATATCAACATACATGATCTACTGATCATACAATGTATCCTCCTGATATATATACAGATACATGGTCCAAGCATCCAACATGATGCATATACAAAATACATACAAATGATCCAACTGATCATATCCAGCATCCAACATGATGCGTACATACATATAAATGATCCAACTGATCATATCCAGCATCCAACATGATGCATATACAGAGCAGTAACTCGAGCATCGTCCTAATGCTCATCATCCAACGCTTACATCCATAGCCATGTGAAGGATCCTCCTTCCAACATGCTTGGAATGGCTTCTGCAAATGTGTCCATCACTTTTTCCTCGAAGTGTCATCAATCTGAAGAACACCAAGCCTCTCCCTGAAGTACTCGAACTTCACCCTGGCTAGTGGCTTCATCATCACATCTGCAATTTGCTCGTTCGTCGTAATATACAGGATCTTCACGGCTCCTCTCTGCACCATATCCCTCATATAGTGATATTTGATCTCTATGTGTTTCGACCTGTCATGAAACACTGGGTTCTCAGATACCTTCACACAACTCTGGTTATTGCAGAAGATACCAATAGCATCCAACGGGAGATCAAATAACTCAGACAGCAGCTTCCGTAGCCATACTGCCTCACAACTAGATGAACAGGTTGCAACATACTCTGCCTCAGCTATACTTAGTGCTACGTAGGACTACTTCCTGCTAAACCAAGATATCACACCTAATCCCATACTGAAGCAGCACCCAGATGTGCTCTTCCTATCTGCAGCACTGCCAGACCAATCTGAATCAACATAACCCTGTAGGTTAAACTTTTGATTCACTTCATACTTAAGCCCATAATCCATTGTACCCTTCAGGTACCTCAGAACATGCTTTACACCAACCAGGTGAACACTCCTCATATCCGTCAGGAACTGGCTCAATGTGTTCACCGCAAAGCAAATATCTGGTCTCGTGTTCGTCAGGTACATCAAGGACCCAATCATCTGATGATACATAGAGACATCAACCGGCTCAGATGAAGCATCAAAAAGAAGCTTCAGATTCGATGCCATAGGTGTGGCCATGGCCTTGCAATCCATCATCCTGAACCTCTTCAGGATCTCTACTACATACTTCCCTTGTCTAAGGAAGATTCCATCTACACTCTGCCACACCTCCATGCCAAAAAACAAATAGTGCATCATCCCAAGGTTCTTCATCTCGAACTCGGCAACAAGCTTCCGTTGTGTGTCGGCAGTCAATCTGTCATCTCCTGTTACAAGCAGGTCATCCACATACAAGAGTAGAATCACAGGATTCCCTTCCTCAACCTTGTAGTAAAGGTTGGAATCCGCTTCACTCTTGGTAAAGCCCAAACTGGATATAAAGTTGTCTATCCTACCAAGTTCTGCACACATATATGACTACACCATTCAAGAAGGCTGTCTTGAAATCCATCTGGTGTATCTTCTATTTCATCACTTTTATATTTCTCTATGCTGCTATCTGCAACATGCTTGATCTGATAGTTCCATTTGGAAGTCACAACAGACTTCCCTTCAGCTCTTGGTACCGCATCCCAAACATCGTTCTTCATGATTGATGGATCGTGGCATTCTTCCCGTATCTTGGGAACTTCAATATCTTCAATAGATAATTTTGTTGCTTGAACAAATGTTGTAGTCCTTCTTTTGTAGGTGAAGGTATACGGTCTTTTCTACAAAACAAGTTAAATTGCATGATTAGAAACATCTCATAATTTTCAGACAATTTCTTACACATAAAGAAATATGTCATACAGTCATGCAATTATCTTAGCCAATGCTTCAATACAACATTTATCCATGTTCCACAACTTTCTAGATGCCTTTCAGCCTCTACTAGAACATTGTTAAGAGTTTGCACTACTACCAACATGTTAGCAAAGAGGTTTCATTCTAGATAAGTAGAAATGGAATGTTGTACAGTGCCATAGGCCACTTACCCATGTATATTAGTAGTATACTGTTCATCAATGCAACTATTCTAATATGCATAATACACAACCTAATTCTAGGAACATAAGCATATACATCATTGAATAACATTATGTAAGAAATGACAATTCAAATACTTATCTTTGTTTGGTTGCTGGGTGGACTCCCTCTAAGTCTTTGCTTCCTTGCAGGAGCTGCTAAAGTAGCTTCTTCTACACCTTTCTGTTGTGGAATGTAGAAAGATGGTCAACTCCCTCTGAATATCTACATCCTTGCAGAAACTACTGAAGTGTGCTCCTTTGATTTCTTGCAGGAACAACTGGAGTGTGCTCCCTCTTGATCTTTGCTTCCTGGATTACCTGTTCTTGAACTTACATCCATCCTTAGTCACTATGCATGCTTATTAGTATCATCATTGTGTTATCCTTGAGGTCTCATACATAATCACACATTTATTAGTATAATCTTAATACTATCAAAACACAATAATCTTAAACATGTATAGTAATGATAATTCACAGATAATAAACATTAGTATTCAAGGTTTCATGGAAGTCTTCTTTTACTCATGCATATTCTTATTTGATCATAGGACTCTTCTGATTAGTTAAATCATTAATGCATAAACCCATGATTACTCAAACCTATACCTTCATGATTCTTCTGGTTAGTCATATCATCAATTATGGTAAGAAACATAATATGCATACAGCCATGACTATTCAAACCTATGACTTCATGAATAATCATTATCAACAAAACAACAGTATAAGATCCTAACACAAGGTAGGATTCTAGCTTGATATAGGAAAAACATACCTAGATTAGCATGCTAGCTATTTATGTCTAACATACCCGCATAATGTCTTCTGGTTCTCTTCAGTGACTTGTGCTAGTAACCTGCATGTCTCATAGGTTAACCATTGTAGGACCAAGTCATACATACCTCGAAAGTAGATCTTCTATGTGATCCATGACAATGGATGAATCTTTGTCTTCATGTCACCATGATCATATGTTCTTGAAGTAGAACATGATTTGTCTTCCTTGGTGTACCTTTTATGTTAGCGAACAACATAAACCTCATACAACATCACAATACATTAGTACATTCAGAAGTGTCAAAACCTTAATCAATGAATATCTTCTATTAAGGTGATACGACAAGTCTAGAAATTAATCAAGATTGTACTGTAATGATATGAAGACAAACATATGATAAAATTAACCATGAAACATACCTGTAAGCCATACCTGTCAAGATTGCTTGTAATCTTCTTATGGAAGGCCTTAGCCTCATCTCCCTCTGAGATAGGAACTTCTTCACTTATGCAGGTGACCAATCCATCTTCTTCTAGGATTAACCCAATCCACTTGATTTGCAAGAACTGGACTTGGAGTTGGATTAGGGTTTGTCAAAGAAACCCCAAAAATTCAAACTTTGAATTTCAAACTTCCGAAAGGATAGAAATATGCGCCTTGATGAGCTGATCAAGTTGGTATATTCAGAATTTGAAAACTACAAAGTTTCACCGCTCGAAATTGCCTTTTAGATTTCTGGATTCACTTGGGAGGACCCTGAATTAGGGTTTGAGTTTCCCAGAGCTTCACCCAACCAAAAGATTTGATTCAAAGCTCTAAGCTTCAATTTTTCTGAGGAGCTTCCAGCCATGGTCACAGATTTCCAAAATTCCAAGTTTTGCAGAGGCCCTAATTTTCCATCTTTTCGATCAAAGTCCCGAACTGGGGTTTGGTCAAGCCCGGCCTTCTGCCCAACCAAAAAATCTGATCTTGGTCTCTAAATTTCGATTTTGATTAGTAGCATCCAGCCGTGGTCTCCGATTACAAAATTTCCAACTTTCTCTGAAGCCCTAAATTCTGGAAGCCATGAATGAAGGTGCTAAAAAATAATTATGTTTTGACAGAAATATTTACCTGATTGTTTTTGGTGTAACTTTGAACTTTTCGATCCACAGGGTTTGAAAATTTTTCTTGGGATAGCCCGACCTGTTATCTTTCCATCCCGATAGGCCTGACCTCAATTGGATTCTCTGAGAGAGAGTTATGCCAAGTGTAGCAATGTGACCTGTTTATGGGATAATACAGGAGAGCGAACTTGTATGGCGTGCCACGTGTCACTCGTTCAACTTCGGCCTCTAAAAATTTGTTTTGAGATAGTACTATATATGTAATACCTTTCACTTTTTATGAAATTTCATTTGGAGCTTTCTAGCCCAAGTTATGACCTTTTTCCCAAGGTCACCTGATTTTGACTCAGATCTGGAAGAGGCAGAAACCCTATATTGTACAGATCATACATCACAAAGTACAACAAATTAGAGGTTGTCCTTTGGACATAGCGTACATGGGGATGTGATATTCGACCTGTAAAAGTTTCAAATCCGAAAACTTCTCCAAAATCGATTTATAGCGAAAGTGCTACGATGACTGGTTTTTTCTATATCAAGCCCTAGCATTGTAAGTGCAACAAGTGTCATACATGCCATATCATGTCTTCTTTCAGGCTAGCTCTGATACCATGTTAAATTTTCAAAATGTACTTCAATCTGATCTAGGATCTTAACTGAGAGAACAACATGTACAGCATATCTACAGCATATCAATCATGGACACAATAATGCAAGCACACAAGAGACACAGATTTTACTTGGGGAAAACCATAAAGGTGAAAAACCCCAATAACTTCCTCAGAGATAGATAGACCAATGATACAACCAGAGTACAAGAGATAGTCTTCTCCTAGCAGGAAATCCTCCTCCTCCACAAGTGCGCCACTCTCCCAAGTGTGAGTGAGAGTATAGAATGTGTAAAATCAGAGAGACACACTCTCTATTTATACACTAACTTGACTTGACCTTTACTCAACTAGGTCGGCCTCAACTTAACCACTTAACATAATGCTGACTGGGCCAACCCCCACCAGGGTGGTCTAATAACCCTTTGACCCACATGTCTGACCCCCAATAGCGTGGTCTAATAACCCTTTGACCCACATGACTTATACAGGGCCGACCCCAACAAGGTGGTCTAATAACCCATCAAGTATAAGTTACGACACTTACAATATAAATGACGACACTTTTGTATAGAGGAATAATAACATCTCTATAGGAATACAATATACATATATGTGAAATACATTTCGAAGTTACATATGCATCAACATTCCAAGGGTTCAAAGCCCTTGTGGAGAAGCAGACAGGGAGGAAGATTAGGATGTTGAGATCGGACAATGGGGGTGACTATACCTCCAAGGAGTTCGATGGATTTTGTACATAAGAGGTTATATAAAGATAGATGACAGTTCCCTACACTCTTGAGCAAAATGGAGTAGCAAAGAGGAAGAACAGGTCGATTGTGGGAGCAGTGAGAGCAATGCTCCATGATCATAGTTTACTGTTCTTTCTATGGGAAGAGGCATGTGTTGGAATATTCTCCCCATCATTTTGTATTTTACATGCTTGCATGCAGATCTGCATGCTACATGCATCCAGTCACCATCACAGTGGTCTCCCCAACACCTAGAGCTTGCTTCTAGCTCTTCTTTACCAGCATGCAAAACTGCATGCTACATGCATTTGCATGCCACTGCATGCATCCAGTCATCATCATAGTGAACCTCTCAACTCCTAGAGCTTGGTTCCAGCTCTCTACAGCCTATCTATAGCCCCCAGGGAGCCTCCTAGCTACCAAAGGCACCCTTCTCCAGTCTTCTGCATGGCTAGTGCGCCTTTCTCACCAACCATTCAGTTATCTCTCAGTTATTCCTTGATTTGAGGCTAGATTGACTCCTCCACTTACTGTTTCACTCCGATAGATCTCCAGTGAGACTAGTCTTCCCATTCTGACTCCAGTTAGCTCCTCATGCGCCCTCCACTGACCCTCCTTCATTCAGTTCATGCCTACCTCACTCAGTTAGACTCTTCATGCGCCCTCCACTAAGCCTCCTTCATTCAGTTAGTGCCTACTTCACTCAATTAGACTCAGTTGAAAAGAACACGATGCCGAGAAGACTGCCACCCTGATTTATATAGCCGAGGGAGGGTCTTGGGGAGTGTCCACATTGAAGGGAAGTGCATGTGAGATAGGTGGTCGATGCCAGGCACTGCCACCAACACAGGAGAAAGGATGGAGGAGAGGGCAGATGGGATCCGAGGAGGATTTGGGGAGTTAATGCAAGCCCCGGAGGGAATGGGAAAGAGTGTTGGGAGGGGAGAAACATAGGAAATGGAGAGAGGGGTGAAAGAACCTAAGGCACCCAGGCATCCATACTTAGAGAGTTATTTGCAAGCAAATGCCCACAACTTAAACTTGCCCCCACATTGGCCATGTTGTCTGCAAATTGGTTATTGTGACTTAGAATATGAACAAGGGAGATGGAGTGGAAGTCCTTTGCTTAGATCTGAAGTGCTGGTGTAGCAAGGAGCTAGGTTTGCGACGGTGTTTAACAATACTCCTGGCTTCCCTGATTATAAGCATTGAGTCTCCAAGGAGTACTAGATCCTTGACATCATGTTTCCTTGCCACATCCATACCTTTTATCAGCGCAAGCCATTCTGCTTCATTGTTGGTTTTTCTACCAATCCCCCAAGCATAGTCAGTCGTTTTGTTTCATTCGGAATCCATAAGGACTCCCCCCGCACCTGCCAAACCTGGGTTGCCTTTAGAGGCACCATCAAAGAAAAGAGTGTGACTATTCAAGGTTCAGATCCAATTGTAGAGCTCATCTGTATCCATTTTGATGTGCCAATCCTGAGGTTTATTGGTCTTGATGCAAGGTGGGGGAGAACTAGAGGGAATCAGAAGATCATCCACCCAAATTTTCTCCTCTATACTTAACAGTTCACTGCTGAGGTTTTTCATGCTTTGATTCCTGAGGGAGTCAATCCACAAGGCTTTAGCAGAGGAGGAAATTTTCCCCGGGTTTGATTTTATGTCGTTGAATATTTCATTATTTCTAGCAGACCAAATCTTCCAGCAGAGAAATTTGGGAAAGGCAATCTAGGCTCTTTTGAAGTTCAGCTTTTTGGAGGAGTTATGATAATAAAGGTGCCAATTTGAAAAGAGGTCGTCCCAATTGGTGGGGAGAATGAGGTTGGGTTGGATATCTTGAAAGGCTCTATGCCACACTTCCTGGGAGAACTTGCATTCTAAAAAGAGATGATTGATTGTCTCGTCTTCGTTTTTGCAGAGAGTGCATCGGGCCAGTCCTTCGATTCCCCTCTTCTTGAGATTTTCAGCCGTGAGAATTTTTCTATGAGATAAGGCCCAGGTGAATACATTCACTTTAGGGAGACCGTCTTTATCCCAAACTCTCTTCCATTTAATATATTTACTACCACTTTTGCTAAGGGCGTCTAGGTAGGTGTATCCTTCTTTAACTGTGTAAATACCCCCATTTCCCCAACAACGTTTATCCTTCATATTAAGATGAATGGGGATCGCACTGTGGAGACTCGAGAGGAGAGTTTTAAAGTCATACTGAAGGTGTTCAAGAAGATCGGGCTGTAGCCAACCCATCCATTTTCCATGAGGGGACCAGATGGAGATATCAAAGAGAGAATGGAGATTAGCCTATTCCATCCATTGTCTCAAATCTCAGAAATTAGAGATACTGATAGTGGATCTGTTGCCATAATTGTCCTTCGAAATATTAATTTTCTTTCCATTGCCAGGGGTCCAAGAAAGATTGTTCTAAACTATGAAGGCTGCTTTTTTACATAGATTCCAACTTGTCGTTCCTTTTTTCTCTTGATCAATTGTTTCCACACATCTGCTTTTGCTACCCTGCATATATTTTTTGTATAAGATTTCTTTCCACCAAGCATTCTTCCTAGAGATAATCCTCCACAGTATTTTGGCACCAAGTATTAGATTCATTAAAGATAGGTCTTTGATTCCTGCTCCTCCATACACTTTGGGCCTACACACTATTTCCCAGCTAATTAGGTGGAATTTTTTTGTGCCATTGGATTTCCCACCCTGCCAAAGGAAGCTGTGAAAAGACTTGGAGACTTCCGACATGACAGTTTTGGGGGAAAGTGAGATGGAGCAAGCATACAGAGGGTATGCAGCGAGAATAGCATTGATGAGAACCAACTTTCTAGCGGGATTTAGCCAACGAGCACCCCAAGAGCTAATTTTATTTTTGATTTTGCAGATTAACCCTTTCCAATCAGCCACCTTTTTTTTCCTTTGAAGATGGGGACACCAAGATAAGTGAAAGAGTTCCATTCCTTGACACCTTCAAACCCAAAAATTTTGACAATTCTTGTAATCATCCCATGTGGGCAATTCCAGCTATAGATTTTGGATTTTCCAATGTTCACTTCGCCATCCGAGGCACTTAAGAAAGAAGTAAGAACTTGATTGAACTTGGTGGCAACAAGAGTAGAAGCGCCCCCCAGGAAAACTATGTCATCCATGAATTGGGAGTGATTCACGGGCCTAACTCCTCTAACAATTTTGATTCCTTTGAGCTCGCCGGAGTCTTGGAGGGATTGAAATTTTCTACTTAAAGATTCAACGACCAGAGGATAGAGGAAGGGTGATAGCGGGAAGCCTTGATGCAGACCCCTGGATGCCAAAAAGAAAGGGGAGGGTCTGCCATTCACCAGTGGGGCAATCCAGGGGGAGTTGATGCAGGCTTTTATCCATCTCACAAAATGACCAGAGAAGCCAGACGTTTCCATGAGAGCGAAAAGGAAGTTATGATTTACTCGATCAAACGCGTTTGCCATGTCGAGCTTGATAGCCATACCTTGATGGTTTTTTTCCATGCTAGAGTGAACTGCTTCCTGAACAATGACAATATTATCCAAAATTTGGCGCCCAATAAAGAAACCCTCTTGGGAATCAGAGATTAAATTTCCCATGACTTTTTTCATTCTGGTGGCTAGGATTTTGGAAAGGATTTTGTATGAAGTGATACAAAGGGAAATAGGTCGGAAACAGTTCATGGAAATAGGGGCTTTCTCTTTAGGGATAAGTGCAAGGAAGGAGGAGTTGGTGGCTCCTCCAATTTTATCCTTTTTTCTTGTCCAATTCAACATGTGTTTTAGATCATCTTTGATAATAACCCAGGCAGCCTAGTAAAAGTTTATAGTGAACCCGTCCGGGCTAGGTGCCTTATCCATTTGGAGAGACTAGATGGCTTGTTCAATTTCAAATTCCAAGATTGGTTTGGCCAAATCTCTATTTGCACTATCCATTACCAGGCTAGGGATCCCCTCTAAAAGATCCGCTTGAGATGCAGGGTCAGTGTCTCCACTGTCCGAAAAGAGATCTTTGAAATGATTATGAGCCAGGGCTTCTAGGTTTGCTTGTCCACTTATTCTTTCACCATTATTATTTTTAACATCCCTGATAGCGTTCTGACTACGCCGGGCTTTGGCTTGATTATGAAAATACTTGGTGTTACTGTCGCCACCTTTTAGCCAAAGTTGTCTAGACTTAACTCTCCAAGTTTCCTCTTCCAAAGTGGCAGCTCTTAGTAATTCCAGTTCGAGATTTTTTTCTTTGCAAAGCAACATAGGTGTAACTTCCTCCTTTTCCATCCTGAGGTGTATATTAGAAAGCTTGGATTGGAGAAGGAGTTTAGAGATGGAGGGATTTTTGAATGAAGTCTTTTCCCACTTTTTTAATTCAAGCTTGGTTTCTTTGAGCTTTGATTCCCAAATGAAACTGGGAGACCCTGAGAAGCTTGAGCTCCAGACATGAGAGATGATATCAAGAAAACTAGGGGACTGAATCCAAAGAGGATTGAAATGGAAAGGGATGGGGCCTAGATTTTCAGGAGAGGAGATGGAGAGGCCAATAGGTTTATGGTCAGAAGAGGAACAAGGAAGGGTGAAAGAGAAAATTAAAAGATCAGAGTGGAAGAAGGAGGAACTCACCAAAAAGCAATCCAGCCTAACAGTAATATTCCCTGTGCCACTTCTCCTGTTGTTCCAAGTGAACTTGGCATTTTTGAGAGGTATGTCCAAAAGTTCCAGATCGAGAAGGAGATCCTCAAGATTTTCCCTGAAGGGGTCCCGAACAGCGTTTCCACCATGCTTTTCCTGTTGATTCTTTGTGACATTGAAGTCACCTGCAATGATAACTTTTTCCCCAAGCAAGTTATCTTTAAGATTGCTGAGGTCTTTCCAGAAGTTGATTTTATCCCTATGATGAGTAGGCCCATAGGCGTTTCATACATAAATGGAGTTGTTAATATCTTGTGATCTTATCTCAGTGAGGAGCTAGTGATTACATTCGACGGAGCAGAGAATGACGAAATTTGGAGATATCAAGGTTGCAATACCTCCCGAAGCTCCACGAGCATTGTTTGCGATTCCATGAATGTCTTTCCAAATGAAGCTTGAGATAGCTAGAACCTCAGCACTCAGCATCTCAGTCTCTTGGAGTAACATGAGATCCGGTTTTTTCTGTCTTTAGGATGTTTTTTAAAGTTTCTACCTTGTTCATCCCACCGAGACCTCTGCAGTTCCAAGAGACTGCTAACATTACTTCTTAGTTGCTCTAGGTCCTGCTCGGGACCTACCTTCTTTCATTCCACTTTGGGATTTTGAGGACTATAGGATCTTCATGTCTTCCAGGATTTTTTGTCTCCCAAGTTCAATTTCTCTTTCAGTTTCTATCTTTCTATGGTGCCTTTGAGATTTCCTGCCTCTGGTGTTTGGGGGCTGTGTTAGTTCTCCATCCTCAAGAGAGTCCGAAGAGATGTCTAGTGACGACAATGATGGCACAAACTTGCTTTTGACCTTATCCTCCCACAATCCACCTGGGATGATGGATCCACCAGGGGTTTCCTCGATTGTTTCTATTTTTGGAATTTCGGGATTGATGGTTTCTTTCCTTGTTGGTTCTATTAGCCTTTCCTCATCATTGTCGTTTACACCTTCTTCACTCTGCAAATTTTGAAAAATGTTGTTGTTTGTGGCCTCCATGGCCATCGAGACGGGTCCTTTGACAGGGGGGCTGGGAGCATTTGGTGGTTTGGGGGTGACTTTTTCCCCATTTTTAACTTGTTGCCAACCTTCTTCTTGGATCTATTCAAAGCTTTCCTGGACGTTCTTGGGGCAGTTTTTGACAAAGTGCCCATATTCATGACATTTTTTTACATTTCAAGGGTAACTACTCATAATCCACCTTCTGCATGTGTTCCCAACCATCCATTTGCAGATTAACCTCCTTTGGAAGACTTTTTTCCAGATCTACCTCAACACAAATTCTGGCACAGGTAAACAGAGGTCCCTTTGGCTCAGCTTTATCAATGTATTTTCCTAGAGAATTTCCAATAGCTTGGAGGGTATCGTCATCCTAGCAGTGTAGGGGAAGATGAGGCAAATGGACCCAAACCGAGACAACAGATGGAACATCTTTTTCGAGATTGAAAGAGAGATTCCATCTATTTAGATATAACCACGGGGGCCCATAAAATATGGACTGCTTCTAAAAATTAGATCCTTATCAGTTTTGTTTTCAAAGAGAAAGATGAAGTAACCCTTACCACATAAGTAGTGTTGCAAGTCTCCAGTGATCAAAGGCATCTAGTTCTTATTTATCCAAGCATCCATTGTCTTGGGAGATGGCCATATTTCGGTAAATTGTCCGATCAACCCATGATCATTCAGAGCAAGAGCTTTTAGCTTTGAAGCTGTCGACACGATCTAGATTCGGGGAGCCGTAGCTCGCTTAATGAAGTTAGCCTTCGATTGGTCAGAAGGAGCAGGAGGGGGAGGGGTAATGGCCACCAAGGAGCGAAAAGAAACATCCAAGAGACGTTTTCACTCCTCAGGGGAAGGATCCGGTGGCAGATCCATGGCAGGGCTCAATAGGAGCCATCGAACAGGCATGCATAGGGTGCGTAGATCGACGCAGGCGCGGGGAGCAGGTCACTAGGGTTTTTGGAGATATTGTTGATAGTTCTTCGAGTGCAAGATATGTTGCACAAGGATGGGAGGAACATTTTTTTGGATGGTTGGGGCTATTCAAAGCTCTTTTCAATAAATTAAGTTAATATAATGCTTTTAATATTATTCATATTTAAAAACATAGTTTCCTTTAAAAAAAAAGTAGTTCATGCGTGTGCCAACTTCTTTTATTGTTAAGTTATTTTTATTGCAATTAGAAGTAATGTAGAAATCTTCTTACATACTCTGTTAATTATTTACACGTGTTTATTAGATACCTAATCATGATTAGATATCTATATTATTATTTTAATCATATATATGTTATTTTGATGGTGTCTTTAGATTACTATTTAGACAATATAGTAGGTTAGGTTATTATTTTAATTGAGAATATCTTTACATTATTAATATTTGCTTTAATTACTTTTATATAATTATTAATAACCTTATGGTATTATGTAAAGACCCTAAAATTTCCTAAAATAAAATAAAAAAATTTATCCCCAACATAACTGAAATCTAATTTGCATTTTACTCATACCATTTCAACTACTGGTAAAAGATTGCACACTCCTAGAATGTACAGGTTACAATGCATTAGTTTGTGTGACAGTTATTAATATAAAGGCCCTTCCTTCTAAATGGGTTTAATTGTTTGTCACTCTCGTCTGATTGTAAGTTTTATCTTAGCTATATTGTAAAAAATATTGCTTCATGGAATACTTATAATACAAAAAGATTCTATGCTTTAATTGTATTAAGGTTCTAGCTAGTAATTGTTTCTTGAACTACCTTCGCGCCTAAAGGATATCTTTTGGGCACCTATGGCTTACTTAGCTTTTTAGCTAACACATCCTTTGTCACTCCATGCACACGTTTGAAGGTGGACAGATCCGAAAAGACAAATCTAAGACAAAGGCCAAATTTATTACCTTGATCGTAGGAAGGGTTTTATGTAAGTTTTGGACTTTGGTTAGGTGGGAGTCCTAAGTGACAACTCCAAAGATTGAGAAACACCTACCACTTAAAAAATTCTAAACATTAAGGGTAGACTTTCCTATTCACAAAAATAAAAAGGTTTCGGACAAGAAATCACTAAGTACCAAGGTTTGAATGAACTTTAAGGATAAAACTTGAAAGGACGTTTCGAAAGGGTGGAGGAAAAACTAGCACATTTATTGCAGCCCTAATGTTGTCCAAAAGAACACTCGAGGGTTTTGTGAAGTCATTTGCCAGAATTTGGGAAAAAAGGGAGAGCTCTCAGCCACCATGGTCATGGAGCTCTACACCTCTACAACCTACATGGCTACGACACCAGTTTATAAGAGCGTGCGGTCTACAACTCTGGCTTGCAACATTTGAACCCCCAAAACGAAGGTAACATCACATTGCTAAAAAAACCCTGCACAATGGTGAAGTTTTCTTTTAAATGAAATAATAATTGTTGCTTATAAACATTGAACAATGTCTTTGCAGGTGGAGTAGGAACTGTCACTCTTAGAAGGAGGTCCTCTTAGGCTATGACGTCGATCTAGACCACTCGTAAACCACAGCTGGTCCCTAAGTCTTATGGCAAGAGGGTTAGTTCGAAAAAGCAGCTCCAGGTTCTTGGAATTTTGAAAATGTGCAGCAGAGTCAGAAATTTTTTTGGGTTGAACCCTTGCAAGAAAAAATGATATCTTTCGTTTGGGAAAATGTAAATGAATAACAACATTGACTTTCTTTCGTTTTTCTTTGGATCCGCGAAGCATACCTATAGCTTTTGCGTTGAAGGCTAAGGATCGATCTGGGGTTTCGCCCGTTTTAAACCAACTATAAAAGAAATTTATATATTACTTTTTTGATATGTTTCGGCAGGTTTAAGAGTCATGAGGTTTTGTTCAAACAAGAACTGCGATTTTCTTAGTAATGAAATTCGAATTTAAAGGTTTGTTTAGTCGAGTAAGAACAGAACTTGAAGTACCGTAAAAAGAAAACGAGAATACGGATGGCTATAAGCCAAACCCTTAATTTGATTTTGTAAGGGTTGCAATGCTTGAAACAGTATTTAAAATTAGCATTCAGAGAGCGTAGACAAGGTTTTTCCTGAGTTGGTCTTCGTAAATTTTACTCTGTCCATTTGTTTTTTTTTATAAAATGAAATGATAAGTCTGTTCCAAGAAATAAAATAAAAAAGTATAAGCATGGTTGTAAGCCATACCCCTAAATGTTTCTGCAAGGGTTACAGTGCTTGGCGATGTAGTACATTAATGACCCAAACAAAACGCATTTAGCTCATAGGTTTTCACTCTGTGGTTTTATTGAATCTAAAGAAGAGGCCATGTAAGCCTTAGCATAACTCCATTCTACCTATGCTAATAATGTAAAACTAGAAACTCTACAGCCGTAGCCTTCACTGTAACCTTTATCCAACTTCTAGATATATAAAAGGGAAGGTCATATGTTTTCTATGAATTCAACCAACTCTATCAGAATCGATACTTAGATCGGTCGTGTGAAGAATATAGTGTTATAGATAAAAAGAAATACACTCAATAGATAAATTAAATATTAGTTTTGTAGAAGTGTTTCGATTCTGTTTTGGCTAAGGATTAAATTTGGGGATTTATGTCATAGATCTAAATTTCATCTATTTTAGACGATCGACTTGCAGAAAAGATGTTGATAGAGAATCCAAAATATAAGTTATTTGCTGAGTAATACCATGGGGTATGACTTTAGATTTGTATAAGTGTTATTCCTCATAGATTTATTTGGAAATAAAACTGTATCTAGGTAGTTAAAAGAAAAAAACGAGAAAAGAATAACAAAGAAATTAAACATATTACTCCGGATAGAGATGATGATCTATAAAAACAAATATGTACATTGTATGCTTACTGTATAGTTTACTAAGTAATTACCATAATTTCTATTTTCAAAATTCTGTATTTTGATATGTTAGTTTATCAGTAACTGTACAGAATTCTTATTATCTAAAAATATATTTCTCAATACGGGATTGACTGCTAACAAGATTCGCATGTAAATAAAAACTAGAAGTTATAGTAACAAAAATTTAATCTCTACGAATTAGACATGATCCATACAAGCAATAAACCATTGAAATAACTTTGCAAACAAAAAATAGAATAAAAACCTATTACCAAAGTGGGAAAACAAGGATGGCTCTACCATTCCTCCCAACCAAACTCCTGGAGCAATCAAGCTCCAGAACCCCCGAGCTCGTCCGCTGAACTACCTGAGCAAAAATCCACAATGCGCCATCTCTTGCATTGAAATTCTCAGTCCCTGTCCAATGCTAGCCTCCTGCTGTTCATGGACTTACTATTTGTAGTATTTGCCTAGGTCTTGGCCATTTTTTAGCCTCTTGCTCTTTAGTAGTCAACTTGGAGTGGAGGCCTGATTTTTAGGGATGATGCCTCCTGCATATTTAATAGTACTTGACACTTGTCTTTTTCCTCAAGTAGTTCAGCACACACTCTTCAACAGCTAGGTCGATCCTTGTCTCCTGTTTTATTATATTAAATAATCATAAAAGTAATATTCTCAATACAACTGTTTTATTTTTTACTTCTGAGTCAAAAATAACAAAATAATAATTAATTGTTTTTAATATTCTTTCTCTTGCAGAAATAATAAAATATTTATTATTTGGGGGTGTTACATACACCTCCCCTTAGAAGGTAACACTGTCCTCGGTGTTACATTAATTACTCATTCATCCATAGGATCTTCTTGGAACCAGTTTGGATATGCCTCCCGCATATCGCTCTCTAGATCCCAAGTAGCTTCTTCTGGACTAAGGTGCTCCCATTGCACCTTGACCTGTCCGATTATACGTTTCCGGAGAGTGATTTCTCTCTTGTCGAGAATGCGTTCCGGCCCCACCTGGAACTCTCCTTCCGGTTCCACTTGAATTACATTCCAATCAATTACGTGTGAGGCATCATGAATATATCTTTTCAGAATTGAAACATGGAATACATTATGCACCCTAATATTAGGTGGCAGGGCTGGTTGGTATGCAACTGGACCTATTCTTGCCAAAATTTCAAATGGCCCACAAAACTGGGGTGCCAATTTGGAATACTTACCGAGCCTTAAGGAACTTTTATTAGGCTTTACCTTTATGTAAACATGGTCACCCACGTGGAACTCTTTAGGAGTTCATTTTAAATCAGCATAACTTTTCTACCTGTCTTGGGTATCTTTTAAATTTTGTTGTACCTGTTGCACAGTTAGTTCCATTTCCCTTAATAGTTTAGGTCCTAACATTAGCCTATCTACTGGGCTGCTCCATGAGATTGGAGTATTGCACCTTCGTCCATATAAAACTTAAAATGGACTCATACCTGCAGAAACTTGAAAATTATTATTATATGCAAACTCTACTAAATGCAACTAGTCTTCCCACTTACCGGGTGTGTTCATAACATACATCCTCAGCATGTCTTCCAAAATTTGGTTGACTCTTTCAGTCTGCCCATCCGTTTGTGGATGGTATGCGGTGCTGAAATTCAACTGAGTTCTGAAACCTTTAAACAATGCCTTCCAGATATTACTTGTAAATTTTGCGTCTCTATCCAAGACTATCACCTTTGGTATGCCATGCAGCCTGAATATCTCCTTCATAAAAATATCTGCAATGTTAACAGCTTTATATGTAGACTTCACAGGAATAAAGTGAGCAGCTTTGCTTAATTTGTCTACTACAACCATGATCGAATCATGTTGTCTGAAATTTCTTGGTAAGCTGGTTATAAAATCCATGCTGATCATTTCCCATTTCCATTTCGGAATGCGTAATGGTTGCAGCAATCCTGCTGGATGTTGGTGTTCGGCCTTGATTTGCTGGCATTCTAAGCAGCAAGCTAAGTATTCTTCTATTTCTCCCTTCATGTTTGGCCAATAGAAATCCTTCCTAGCCATAGCAATCATCTTTTGATACCCCGGGTGCCCAGAATAAGGCTGCTTATGTAATTCATTTAAAACAGTTAGCTTAATTTCTGCAAAATTGGGTATGTAAAGTCTGCTTTTAAACAACAATAAACCTCTTTCATTAGTATGAAAATCAGTATTTACCTGATTACTTTCATTTTCAGCAGTTTTCTTCTTTAAAATCTGGTATTCTTTATCAAAATTTTCCACATTTAAAATCTATTTTTCCAAATCAGATTCGTAATTGTTGCTTGCATACAGTAAGTTTGCGTGACGGCTTAAAGCGTCTGCAAATTTGTTTTCTTTACCCTTTATATGTTTAATTTCAAAGTCGTATTCGCTTAAAAATGACAGCCACCTGGCTTGTCTAGCATTTAAATTATGTTGGTCAAATAAGTATTTTAAGCTTGCGTTATCTGACATAAGTAAAAATCTTCTTCTGATTAAATAGTGTCGCCACATTTTTAAGGCATGAATAATTGCAGCAAGTTCCAAATCATGAGTAGCATAGTTTTTCTCATGATCCTTTAATTTTCGGGATTCATAGGCTATAACATGGTTTTCTTGAGTTAGAACTCTTCCTAATCCTTCGTTACATGCATCAGTGCATACGACGAAATCTTTTAACGGATCGAAAATTTTTAATTTAGGAGCAGTAGTTAAAAGATGTTTTAGTTTATTAAAACTTTCCATACATTTTTCATTCCAATCAAATCTTTTTCCTTTCTTTTGTAGTGAGGTTATGGGGTAAGCTATTTTCGAAAATCCTTCAATGAATCTCCGATAATAGCCCGTCATCCCCATAAAAGATCTTATATCGGTTACATTTTTAGGGATTGGCCATTCCATGATAGATTTAATTTTATTGGGGTCGAGCAAGATTCCATCTTTAGACACTACGTGTCCTAGATAATGAATTATGTCTTTATAAAAGTCACACTTGCCGAACTTAGCAACCAGTTTTTGTTCTCTTAAAATTTTCAACACTGTTCTTAAATGTTCTTCATGCTCCTGTTTATTCTTCGAATAAATCAATATGTCGTCAATGAAGACAACAACAAATTTATCCAAATAATCATTAAAAATACTATTCATTAGACTCATAAAAGCTGCAGGTGCGTTTGTTAAGCCAAATGGCATTACAACGAACTCGTAATGACCATAACGAGTTCGGAAGGCTGTTTTGAAGATGTCTTCATCCTTGATCCATACCTGATGGTAATTGGATCTTAAATATATTTTTGAGAAGACGGTCACTCCTTGGAGTTGATCGAATAGATTGTCAATCCGAGGCAAGGGGTATCGGTTCTTTATAGTCATTTTATTCAATTGCCTGTAGTCTATGCATAACCTTAAGGTTCCATCTTTTTTCTTTACAAATAAAACCAGCGCTCCCCAAGGGGAAACAATGGGCCAAACATATTTCTTATCCAAAAGTTCTTGTAACTAAGTTTTTAATTCTATGAGTTCAATTACATTCATTATGTATGGAGCCTTAGAGGTTGGTACTGCTCTGGGTATTAGATCAGTTGTGAAATCTATATCCCTTTTTGGAGGTAGTTCCTGAATTTCTTTTGGAAATATGTCTTTAAAATCTTGTAAAATTGGTATATCATCTAGATTTAATTTACTTTCAGATTCACTGCTATCCATTATGTAAACAACAAAAACCTTACATCCCTTTCTTACAGATCTTTTTAATTGTAAAGCTGATATTTGTCTAAGAGTGGTTTTTATGGGAAGTCCTGTTACTTTAACTATATTCCCTGAAGCATCTATGCAAGTGAAAGTTTTATCCAGACAATTTAAAATAACTTTATGTTCCTCTAACCAGTCCATTCCAATCAACAAATCATAAGAACCTCAAGGCAGAATATTCATATTTGCACTCGTTTTTAATTCATTCATCATAAATTCACAACTTTTAACATGACTTGTGACCTTGCGTTTAGTACCTATAGCTAGCTGTACCAGCCATGATTTCTCAAAATTTTCAGGTACTAGAATACATAATTCTATAATTCTGGGTGCTACATAACTTAAACTTGCACTCGTATCAATTAATATAGAGATAGGATGATTCTTTAACATACCTGGAATTTCGACCATGCATGTTTGGTGATCTGCCTGTCGATTTTCTAGTGCAGCGTTGATTCTAGGCATGCTTCTCACCATGTCTCCAACAGTGATGGATTCTTGCAGAGAGTGAACCTTATTAGAAGTTCTTTTTCTTTTAGGGTAGTCCTTAAAATAATGTGGGTCACCACATTCCCAACACTTTAATGGATCTTTCTGAGTAGCAGGCTTATTAAAGGGTTCTCTTTCTCTTGCCGCAGGGGGTTGGGGTTTGTAATTTCTGTGGTTGTTACCCTGATATCCCCTGTAATTACTTCCAGTATTTCGTTGAAATTTATGATTATTGTTTCTTTGGAAGTTATCCATTTTCTTCACATTCGAGCTGGGCATACTTTCTCTTCTGTTTTTGCTTTGTTCATAATAGTAGTTCGCCTTCCTCATGGTTTCTTCTAATGTCTTTGGGTTATCAAATTCAATTCGTTCTTTAAACGAGGTAGGAAAACAGCTGAGGAAGCGTTGTATATTTGGCTTTTCTTCAACTATATAAGGCACATAATGGAGTAGACTCATAAATTTACTATTGAGTTCTTTCATATTCATGGTTCCTAATTTCAATTCGTAGAATACCTTTTGCTTTTCTTCGTAAAACTGTTCTGAAATATATTTCTCTTTAAATAATTTTTAAAAAAAATTCCAATTCACTCCCCACTCCTTTATGCCTTTAACTTTCTTAATGTCCTGCCACCATATATCATCCTTTCCACTTAGGTTGTATATGGCCATTTTTGCCTTAAGTTCATTAGAATAGTTGTATATCTTAAAATATTTCTTCATGCCTGATAACCAGGCTTCAACTTCTTCACCTTTTTCCATTTCGCCATTAAACATGGGGGGTTTGGTTTTCTTAAATTCCCCTGAGATCTCCTCATACAATCTGTACTTCCTTTTACCTTTATGTTGGTCATTGCCTTCGCTCGAATCTTCATGTTCTTGTTTTAATGATTCATCACTGGATGTTTCAATCCTATGGCTAGAAAAATCCAACTTTATCCCCTTTTGTTTAGGGGGTGTAGCTTCCTTTCCTTCCTTATTTTTATCCTTCTCATTGCTATGTGTCTTGGCTAGTAAGATAGTATTAAGTTCCTCTTGAGTCTTCATTATCCGTTCATTTTCCTCCCTAACTTTTTTTAACTCTGCCCTTAATTCCTCAACATTATCTCTGCTTTCGTTTAGCTGCACCCACAGTCTGTTTCCTCCAATGCCTTCCGGTGGGGGTGTCTCTTCGGGCATCCCGAATTCTGCCATTTATCCCTGTTAACATAGTTTGTTTCTTGATCCTGTAATTAGTAAAAGTAGAACACAAAATACAAAAATATAGAATTAGTTTAAAGTTTGTAACAATAGCGGAAATGTTTTGAGCCGCCTAAGGCCAAGTGCTGTAACACGGCTCTAATACCATTTGTAAAGACCCGGAAATTTCCTAAAATAAAAAAAAATCCCCAGCATAACTAAAATCTAATTTGCATTTTACTCATACCATTTCAATTACTCGTAAAAGATTGCACACTCCTAGAATGTACAGGTTACAATGTAATAGTTTGTGTGACAGTTATTAATATAAAGGCCCTTCTTTCTAAATGGGTTTAATTGTTTGTCACTCTCGTCTGCTTGTAAGTTTTATCTTAGCTATATTGTAGAAAATAGTGCTTCATGGAATACTTATAATACAAAAAGATTCTCTGCTTTAATTGTATTAAGGTTCTAGCTAGTAATTGTTTCTTGAACTACCTTCGCGCCTAGAGGATGTCTTCTGGGCACCCCTGGCTTACTCAGCTTTTTAGCTAACACACCCTTTGTCACTCCATGCACAGGTTTGAAGGTGGACAGATCCGAAAATGCAACTCTAAGAGAAAGGCCAAAGTTAATACCTTGATCGCAGGAAGGGTTTTATGTAAGTTTTGGACTTTGGTTAGGTGGGAGTCCTAAGTGACAACTCCAAAGATTGAGAAACACCTACCACTTAAACAAGTCTTAACATTAAGGCTAGACTTTACTATTCACAAAAATAGAAAGGTTTCGGACAAGAAATCACTAAGCACCAAGGTTTGAATGAACTTTAAGGATAAATCTTGAAAGGACATTTCGAAAGGGTGGAGGATAGGCTAGCACATTTATTGCAGCCCTAATGCTATCCAAAAGAACACTCGAGGGTTTTGTCAAGTCATTTTCCAGAATTGGGGAAAAAAGGGACAGCTCTCAGCCACCATGGTCATGGAGCTCTGCACCTCTGCGACCTACACGGCTACGACACCAGTGTATAAGAGCGTGCGGTCTACAACTCTGGCTTGCAACATTTGAACCCCCAAAATGAAGGTAACATCACATTGCTAAAAAAAACCCTGCACAATGGTGAAGTTTTCTTTTAAACGAAATAATAATTGTTGCTTATAAACATTTAACAATGTCTTTGCAGGTGGAGTAGGAACTGTCACTCTTATAAGGAGGTCCTCTCAGGCTATGACGTCGAGCTAGACTACTGGAAAGCCATGGCTGGTCCCTAAGTCTTATGGCAAGAGGGTTAGTTCGAAAACGCAGCTCCAGGTTCTTGGAATTTCGAAAATGTGCAGTAGAGTCAGAATTTTTTTTGGGTTGAACGCTTGCAAGAAAAAATGATATCTTTCATCTGGGAAAATGTAAATGAATAACAACATTGACTTTCTTTCATTTTTCTTTGGATCCGCGAAGCATACCTATAGCTTTTGCGTTGAAGGCTAAGGGCCGATCTAGGGTTTCTCCCGGTTTAAACCAACTATAAAAGAAATCTATATATTATTTTTTTGATATGTTTCGACAGGTTTAAGAGTCATAAGGTTTTGCTCAAACAAGAAGTGCGATTTTCTTAGTAATGAAATTCGAAATTAAAGGTTTGTTTAGTCGAGTAAGAAAAGAACTTGAAGTACCATAAAAAGAAAACGAGGACAGGGATGGCTATAAGCCAAACCCTTAATTTGATTTTGTAAGGGTGCAATGCTTGAAATAGTATTTAAAATTAGCATTCGAAGAGCGTAGACAAGGTTTTTCCTGAGTTAGTCTTCATAAATTTTACTCTGTCAATTTGTTTTTTTTATAAAAAGAAATGATAAGTCTGTTCCAAGGAATAATAAAAAAAAAGTATAGGTATGGTTGTACCCCTAAATGTTTCTGCAAGGGTTACAGTGCTTAGCGCTGTAGTACATTAATGACCCAAACAAAACGCATTTAGCTCGTAGGTTTTAACTCTATGGTTTTATTGAATCTAAAGAAGAGGGCATGCAAGCCTTAGCGTAACTCCATTCTAACTATGGTAATAATGTAAAACTAGAAACTCTACAGCCGTAGCCTTCATTGTAACGTTTAGCCGACTTCTAGATATATAAAAGGGAAGGTCAAATGTTTTCTATGAATTCAACCAACTCTTTCAGAATCGATACTTAGATTGGTCGTGTGAAGAATATAGTGTTATAGATAAAAAGAAATACACTCAATAGATAAATTAAATATTAGTTATGTAGAAGTGTTTCGATTCTGTTTTGGCTAAGGATTAAATTTGGGGATTTATGTCGTAGATTTGAATTTCAACTATTTTAGACGATCGACTTGTAGAAAAGATGTTGATAGAGAATCCAAAATATAAGTTATTTGCTGAGTAATACCGTGGGGTTGGGATGACTTTAGATTTGTATAAGTGTTATTCCTCATGGATTTATTTGGAAATAAAACTGTATCTAGGTAGTTAAAAGAAAAACAAGATAAAAGAATAACAAAGAAATTAAACATATTACTTCGGATAGAGATGATGATCTATAAAGAGAAATATGTACATTGTTTGCTTACTGTATAGTTTACTAAGTAATTACCATAATTTCTATTTTCAGAATTATGTATTTTGGTATGTTAGTTTATCACTAACTGTACAGAATTCTTATTATATAAAAATATATTTCTCAGTAGGGGATTGACTGCTAACCAGAACCGCATGTAAATAAAAACTAGAAGTTATAGTAACAGAAATTTAATCTCTGGGAATTAGACATGATCCGTACAAGCAATAAACCATTGAAATAACATTGCAAATAGAAAATAGAATAAAAACCTGTTACCAAAGTGGGAAAACAAGGATGGCTTTGTTGTTCCTCCCAACCAAACTCCTGGAGCAATCAAGCTCCAGAACCCCCGAGCTCGTCCGTTGAACTACCTGAGCAAAAATCCACAATGCACCATCTCTTGCATTGAAATTCTCAATCCCTATCCAATGCTAGCCTCCTGCTGCTCATGGACTTACTATTTGTAGTATTTGCCTAGGTCTTGGCCATTTATGAGCATCTTGCTCTTCAACACTCAACTGGGAGTGGAGACCTGATTTTTAGGGATGATGCCTCCTACATCTTTAACAGTACTTGACACTTGTCTTTTTCCTCAAGTAGTTCAGTAGACACTATTCAACAGCTAGGTCCATCCTTGTCTCCTCTTTTATTATATTAAATAATCATAAAAATAATATTCTCAATACAACTGTTTTATTTTTTACTTCTAAGTCAAAAATAACAAAATAATAATTAATTGTTTTTAATATTCTTTCTCATATTTATTATTTGGTAGTGTTACATATTACTATTTATTAATTAATATTATATATAATATCATTAAGTCACAAGTGAAATATATATTTAATTATTCTTTTTAATTAATATGTCAAGAAAGATAAAAAGAAAAAGAATTAAATAATAAGAAATTAATTTAGAGAGATAAAATTAAATCAAAACAAAATAATATATTGTTATCATTTTAGTTTTAATTAATATCCATTCTCTTTTTTAATCTAATTTTAATAATCTAATTTAATATTTAATTACTTTCATCTAATTTTAATTAATATTTAATTATTATTATAATTATGATAAATTTGGTATTATGTGTTTTAGTATTCTGATATTTTTCCTTTTAAGCAATGTAATCTATACAGTTTTCATTTTATATTTTATTATTAATATGTTACTCTAATTCTATTATTATTATTATTTTTATAATCTAAAATCCATCATTTACATAATTTTATTTTAATATTAATAATTTATTATTTTCATATTTTAAGTGTAATGATTTATGATTTAAGATTAATCATTTATTATGATGCTTCATTATTATATAATATTTCATTTTTTCATTGTTATTTTATAATCAATACATTATTCACTATTTTAATTATGTTCAATATATAAAATAATATATAAAATATTTTATGATAATGGAATTTATTATTTTAATTATTGTTAATATATAAATTAGTTTATGATAATGGAATGTTATTCATTGAGATTATTTTGTTTTATTGATTAACTTTAATAATAAAAAAGGAAGAAATTATTTAATTTGCTTTAAAAATTTTCTGAGCTTGAAAAAAAGAGTTTTATTAGCTCACCATATAATTTTGACGAAAAACTTTATTTTTATTTTTTTATTATCAAACTATCCAATACAACTAAAAAAATGCAAATAAATATTATTATTCCAATACAGCTAAAAAATATTCTTATTCGAATAAAACTAAAAAAATTCAAATAAATATTATTATTATAGATAATAATGAATCCCCAGAAAATGTCTATGAAATATTTACGTGTCCAAACTCCGAAGCGCGTTCACAGCTCGACTGTGACAATTGAGGCTGGTTTTCCGTCGTGGTTTAAATGAAAGGAGGCAGCCATTCCTCGATACCACTAGCGCTGCTGCAGCTTGCACCGACCCTTGTTTTCCATGGTTGACAAATAGACACTTCTCGTTTCTCTTCGTTTCACCAAGACTTATCAAATCTCTAATCAATCAATGTAGCACCGACAGCCAGCCATTAAAGCTAGAGCATTAACAAAGTCCAATGTCTCTTTACCAAGGACTGTGCACAATGATTTTCAGATTTTCTTTCTCGCTTGTATGAACACAAATGTCCGATTGTTTTTGTAAGAGTGAGGAAGAAACGTTGACAATTATGGCACATACTCTTGCAGGTCAACCGACGTGGGACTTTGTTATTTCCGTAGCTTTATTAAATGTCGGTGCAACATTGATTGATAACAGTGTTAGTGGCAGAATGAAAAAAACAAAAGGGGTCGGTGCAAACTGCATGCAAGCGGCGCTAGTTGTATCCAGTAATGGCTGCCTCGCTTCATTTAAACCAGGACGGAAAACCAGCCTCCATGGTATTAGTCGAGCTGTGAACGCACTTCGGAGTTTCGACATATAAATATTCAGCAGGGCGCAGCTTGAAAATTTCCTTACGGTGATACGACATTTAATTGAAATAGGTTGGCATTATAATGAGCTTATATTATTTCAATGGACATTAAGATGAGTCATTTCTTAGCTGAGTTATACTGTATTATCTTAGAAAAAAAATTAACGAATGGCTAGAAATGGAAGGTAAGTAGGTTAAAAGCCAAGCAGGTTTTAGAATGAATCATTCAACCAATCAGCCCGTTACCCTTAGGATCAATAGATATCAACTGTAATATTGGAGTTAAGCAAGGCTTCCCCCTCTCCCCTACTATTTTGGCATTTACATGGATAAACTAGAGAGATGTTTAGAAGAAGGAGGTTGTTGTGACATCATCTTAGCTAGGATAGTTATCATCCTCCTTCTTTATGTTGGTGATATTGTTTTTTACGGGAAGGTGTCCCTTTGATATCGATAAACAATTAAGAATTCTCAAATATCAATAAACTCAAGGAAGTAACTTCTTACAAATATCTTTGAAACTCTTGTCATCCCTGTTATTTTATATAGTTGTGAAGTATGGGGGTGCAACATTTCTAGAGAATCTTGGAGAAAGATTAAGCAAATCCAGAAGTGGTTTATAACTTATAACCTCAAAATTAAAATCAATATGCCTTATCCTATTCTCCTCATAAAAGTGGGTATTTCTCTCATTGAGAGCATGGCTATGACTAGGTACTTAATGTACAAGCACAAGATAAATATCATGGGAAATGAGAGACTTCCTAAAATTGTTTTAAATTCAAGTCAAAATCAACTCAAGCGGAGTTGGTGTAAAGATACGATGGCTTGGTTAGACCATTGGGGCATGGATGAAAATGACACTTTATAGAATATCGATAATGTCAAATTTATATTATTACCTTTAAGATTAAAGAGAAATTGTGGTGCAAGGAAAATTTAGCGGTTAAGAGAAAATTAAGATACTAAAAGGAGATCATTAACCCTAATTTGGAAGATCAAAAATATCTTTTGATAGTAATTAGTTCAAAGAAGAAAGTTAATATAGCCAAGATTAAAACGAACTCCCATGAGCTTTATAGCGAAATAGGATATTGGTCTATTCCCAAAACTCCGTGGCGAAAGGGTTTTCCATCTTTGTGAGTCTATGAGTGTTGAGGATGAAAATCACTTTCTCTTAGAGTGCCCTGCTTACACCCACATTAGATATGAGTTTTATAGTATTTGCTACAATACAAACCTTGCTAACCTCCTAACTTGCCAAAACTATAGTGAGCTTGGAAAGCTTCTTACCAAAATTTTTGAGCATAGGAACAAAAGTTTAAAGCAAACCAAATAATAACCTTCTGAAGGTTCGATAGACTAAAGTTGGTTGAGTGGACGTGTTTTTTATGTTTTTTATAAAATATTTGATACATTGAAATAAGATATTAATCTAATTACACCCATAGGTGTTTAGATATTATGTGATTATGTGAGATTTTGGACTTCCTTGAGTGGATCAACAAATTAACCAGAGTGTAACAAGTGTACATAGGGGCTCAACAAGAGCATCATGTCACTTACAAGAATTGAACCTGGGTTGGGAGGGTAACAATCATTCCTCCCAACCACCCAAACTACATCCAATGGATAGTCTTTGTATCTTGTTATGCTCAAATGCATCTTGATTAACATTTAAATAAGTTTCAGTTAAGCGGTGGATAAAAAAAAGGATATGTTTATTAAATAACATTTATTTTTATGTCTATATTAATTAGTTTAATGTTTAGTCTTTGTTTAACAACCAACCATCTCTACAAAACTAAGTGGTTAACTACACCTATCGATGTTCACCTACTACTTTACTTGTAGTTGTGTTAGTAAAATATATTAGATTAATAATTATATTATAAATAAAATATATATTAAATCATAAATAGTTGTAACTTAAAATATTAGAAATTAGAAAAATTATTAATATTATTATAAATAATTATAATAATGAAAATTTTAATTACAATTGAAATAATTATAGAATATTAAAAATACAATCAATATCATTTAGATATCTCGAAAGACTCCCACACTAAATACATTAATGTGTTTATATGAGTTATAACATAAAACGAATTGAAATAAAGCGTCTTTTTAAGAAATAGATTAATATGTATTTCCAGTTTAGGTTTAAGTAAATGTATATAACAGAAATTAAATGGTTGATATAGTGTTTAGAATTATATTTTAAAGAATAATGTGCTTAGCAATAATTATGTGGTTGTTTCACTAAAAGTCATGTAGATGTGAAGAAATTAGTTAAATGTAGAAAAGTGGAAAGCAACCCCATACTAAAAACATTAATGTTTCTCTTAAAGTGTTTGGTACAAAATAAATTTTTGAAAAAAAAAAGTGATTTCTTATTTTTGTTAAGATGAGATTAAATCAAAATTTATTTTAATAAATTTTAATAATCCTTATTTTTAACTAATTAAAAATTAAAATAAATTTTTAACTAATTACTTAATCTATCTAAATAAACAAATTCAATCCCCTTTTTAATTCTCCCTTTTGTTGCTTTAGAGAGCAGGAACATTGCCCATGAGATTCATTTTTCTTGTTTAAAACCTGACAGAATTATTATGCAGCACGCAAAAAGTTTCCAGTGAGGTTGTTCTTTAATGTGTAAAAATCCATACTCCTTATGAATTATCTCCTAATTAATAAATAAAACTTTAGCTTAAAACTCTTTTCTGCCCTTCTATATGAGAGTCCGAATCATGCGACAGAATCACACAAACTGGAAAATATAAAAGGCAATAGACAGTATTAGTTCAATGAATTTTGATCATGTTAGAGCTTATGGTGGCTAAATTTACTACATTATTTTTGGTGTGACATTTAGAGAGAACTAACCAAATCAACACCATTAAATAAGTAAATAAATAAGAGATATGATCATTATTGAAGAAACATAAGATATTTAAAGAATTAATTGAATAACTATATTCAATCCAAACTGTCTATTTTTTGAAATGTTAGGCTTGTCTGTCTGATACTATAAAACATCTAGAATCATATGATGTCCTTTAATTGGTTTAGGTGTCAAGCTTGGTTTTAACATTTTGTTTATTTGGGATTTAGTTTCAAGGGATTTTCAAACAATTGCACTTCTTGGAAACCTTCACCTACATACATCATTCCACTATTGAAATTTCAATAATTTGACCATTGCACTTCTTGGAAACCTTCACCTACATACATCATTCCTCTATTGAAATTCCAATGATCAACAATATTTTCTTAAGCCTAGCCCCCTCTGTTATACTGATCATCTTCACACCCACATGCTAGAAACCATCGAGGCAATCTTTGAAAATCGATGGGAACCTTTTGGAGGAGAAAGGAATAAACCCATCAACATATTTCCACACGAACCTTAGAAGATAACAAGCTTCCAAAGGTTCTCTTGTTCAATGTTGCGTTGGTAGTAAGAGAAATGGTTATAAGGTTGAGAGAAGTTATCCATATAACCAGAGAAGTTATAGATGTAGCAGCATATGAAAACATGCATGCATTTACCCATGTCCCTAAATGGGTTGTGGAGAGAAAGGTAACTGGAATTTTTGGAAAGCAAAGGCCGGAAAATTCCATACCAAACCTATATTTGTGGGGTCCTAAATGGGTTGTGGAGGATAGACTAGAGAGAAGGTAACTGGACTTTTTGGAAAGCAAAGAGGTAGAAATTCTAGACCAAACCTATATCTGTAGGGAATGGGGAGTTTGTTGATGGAAATGTACAAACAATGTTGAGTTGAGTTGAATTGAATAAACATTTTAAGTAGTCCCATGAGAGAGCCATGAGAGAGCCCTTATGTAATACCCCAAGACTTTTGAATTATCTTATTTAATGTTTTTACTTGAGAAACATTATCCAAACAATTATGATTTTGTAAAAAAATTATAAAACTCTATAGTTACATTCATGTGGATGAATATTATATTATTATAAATAAAAATAACACACTTGGAGAAACCAATTGAAAGAGGGAACACCATCATGAGACAATGAACAAATGGATAGCAAACAAGGTATTTTGTATCAATCAAATCCAAGTCAAAAGCTCAACAAATCGACCAAATCCACAATTATAGGGATCAAGATATTTGCTTGAGATTTGATTGACATGCCATGAGACTTGGGAAAAAATTATATATTGGTGCACTAAGAAAGCACAAGACATTGTGTAGTGCATGCAGAGATGGTTGCTATGTTGTGCGCAAGCCACTGAGTATTGTATATTTCCCTCTTTGTTGAAAGTCGATCACTTGATCTGTTATAGACTCTTTGGAAGAGTGTTGTGTTCATATCTGCTTAGCTCATTCATTAGTCCATGGTGGTGATCCAGCTCGGGGGTGAAGTTGGACAACCAGAGGGGTTGTCATCTTCTATAGTTGGAAGGAATTGAAAGACTCCAAATGTTTTTCCCATTTGTTTTCAAGTAAGCAAAATTTATTTTCTGTGTGATTAATAATTATTTCAACTACCAAAAGTATTACTGGATAGACCACCGATCCATCTGGAAGGTTTTTTTTATCGTTTTTGTTTAATGGTTGGATTAAAGCAATGAGTGATAGATCAGATCTATAAAGTAAGTTATTACAGTAGCAGAGTTTGTTTATACCAGATTTTGGTGTGTTACAATTTGGTATCAGAGCATGGTTCAAATGCTCAGATCTAAGGGTTCATTGTTTGCTTTCTGCTATTGCTCGGGATAGAGTATTTGGTTAGACGTTTTGACAATGGATATTTCATTCCATTGCTCGGGATAGTGTATTTGGTTAGACATTTTGACGAGGGATATTTCATTCTAGAAATGATCTTCCTTATTTGAGTTTCATATTAAGTATATGCAATGAAATTTATTCAGGTTTATAGAGCGATCCAAAGTGCTAATCTACATTATATTTCGGGTTATTCAGATCGAGCAATCTGCAAGAAAATTGTTTTAGATTTATATTTAAGATACATATATGCTATGGAGTTGTGTATGAGTTGTTCCAACCGATCATTCCGTAAACTATTATCTGAGATTTTGTAAAAACTATATTTCCTTTATGAGATAGAACTGTTACATCGAAACAATTCATGGATGTGTCTGCTGATTTTTGTACCTAGGGAAGTGTTCCCCTAGTGATTTTTGCCTAAGTCACTTAGAAAGGGGGGAAAAGTGATCCTTGCATTAAATGACTTGTGAAAAGCATTTAATGTGACTTTATAACATAAACTCACTTTTGATAAATTTAAGTGGGTGAGTAAAATTGCATTTATGAGAATTAAATTAAATAATTTATTCTCATCTCATCTCAACCGTTGAATTTAATTAATCTCCACCATTGGATAAGAAAATCACTTAGGGTTTACTCAAAAAGTGCGAAGAACCTACAATAATTAATTAATGAAAACACATGAAATAACAGAAATAATAGAACTTAGAATCACTTTTATATTGATCGCAGGCCACTTCGAGGGGGCAACCTCCTTTGAGCAAGCTCAATACAAATAGCTTCACGGTACCTTCATTGGTCTCAAAAAAAACTTATATACTAAGTCTAGGCACCAATACCATGGGTCAATACTATGCATCAATACAAACCATGGGCCAATACAAAATATGGATCAACAATTATTACGGGATGACTTACAAAGCATATGCATCCAACAGCAATAATACAAACTATGGATCAACAAATACTACGAGATGACTTACAAAGCATATGCGTCCAACAACAATATACTAACAAAGTAAATAGAAGGGTTCACATGGGTTCCTAACAAAAAGGAAAAGGGAGGCAAAACATTCCATTCTTGAGAAGAGAGTGAGCTGAAGAGAGAGCAGAGACCAAGGCAACGAATTTCAAGGAGGGTATTTGGGAAACTTTCAGTTGGCATAGTTTTCGAGGCAGCTAGAAGAGCAATAAATGCAGCATGGATTTTGAGGCAGCAAAATTTAGTAATCAACACAGAAATCGAGGTACTGTACAGTAAGAGATTGGCACGATTTTCGAGGCACCGTATAGCTGAGTGTTGGCACATGTTTTGAGGTCCGTACAACAACATTAAATGTTGTACCATACAACACTATTTTCGAGGCAGACTGTACTATTTTTTTTGGGTGTGTTTTCTAGATAGAGTTGGCACAAAAATCGATGACTTGACACAGAAATCGTGTAGCAAGCACATAAACCAATTTTCAGCAGTTGACATAGAGATTCAGAAGCTGACACAGAAAACATGATTTGGCTGAGTAATCGAGATAGCAGTTTCACATAGAAATCGAGGCAGCTTGAAGGGTGATTTCGGTTGGTCGAGATAAGTACATATTGACTGTAAAAAGTCTATACTAAATTTTACTGAAGCTATAATAAAATCTCTCTCTCCGACTGGTTTTCCCCATGGGGGTTTTTCCAGGGGTATTGGCCAAAAACTATTGAGTCTGGTTTTTTATGGTGTGCATGTGAATTAATTTTTCTGCGTGTTAAAGTGTAGTTACAGCATGTTTAATTGTCTGCATTTTTTAAAGTAGTTTCCATGCAATGCAAAACCGGCTTGGGAATGAAAAACACTGAAAACTTGACATAAACCAGCAAGATGAAATTACACAGAAAATTTACATGGTATCAGAGCTTGGGGGAAGAAAACAGTAAATTTGTAGACACACAGAAATTTCCAGATTTGGGTATTTTCTTCTGTTAGTAAACAACACCTTGTTGGGTTGACAATAGATATGGCTACAAGACTTGGGTTGGAGGATAGGCTGGATGGGACATGAAACTTTGTGCCATGGAAGGCTAGGATTTTGCTGGTTTTAGAGGAAAATGAAATGTGGGAGGAAGTGGTTAGAAATACTATAGCAAACCCTATTCAGATTCTTGCTACTACAGATGCAGCAACATTATCAGCCTTCAACAAGAAGGATTGTAAAGCTAGAAGAATAATCCTTGATCCAGTTAAAGATCATATCATCCCTCACATTTCTGGTAAAGCTAGGGCACATTTTATGTGAAGTGCTTTGACCAGCTTATACGAGAGTACCAATGAGAACCGGAAGATGGTTCTCAAGGAGAAACTGAAGAGTATAAAGATGAATGGCGGAGAGGGAGTGACTTCATACCTTACCAGGATATCTGTAGTTAGAGATGAGCTAGCAGCAGTTGGGGAGATGGTCACCGCTACTGAGCTTGTGCGTACAGCGGTGAATGGGGATTCAAAGCCTTGGGGTGCATTTGTGCAGGCTATAGTGGGAAGAGAGAACCTACCTTCATGGGAGATATTATGGGATGACTTTGTGCAGGAGGAGACCATGAGAGGTCTCATACAGGGAAGTTTGTCACAGGGTAGGGAAGATGAGGAGAACATGGCTTTGACAGCAAAGGGGAAGAAGAAGAAGAAGGGTGGAGCCAAGCAGTAGCAGCAGTAGCAGGGTGGGAAGAAGAAGGACTTGAGTAAAATCAAGTGTTATGGTTGTCAAACATCTGGGCATTATGCTTCACAGTGTCCAAACAAGAAGAAGAAGAGACTGTAGATTGCAGCTTCAGTGGAGGTTGATGAATTTGGAGACAGATTTCAGAGAGAGTTTTCCCTATGTGCTAGACAGATTGAGAGAGAGAGAGCCTCTTTAGTTACCAACACATATGTGGATATGGAGATGGATTATTCCTTATTGACAGGGCATTAGATGAGTGGATCCACCATTGGAACTTGGTTTATTGACAGCGGAGCCTCGAGCCACATGACAGGTGCTTGAGAGATGTTCTTCGAGCTTTCACAGACAGGTACAGATGTGCAGGTTGTACTAGACGATGACACCATTGTTAGAGCAGTCGGCCGGGGGACCATTACATTTCCGAGGGAGTCTATGCGTCCCATGATTCTGAGGGATGTGTTATTTGTCCTTGGGCTGAAGAAGAACCTTGTATCAGTTTCCACGATTGAGGACAGGGGTCTTGGGGTTTGTTTCTTGGATGGGTGAGTGCAGGTATTACACAAGACTACATGATTATATACCTCCATGGACATTGGGGTTAGATGTGGAAAGTTGCACAAGCTCTTGTTTCAGCCACATCATGCTCTAGCACACAGCAACAACAATGATCTTTGTGAGCTATGGCATCGGAGGATGGCCCACTTACATCACCCAGGTCTGAGATGGTTGAGGAGAATGGTTACAGGTTTACCCGAGTTCAACATTGAGCAGAGTGATGTGTGCAGGGGGTGTGCTTTGGAAAGTACACCAAGACTGCTTTTCCAAGTAGTGATAGCAGAGCAGCAGGAGTACTTGACTTGATCCATTCTGATATTTGTGTCCCTATGTCATCAGTCTCTTTGACTAGATTTGAGTACTATATCACTTTCATTGATGACTACTCCAGGAAGACCTGGATCTACTTCTTGAGGAGCAAGAAGTCACCCTTAGTATTGAGTGTCTTCCAAGGGTTCAAAGCGCTTGTGGAGAAGCAGACAGGGATGAATATTCGGATGTTGAGATCAGACAATGGGGGTGAGTATACCTCCAAGGAGTTTGATGGATTTGCACATAGGAGGTTATACAGAGACAGATGACAGTTTCCTACACTCCTGAGTAGAATGGAGTAGCAGAGAGGAAGAACAGGTCAATTGTGGGAGTAGCGAGAGCAATGCTCCATGATCAGAGTTTACCGTTCTTTCTATGGGCAGAGGCATGTGTTGGAATATTCTCCCCATAATTTTTTATTTTGCATGCTTGCATGCAGATCTACATGCTGCATGCACTTGCATGCATCCAGTCACCATCATGGTGGTCTCCCCAACACCTAGAGCTTCCTTCTAGCTTTTCTTTACCTACATGCAAAACTGCATGCTGCATGCATTTGCATGCCACTGCATGCATCCAGTCATCATCATAGTGAACCTCCCAGCTCCTAGATCTTGGTTCCAGCTCTCTACAGCCTATCAACAGCCCCCAAGGAGCCTCCCAGCTACCAAAGGCACCCTTCTCCAGTCTTCTGCATGGCTAGTGTGCCTTTCTCACCTACCACAGCCAGTTAGGCACCTTTCTCACCTACCATTCACTTATCTCTCATTTATTCCTTGATTTGAGGCTAGATTGACTCCTCCACTTACTGTTTCACTCCGATATATCTCTAGTGAGACTAGTCTGCCCATTCTGACTCCAGTTAGATCCTCATGCACCCTCCACTGACCCTCCTTCATTCAGTTCATGCCTACCTCACTCAGTTAGACTCCTCATGTGCCCTACACTGAGCCTCCTTCATTCAGTTAGTGCCTACTTCACTCAATTAGATTCAATTGACTGACTGTTACCTCTGATGACTGATACATTGACTGGATGATGACTCCACTATCATTCAAGCCACACTCCGAGTTAGTATTCGGATGCCCTACTTGGCCTATTTGAATCCTATATTATGCATCTTATTGTTCTATTGTACTCATTCACTTACATTCTTATTCATTATATAATACTAAGATATTGTTCTATTCTATTGTGTTTATGAGTGATCATTGAGTGTCTCCTTCTCTTCTTCTTTGCAACATATTTGTGAGTTTGATTGTGAGTTGCTGCAGCTGCCAGATCATTGCATATTATTACATGGTATCATAGCAGAAAGCAGCTATTTGAATTGCAATAGTTGCAGTAGCAGTGGTTACAGCATTTGTTTGAGCAATTATCTTTCCTTAAGGTAGTGTTCAGTCGAAGTGTAGCATTATCCACCAGCACATCTTTATTGTTTTGCAGGTTTTTTCACCTGTTCGGAATCTTCTTCAACTATTGAATTTCTCTGTTCAGATGGATCTAAAGCTTACATCTTCCAACAATGTTGAGTGGAAAGCCAAGATGGCTCTCTTCATGAGATCCAAGAGCTTCACCCGAATACTCAATGGAACAATGGTAGAACCTCTCAGTGTAGTTGAAAATTCCAAGTACTTGGATCGGCTTGATGAAGCAATTGGTCTCCTCTTTCTCTCAATTTCTGATGAACTGCTCTTTCATGTTATCGATCTTACATCTCCAAAAGAGGTGTGGGACAAGCTCGAATCTCTCTTTGGGCCAAAAGATGATATGGTAGCACACAAATTGGAGAATGAGCTCATATGTTTGAGTCCTAGCAGCTTCGAGTCATATGCATGAAACAAATCCTGTTACAGAATGGACCTCCTCCTTTGATCTAAATGAAGATCCATCATCATCTAGTTCTTGTTCTTCTATTGATTACAGCTATGATGGTTCCAAGGAAGACTACTTGCATATTCTAGAATAGTTTCATGACATTAGCAGTCATGATTATACTCCTTCTTCAAGAGATGATGAGCATGAGTCAGTTTTACTTGCTCATGAGTATTCAGTTTCAAAGTTTGCACATGGTGAGCATGAGTTAGTTTCACTGGTTCCATATTCAGAGGGAATGTTAAACCCAGATCCACAAGAACCTGAAGGTCCAACAACTAAGGTTGATGATGATATAATGCTAGATCCATATCCACAAGAACCTAAAGGTCTAGCAACTGATGATGAAGATGAGCGAATGGGAGATCCAGATCTACAAGAACCTGAATATCTCTCACCTGATATTCCTCCTCTTCCTCGATGGGCATCCACTACACTCCGTTCTGCCGGTGATTTGGTTGGTGATCCACATGATCATAGAAGAACCAGTATTTTCAGCACGGAAGGTTTCATCCTTCTCACATTACTAACTTATTGCAGATCAATCGATCCTTCTTCGGAAAAGAAGGGCACTTGCCTCCTTCAGGGGTAAGTCATGACATGCTAGTTTAGCAATTTCAGTCTATTTTTGAGGGAGGGATTTCTTCCCACTGGGTTTTCCCTCTTTCCTCACTTAGTTTATGTTAGATTGATTGTATGGCGTGACCTTTGGTCTAAGTAACCAATGCCCTATCTTGTTGTTTTATAGGGTGACCTTTGGTCTTTGTTACTAGGGCCCTATCTTTCTGTTATTTCCTCATAGTATAGCTTGCGGGGGGGTGTTGGAATATTCTCCCCATCATTTTGTATTTTCCATGCTTGCATGCAGATCTGCATGCATCCAGTCACCATCATGGTGGTCTCCCCAACACCTAGAGCTTGCTTCTAGCTCTTCTTTAACTGCATGAAAAACTGCATGCTGCATGCATTTGCATGCCATTGCATGCATCCAGTCATCATCATAGTGAACCTCCTAGCTCCTAGAGCTTGGTTCCATATCTCTACATCCTGTCTACAGACCCCAGGGAGCCTCCCATCTACTAAAGGCGCCCTTCTCCAGTCTTCTGCATGGCTAGTGCACCTTTCTCCCCTACCACAGCCAGTTAGGCACCTTTCTCACCTACGATTTAGTTATCTCTCAGTTATTCTTTGATTTGAGGCTAGATTGACTCCTCCACTGACTGTTTCACTCCGATAGACCTCCAATGAGACTAGTCTTCCCATTGTGACTCCAGTTAGCTCCTCATGCACCCTCCACTGAGCCTCCTTCATTCAGTTAGTGCCTACTTCACTCAATTAGACTCATTTGACTGACTGTTACCTCAGATGACTGATACATTGACTGGATGATGACTCCACTATCATTCAAGCTACACTCTGAGTTAGTATTCGAATGTCCTACTTGGCCTATTCAAATCCTATATTATGCATCTTATTATTCTATTGTACTCATTCACTTACATTCTTATTCATTGTATAATGTTGAGATATTGTTCTATTATACTGTGTTTATGAGTGATCATTGAGTGTCTCCTTCTCTTCTTCTTTGCAACATATTTGTGAGTTTGATTGTGAGTTGCTGCAGCTGTCAGATCATTGTATATTATTACTGCATGCAACACTACAGTTTATCTGTAGAGTAGGAGTCCTCATCGTGCTTTGGGGAGAAAGACTCCTGAGGAGATGTACACAGGAAAGAAGCCTGAGGTGAGCCATTTTCACATATTTGGTTATTTGAATTACTCTCACATCCCTTCTGAGAAGAGGACGAAGTTTGATCCCAATGTAGAGAGAGGCATCTTTGTGGGATATGATTAGACTTAGAAGGCTTACCGGATTTACCTTCATGGCCATAAGAAGGTTGTTGTTAGGAAGGAGGTGAAGTGTGATGAGGAGAGAGCCTTCAAGAAGTCCATAGAGATAGAGCAGGGGGAGCCACCGGCTTCCACACCTCAGGTGACTCAAGATTCTTCGATACAGATCTCAAGTCCACAGGTTTCTGAAGTGACTGGATCACAGGGTACAGGCACAACTTCTATAGGTTCAGTGGTTCAGGTGACAGGTAGTTCAGGGATGGGTTCAGGTTTTGGTTCTCAGGTCATAGGCTCTTCAGGGACTGGTTCATCAATCACTAGTGTTCGGGGTGTTGGACCTTCTACTTCTGGGAGTTCTTTAGATGAGGATAGACCGGTATGGGAGGAGCCTTCAATGAAGAGGAAACCTAAATGGCTTTAGGTGACCTTGAAGGAGGCAAAGGCATTTGGTAGACCCCAGGAGGATATTAGGACAGTAGTGATGCCAGATAGATTGGGTATGGCTCTTGTTGCGAGTCTTCGTGATACAGAGCCTTCCACATTTGAGGAGGCTTCTCAGCATCAGGTTTGGAGAGATGCCATGATGGAAGTGTAACATACCCTTTTTTGCTGGAAAACATTTTGTGTTAGAAAACATTATGATAACTTTTATTGTAAAGTTTTATGTTAGACACGTGTCCAAGGATGACTGTAATTTGCACAATATTTTATTATTTAATAAATAAAATAGGAGACAAACACCTAAGAGGACTATTGAAAGAGTGGTTACTGATCCATTAGGTGGAATGGAATTTGGGGTAGAAGGCAATGGACAAATGGTAGCATCATGATGCAACTAACTAGCTGTTGGTATGGGACAACTCCCTTGAAATGTGGTCATAGTGCCCTAAAAGATGGGACTGGAGCTTGAGGCTCATTTATTCCAAACTGACCACTAAAGACCTAGGAAGTCTATATATTAGCCATCAAATTTTGAACTGAGGTTCACCACTTTTCCCGACGAGGAAATTTACCTTGGGGTTTTGCTGTGTTTGCACCCAAGAGATTTGATGAAGGGATATGCTAAGTTGTTGATCATGTTGTAAGTCTGCAAGACTCTATTGAGTTTCAGGAGTTTGATGCTAAGTGATGAAGGCATGATATTACAGGAAGTTGATGCTGAGTGCTGAAGGCATTTTTGAGTGCCTTGCTTCTACATAGATTCCATCTACTTGGTGGTTCAGTAATCAAGCTCGGGGGTTCACAAGAAGCCAGTAGTTGGGCTGCTTCTTATGGAATAGGTTGGGAGGAATAGGCTTCCTTGGGTGTTTGTCGGCCCTATCTTCACTTACAAGTCTACTTATCTTTCCTAAATCTTTATGCTATTAAAGTTTCCTATCTGTTTTAATTACATTTATGTTTTCAAGGATATTATTGATTAGACATATTATTTTTATTTTCTAAGTTAAATAAGATTCTGAATAGTACTGAATACAGTTATGAAAGATTGAATAAAATGTTCTCTGCATTTTTACCCATGTTAATGGATTGGCATCGTACTCTAGTACAGAGAATGAATTAAGGTAGATAGATATGATAGGCAAATTGCCAAGATGATGGAAAGAACAACTCTGTATATTTTGTTAGTTTTCCTACTGTTAGTGATTAGTATTTATTTATGTATTCCTTACAGTACTGTTTTTGTTTCCTCAGTTAGTAAATTTATTGCCTTGAAAAATAACTGTGATTTACATTCAATAATGAATCAATTCTGGTGCATAAATTATCAAGAAAATTCACAACATCACTATACAGTACTAATCTATCATTTCAAAGTTTAAATTCAAGGTTTATGTTTTTCTATTATTTCCTTATTAAAAGTTTATTGTAGTTTATTGTCATTTTTCCTTTTTAAAAACAGTGCACAGTGAACAAGTATAACTACTCCATGCACAGAATTTCCCCATTGTATTATAAACTCGATAGTTGGAAACAAAACATTTATAAATATTTATTTTATAACTATAAACAATGATACCAACTCTCGGCATACAACCATCCTTTATTTTTTTACCATTTCAACTCATGACAAACCATGTGATAATTTCCTTAAAACTAAACATAAACTACAAACTACATTCATTTCCATAAATCGACATAGTCGAAGCCTCGATATCATATCGATGACCAAAAATCAAGCCATACATTCTAATACAAGTCAAAACCCTAACCCTCGAACTTATAGAATGAAAACGCAGAAATTTCCTTCAAATCGACGATTTACATATAGGCCGAACACTTCTCTGAAACAAATTCATCTACTATTATTTATAGATAAACATAGGATTTATGATATCCAAGTCTAGAGAAACCTTCCTCACAACTATTACATTTTCCATAGTTATTATCTACAAAAGAAACGATATCAAAGAAGTACCCATTTCATTTCCACAAACTATAACTTTTTATTCATCAAGCATAAACGCAAAACCATATTGAAAACAAGTTTCATCTTTACATTAAGTCTGAGAATAAGAACTCTTCTCCACGACTGTTGCATTTCACAATCAACACGGCTTTTTCCCTGTGGGTCAAGGTATTATCCTCCCCATTTTTTTTACAGTTTACAAATCCTATCTCGATGAACTAGAAACTCTCTGAGTTAAACACAAATACCACAGAACAACACACATGTCGGCCATCATCCTCATCTAACCAGAGTTACAAGGAAACCTCCGAGGCTTACCGGTTGGTGTAGCCGTTGCCAACCATCATCACCCTAAACCAAAATCCAAAACTGCTAACCGTGACGAGTTCTCAAAACAACAGCCTCAGCTCTCGAACCTTACATAGGTCACGGGTTCAAAACACAGGCACTGTGCCTCCACAATACAAATGGAAACCCTAAAAAACCTCATCCTGTCGGCCAAAACGCAAAGCCACTACCACCGAAGGCCAAGGTAACATTAAACTCTTTGAACGTAATGGGCGGTATGGATTAACTCACATCCATTGAAAACCCTTCTAGATCAACGGTGGAGATCATCGGGCAGTTTCATGAAACACCAAGCAACCACCTTATTAATTGTGATATCATTACTACTGCCATGAAGGAGCCACGAAGGAGCCAACTCGTTAAACATCAAACCAGGGTGTTTACAACTCATCACAATAACTATTATCACCACGAAGAAGCACGTGATCAAGCTTACTACTTCATCCACGATGGAACTCCACTACAGTGGTAGATGAGCGCATTCAATGTAAAGGTAGCGTATTATCTGTCAACCTGAGACAGTGTAACGTTCACATCTCAATAGTAATTACAATCAACATATTATATGTGCTTTATGGTATAGTCGTGTTGCACAAACCTGTCACCATATGTTAAAGGTTTGGATAGATATTCACTAGGTTTATAGAGTGTCACATAGGGTCACGATAAGTTGCACACAACACATATAACATAAAGTTCATACATATATATATATATAAATGTTTGTAAATATTTAATACATATTGCAAATAGATTATTAGGATAACCTAATGAATTGCAAAGTCACATACATTTTATTGTATGGTATATTGAACTTTATAATCAATACATCGAATTATCACAATATTAATATCAACATGGTATTTAGTTCATAGACGATATAATAAACCCTTCGCACATAGAATCTCTCTGAAATGTCATTGAAATAAGAATTAGGCACTTATGTACAGTCCAACATGAATTTAAAACGAAGATCACATTTAGTCCTGAGTTTTAAAACGAAGTTACGATCAAGACAGACATTCTACAGAATCAATTACAAACTTATAGATTACATTTAAATAAGACACATTGTTTGCATCTGCAGCATATCCAGTTATCATTATCTTGAAACTTATAGTCTTTAACCGAAGTTTCTCACTGGTAGAAGTGTTCAATGTATTATCCCTTCAACATTTTTACAAAAGAAGGTTACTGAAAAACTGTTCGGTCGCTTGTCGCAAACTTAAAACCCTTACCTATAAATTGCCACAAGTACGAATTTCACATGCTTTAGCACGAATGCTAAGTAAGCTCGGGGCGTCCATAGGACCCCTTCATCATCAACAAAAGCACATTAGTCAAACTAGCAAATCATCAATCATAACAGTAACAATAGAAGTCTCGTAATACTACAGCTAAAGTACGAATAACATCAAGACATAAATTAAAATCATCTAGTCGCAATTCTTATTACTATAAACCAGCATGATAATTAGTACAGTAAGCAATATTTTATGCATTATTATATTCCGGACAGTTTGAATAAGCATTAATTGTCATGTCGAAAAAAAATTTAATTTTTTGTGATTTTGGGATGTTACAGGAAGAGTACCATTCCATCATGAAGAATGATGCTTGGGAGATAGTGTCAAGACCAGAGGGGAAGTCTGTCGTGACTTCCAAGTGGATCTACAAGGTGAAGCATGCTGTGGATGGTAGTGTGGAGAAGTGCAAGGCTCGGTTTGTGGCACAGGGGTTTTCACAGGTTGAGGGAGTTGATTATGATGAGACCTTTGCACCAATTGCTCGGTATCCTTCCATCAAAGCAGTGATTTCTCTAGCACAAGAGATGGGTTGGAAGATCCACCAGATGGATGTGAAGACCTCATTTCTCAATGGTCTTCTGCAGGAGGAGGTGTACTTAGAGCAGCCACAGGGATTCGAGATTCATGGGAGAGATTCTCATGTGTGTAGGTTGAGAAAATCCTTCTATGGACTGAAGCAAGCTCCTAGGTCTTGGTACTCCAGGATCGATGTGTACTTGACTTCGATGGGTTTTCAGAAGAGTGAGGCTGATCCCAACCTTTACTACATTGTGGTTGGTGGAGATCCTCTCATTCTTTTGTTATATGTTGATGACTTATTTATCACTGGAGAGGAGCGTCTCATTGCACATTGCAAGAGAGACCTTGCTACTGACTCACTGAGTATGAGATGACTGACATTGGTTTGATGCATTATTATTTGGGGATGGAGGTTTGATAGGAGCCTGGACATATTTTCCTGGGACAGGGGAAGTATGCAGTTGATATTCTAAAGAGATTTCGGATGGAGGATTGCAGGCCGATGTCTACACCTATGATCACCAACTAGAAGCAACTTCATGCTTCTAAGGGTAAGTTGGTGGATCCTACACTTTACCGTCAGCTCATTGGGTCATTGATGTATCTGGTCAACACCAGGACAGACTTGTATTTTGCGGTGAACACTCTTATCCAGTTCATGGTGGAGCCTAGGAGTGTACATTGGACTGCCGCAAAACATGTGCTGAGATACCTAGCAGGTACAGTGGACTATGGTTTGGATTACAGGGGTTCAGGTGGAGTCAGTTTGGTTGGTTTCACAGATTCAGACTAGGCAGGCAGTGTGAGGGATCAGAAGAGCACTTTCGGTTGTTGTTTCAGTTTGGGCTCGAGAGTAGTGTCGTGGTTCAGTCGGAAACAAAAGTCCGTTGCATTGAGTTCCGCCAAGGCTGAGTATATGGCAGCCAGTCAAGCTACTTGCGAGGCACTGTGGCTATATAAGTTGTTGGTAGATTTGTTTGATGAGGAGCTTAGCCCTACGGTGATCTACTATGACAATCAAAGTTGCATTCATCTCTTTGAGAATTCAGTGTTCCATGACAGGTCTAAGCATATTGAGATTAGGTACCATTTCATCCGTGACTACATTCAGAGAGGAGTTGTAGAGTTGCAGTACATATCCATTGATAAGCAGGTAGCAGATATCCTGACGAAATTTACCGTTGTGTTACATTGATCAATCGGTATCTATTGCATACTTAGTCGACTCGTGCATGGTTACTCTTTCTATGTTGTATTTTGTTGTTTAAATGTTTCTATTCTCGACAGCTCTAGTGATCCACTATGTGATCGGTGGTTAGTAAAGGGTCATTGTTCTTTACTTCGTGAAGACAGATAGTAGCGCCTTGCTTAAGATTGAGCGAGTAATTACTTTCTTGTATAGGTTTTGATGTAATTTATATGCCTATTCTATGCCTTTAGCTCGAACTGACTGATACTATAATATAAACTAGACCATCTGAGATCGATCATTATGGACCGATACTAATACTGAGATCGATCATTGGAAGCGAATACATCAGATGATATACTATAATATAAACACGGTTTAAATTTTGATAAGAGTGAAATGGTTTATCATTTTATATATATGATGCATTAGAGTTTATGTACTTTATGTCATATGTTTAAAAATAGTTGGTTTAAAATATTTAAATATATATAAGAGGAAACAAATGGTTTAAGATATATATATATACGTGGATGGGAATATAAGAAGAGATAAATTGATTAATATATAGATTGATTTATGGAAAAAGATGAATGGTTTTTATATTAGAAGTTGTAATGGGTTAGAAGTTGCAATGGCTATGTCTTGTTCTTTTATAAAAAATGATTAGAAAATGTAATAGAGTTGAAGCTAACTTAGTTTTAAATAATAATAGAAATTTCAAGTCTTTATACACGGATGATTGAGAAAAAAGAACCTAGTATATGCATTAGTAGGATGGAAGGATATATATTGATTAAATATGTTGGAAGAATTAAGGGTAGTTAGCTATTATGACATAGTTATATTTTGCTTGTGTAATTAGAAACAAATTTTCTTACTCTTGAAAGAATAATTTCATTTTTATGGACATTGGAAAGATTGAAAATTTGGCATTGTGTTGTAAACTCACATAAGTACTGTCCCCTTCAATATTTGCGAAAGCTTTTATGTTTTACAAAATTTACTATGTTGGGGGAGGTTATTGGGATATGTTACATCCATATTGTATCTAATGATCAATGGTTAGGATATAGTATTGCTTTAGTACTTGTGTCTGAAAATGATTAGCAATTTATCTTGCATAGACTTGACTAATATTTAGAAGATAGATGAAGGAATAGATTCCTTATGGAGAATTCTATCTTGACCATGAAATTAGCCTTCATAACTATGAATTATCAATTGTAACTCCTCAAGTGATATAAACAACATAAAGATGGTGCAATTTTATGTCTATTTGCAAATGTATGGATGAGATTTATAATGGTTGCATGTGAAGTGTCAAAGTATGTTGGAGGATAAATCCTCTTTATATCTTAAAATAACTATGGTATATTTTTAATTGATTCTACACCAAAAAGGCTATGTTATTTATGGAAGAAGTTTTAAGCCTTAGTTGCTTAAATTACAAATTGGGTTGGATTAATCTTGGGGGTTTTCTTTTGTAATTGGATTTTATGTATCTGGTTTATAATCCATCCCATCAAGATCTCGATACTCGATATTATACCAGGATATTATTTATCTGAATTGTTAGCCTACGTGGTACGTCTTCTATGCATAATTGGCACGGTATTGTTACAAGCAGTTGTGATATTATTTGATAAATTATTTTACTATTACAAAGGAAACTAATCACTTTGTTACATAAGTGGGGAATTGGGTTTTACAGTTTCTAAAGGAAAAAATTTATACCCCATTTCCTTAAAACAGTAATGAGGATGTTGGGGTATATTACATGTGCATGTGTATACATTAGCATGGAATAATTGTGTTAATATAGTGATATATATTTACTACATATATTAACATACCTTGAACATTGATTAATAGGATTTGTGGTTACAATTACAAGCATCTTTAATGTTTTATTGCACTAAAAAAAATGTGTCTCCTTAATTTTAAATGCACAAAATAGGTTGAAGGGATATTGTTCATTACATGATATGTAAGGAATATGATGATTAGAAATGACAATATTGCAAAGATTTGAAGTATGATCAAAGTTTAAAAATGAACAGATAAGTGATGATATGGTTAAATACCAAAGCATAGGAAATGCAATAATTAATGGTATATAGTTGATTTGAAGTTGATAAAAAGTTGATTAAATAGTTAGTAAGAGGATTCATTGTTTATATTAAACAATATGATGCTATGACTAACTATCTGTGGAGTTGTAACAGATTCATAGGACATATTGATGGCAATAAATAATGGAGTCATGATGAGAACCAAGTTTATGTGTCGCAAATAGTTAAATGCCATGATTGACAGTAGATACTAAATAATATGGTCATTATTATTGATCCATGAATGGGAAAAGACAATATAGAGATGGAAAAACACAAGGTGGAAAAATTGATGATTCATCCCCAGCATACTAAAGTAATTTTCCTAGACTCAAGCAAGAGAGCTTGAGAGGAAAATAGAGTAATTTCCTGGACTCAAGCAAGAGAGCTTGAGTGGAAAAGAAAGTAAATCCATGGACTCAAGCAAGTGAGATTGAGTGGAAAAGAGAGAGAGAGGGAAGGTGATCATCAATGGCAAGACCTAGGAAAACCAAATTAAAAATAACATTAGGGGAACATGATGTCGTTTGATGTTTTTCAGGATGAAAACGTTTTTGAATAGAAATCAAAAGAGGAGTAATCTCAAAAGATTAAATCCTTAAGACCACTTTTTTATGACATTTCTCAAGGAAGATTTATGTGTTCAACAAAGAATTATTGAATTCTTTCATCCCCATGGTCTAATAATGGGACATAGGGGTAAAAGCTTCCAAGTAAATTGGTTGTTAGTTTCTCTAATGTTTAAATGTGATATATGCAAGGATTACCATAGGTAATGCGAAATTCATCCAAGAGTGAGAGTGAATGCCAAGTTTTGGTGTTGGTTTCCAAATATATCTGATATAACACTACTAAACTATGAATGAAAGATATGTCTATAGCAAGTTAAGGACAGGCTAAGAGGATTATCGTCGGAGAGTGAGAATGAAGGAAGGTCCTCCCGAATATAAGTAAATTGTTGTTTTACCTATGTATTCTTGTTGTTATGATAATACAAATGCATGTATATGTTTTAAGTTGTCTTCTGGGATAAAAGAAAAAGTGTCAATGGAGAAAGACCCGAAGAGTTTCCATGAAAAGCGACAACAATATATTGCAAATAAATTCTTACTTACATTCTTGTTGAATTTGAAAAATCATGTTATGCATATGTTATGCTAAAATTTTTGGAAGAACTTGTATGGGTTTTGTAAAGTGCAGATTATGAAAGGAAGAGAAACAATAACAACATGGAAGAAGTGTAGAGGATCAAAGACGATTAAAAGTGGAAGATAAATATCTAAAGTTGCAGTCACATCTTCAGTCGCTAAGGTCTTCAAAAATCAGATAAGTACCTTTTTAATAAATTAAGATTTTGTAAAATTCCACTCTTGATTATAGAGATAAAGAATTATGTTCAAGCATATCAATGTATTCATTGTATTGTTTAAGAGGGTGATTTTAATGAAGGAAATAATCCTCTTATGATTGAAGTAGTCTTGACTACAAATATTGTTTTGAATATTATCGTGGAAAAATAAATGAGATGTTAATTTATCATTTGTGTATTTAAGAAAGATGAATTATCTAGAGTAATTATGCATTCTGTGGTTAATACTGCCGTATAAGAATAATTTCCATAACCCATAAGTCCCTTGAGATTAATAAAGTTGGTACTTATTGTCAATATTAAAAAGGAATTAAGTCAAGCTTGTTTAACTCTTTTTCAAATATGTGAAAAAGTAAACTTATTATATTTCTTAAAGGATTATTGGTTCACTAATTAATGTTGGATGTAATGCATGTTTATGTAGAACTATACAAAACATATAGTACTTTCAATTATCAGTGCATTAAAGTAAGTATCATACTGAATAAATAAGGAATTGTTTTAAATTTGTAAGGACTACTATAGTAGCCATACCCCTGAAGCTTAAAGAGTTTAAGAAAATAACTAGGTTAATGAAATTGGAGATACTATAAATGCTTAGATAAATAAAAATAATTACTTGACATGATCTTATATGAATGGTTAGGTTGATGATGGTTCAAGGATCAATTATTTAACAATCAATTTACCAAGTAATTTTCAAATGTTATAAGGTCAATATTCTTAAAACATTCCATGGTAAGGTTATTGGAATTGAACTACATGTTTTCTGATATGAAATGCCCCAGTAGGCTATCAGCTTGCACTTTTTCTTCTATAAAAGTTCATAATATTTTCCATATTTCATTATTTAAAAGATACATACATGATGCTACTCATATCATCGATTGGGGTGTGATTCAGGTAGAACCCAAGGGATAATTCCAAATGGATCCTTTACGTATCCTAGACAGGAATGAGCTTATGCTGCGGAATTGAGTCATAGCTCAAATAAAAGTGCAATGGGGGCACTTCAACCCTGAGGAGGAAAAATGGGAAATGGAGGATCATATGTGAGCATCATATCCTTCCATATTCTAGAGTGAGCAAGAAAACTCTGAATAAAGAACGTTGAGGACGGTGTTAAAAATAAGGGGGGAAGAAATGTAATGGGTCTGTGCGAGCTAATGAGGGCCTCTTTTGACATGTTAGATGCAATAGAAAACTGAAAAATCAGACATCCATCAACTTACATTAATTATTTGAGACAAATACATAATGAATCTTGCAATGAGTAAAAAAGATGAAATGTAGGAAATTGAATGACATTTCCAAATATATAATTGTTTTCTATTGAAAATGTTATTAACTATACGAATTTTGATAATTTGTAATAGACACTTTTTATTTTTTGGACAAATTATAAGGTGTGTATTTTTGTGGGTGGAACCTTTGAGTGCCTAAACAATGGAGTTGTAACATACCTAGATATCCTCGTTACGTTCTAGAGGAAATGGGGTGAAATTTTTATTTTTATTTCTTGTTGAATAAGAAAATCTGTTCTATATTAAAACATACTAGGTAAGTATATCATTTGAATAATATCAATCAATCTAAGGAACCAGCTATTAGCACCCAAAATGTACCTTAAGGTTGAGGAAAGGCCAAGCTGGGTAACCACAAAACCACTTCAAGAAAGGTAAGTTGGCTTCTTCCTCTCCAGAGAGGGATATCTCATAGATTTAAAACAAGGCCAGATTTTATGGATGAAAATTGTAATTAAGGTGTTGTTTGGTTGAAAGCAAAATGGACATCCAATGGGAAGTGGAGTCAAAACATACAAATATGATTAAATATGACAGTGCTTTGCAAAGAAAACTACACAGATGCAGGATAGCCACCCACTCACAGTCAAAGAGATTTTGTTTGATGGTTAAAGAAGAAGATAGGAATAGTCCACCAATATAGAGCATATGATAATGAATTCTATATCGAATTTAGCAGAAAATGATCATGGATGCTTGAAATGAAAGAAACATAGCATAATATTTATGAATTCTGTCCCAATACAACACTTATCCAAGCATGAAAAAACATAACAGTGTGAATTAAACAATGAGAGAAACATTCACATAAGAGAAGAAGTAAACAGACTGTAAGACGAATAACGCAGGAATCTCTGATGAAAAATCTTGCTCAGCCTTGCCATACTTTTATTAAAATATATCTCAGAATGCTTAACACAGAAAACTCACGGGTCCAACAAAAGTGTCCAACCCTTTCCTCTTCTATTACACTGATAATATAGATGCTATGAGCCTTTAGGCTCGAGCTGCCTCAACAGGAAGTTGTTACAATGTAAGTGACACCTATTCAAATAGGTTCGCCACCCTCGGGAATTAGTTACAACGAAATGACAATGCTGGAAAAATTGGCTCAATTTCCTTTTACAAACTTACTGAGCATTTTTACTGAAAGACAACAAACTCTAACAAAATAAACAAAAATGCTTTAGCGAATATTTACTCCATGCCTCTATTCCACGATCATCAAATCTTCAGGGGTACAATATCTTCTTTCCCTTCCCATATTTCTCAACGAGCTTCCATAGCTAGGCAGCTGGCACATCTGAGGTGGCCATCTCCTTCACTAAGACTCAGATCTCTGTGTAGTCCCTATAAGAGTAGCTCCGAAGATGGGCACTAGCCTCCTTGAACATCATGCTTAATTCAAAATCTTTTGCCATTTTCTCCACCACTGTCTTCCCTGATATCAATTGATCCATACCTGCAAAATCTGTGAAATCACTAGTACAAAATGAGGAATTAATGACTAAAAAAATGACTAAAATTCGACTATAAATGACCATTTTTTAGTCGGTGACTAATAGTAGCCGATTTCCAATATCTTATAGCTAGTCGTATTTCACTAATCATTAATTGGTTGACTTATTAGTCATTGATTTAGTCATTGATTTAATCATTGATAATCACTGATTTAGTCATTGATTGCCACAAATAATGACCAAATATACCACTAAATAAACTACTAGATGATAACATATTAATGAGTAAGATAAATACGACTAAACGTTAGTCACACTATAAGATACTAGAAATTAGATACTAATAGGGTATATATATGAATTTAGTCATTTTCTTAGTCACTAATTTATGATAGGTTATGGAGGAATCGAACCACCAATATCGTGCCTATAATTAGGCAAGTGCTCTACAATTGAGATAGCACCCTTTAAGAAGTTGTTATTGCTTAACAATAATGATATTCAAACAAATTTTGCATCATTCAAGCATACAAATTAATGATTACCAAGTTACTATTCAAACAACTTACGTCATTGTGTTTTCCTCATGTCTCCTTTGCCATCTTTTTTGCATATTCAGTATCATCACAGACTAAAATGTTATCAAATAATATTCCTGATTTAACCTGTAATTGCAACCAAGGAACATCTATTATATGAAAATAGTTTATGTAAATGACTGAACATAGGGAAAACTGATCTAACATTACATGAATATAAGTAGAATAAAGATGAAAGATTTAAGTACAAGCTTATTAAGCAAAAAAATAACAACAATAAAAACATCTAGATTTTAAATGACAATTTTTGACCTCAATTAAGAAAATTAACAAAAATAAGGGTAGCTCTTGTATTTCATCTTTCTGTTGGGAGTTAGACCAGCTCTCTTTCTTCTGTGTCATTGCTTTCTTGGATTGCCTTCACCTTCAGGGATGTACTCTTTTGTAGAGTGTTTATCCATTATCGTTCCACCCATATTTTTGTTAGGATATCATGCTATTTATTTACCTTATTTCTTTGTTAGGGAGGAGAATTCCTAAGCACTTTTTATGTTATGTTCTTATTTTCTAGATATTATTTTTAATGACAATTGAATATTTACAAAATCCCATGTGTAGATGGCATATTCAAGCATAAGCAGAGCTACAAAAAATCAGTCCATAGGTTTTATGGACCCTATCCACTTCGATCAATTATTTCGTATGATGAGAGAAATGGTCTACAATAAGTAGCAGTGCATGTGATATGTCTTAGTGCTTGAGATATTTATTAGTGATTGAGGTGAAGCATGACGACCTTATCCCTTGGAGTGAAGTGATGTTTTCATTTCCTGCAATTCATTGACAATTTCGATGAAAGAAGGCCTTGAAATGTGGTTAATTGACCAACACCTCTCCATTATAAGTGACCACCATGAAGGATCGATCACACCGGCTAGGAATAGGTGGTCTCAATGTATTCAGTATTGCTTGTTATACCTCCTAAGAAGTGCCCCCAAAACCTCAGATGAGAATATTGTAAAAGGAATTATGTAGAAATGTAGATGCTTCATAAAATCGAAAGGTCGTAAAAGAATTTCTATATAATGAACAATGTTCACATCATCAATTCCCCATTTACCACTTTTAAAATGATAGCTCAAAATTTGAAAAAACAAAACTCCTAGCTGCATACCAATAATTGCTCCATAATGCATATTGGCATAAGGTTCGTTACTAGTTAGAATCTGCCACATTAGTATGCCAAAGGAAAGCACGTCAACCTGAAGCCAAATTCAAAGGAGTTTCAAAAACAATGTCAAATTTACTTAATAAATAGGTCCATAAACTATTACCTTTCACCTACTGAGATAGTTAAAAGAAAAACTAAAATAAAAACCTTTATATGAATAACACATTTTTTCACCTTTTCAAAAACCTTGTTACTGCTGCCATTTAAAATCTCTAGAGCCATCCATGGGAGGGTTCCTCGAACACCACCAGAAACTAAGTTCTGATGTTTGATTTTAAATAAGTCAAAATCTCCAACCTGGAGAAGTAAAGGTAAAGATAACATGTTAGTTGATTTCCATTTTCAACTATTCATTGTATTTGTACATTTTAACTTTTAAGGCATTTCACGTGTCCATGTCTTGAAACCCCTAGATATTAATTAATAAGGGACCCTCTTACTGATTCATAAACCTCCCCTTTTATCATTATTTTGGCACTTCCTGTACTATACAATGTTTGAAGGAAAGCAAAGGATTACTTTCTTAATTTTGATAACATAAAATAAATAAATAAAATCAAAAAATACTTGCGTATATCCCTCATGCTTTTATGATCAATTCATATAAAATTGTAGTCTTTTCACTACTAATGTGTATCGATATATGCTATATATATTTGAACCCATCCTCCAACCTACAAAAAAAAGCATCAAAACAATAATCCCAAAGACATAAAGAGAATGTAAACTTTCCAAGACCTGTTTTCATGTACACATGTGTGGGCAGAATGTAAACTTTCTAAGACCTGTTTTCATGTACACATGTGTGGGCAGATTTTCATAATGCACAATAATAATTGTAACTTCAAATTTTATCTCAGTACATGAAAAAATAATTTATGTGACATTCCAATCACTTACCTCCTGCTTGTCATACCAAGGGTACCAACACAGTACCAATTGACTACGGTGCGGAGCCGAAAATCATCTATAGAATATCTGGTTGTTGTCATCGGGACCACTGCATCAGTGTCTCCACTGCATAGTGGCAAGGAGAAAAATTATTGATATTAGAAATTTCAAATAATAGAAAAACTCAAGGATAAGAAAAAATGCAGTTTGTTCTATGTAGAAACAAGAAATATAGGCATCAAAGAAATGCATCAACACTTAGGAACATCAAGGCACTCCTTACAATGAACTGAAAATGCATTTAAGTTTCTATGCTGACACATTTTGGAAAAGAAACTAGAAAGGATTAAGATGGGAAGAGCATTTTTCTTTGCAGGGATCTGAACGTGTTATGGACATAGTGTGAAAATAAGGTGAGCTGCTTAAGATTTTTGTGAGACAATTTCCAAGTCTATAAGAGCACAATGAACCTTTTAAAACTGAAAATAAGCTGAGCATCAAAGATATATGAAGCTTTATAGTTGGGACTTTGAAAAAGTGTATGCTATTATTTACAGATAAAAATAGTTTTTTTCTGGTCATTAAGACACATTGATGTATTCATAGTTGGTAGTTTAAACTCCAATATGCCTTACTCGAGCTGTGGGGATGTCAAAACTAAATTATACCTGAATAACCAAATCCGAATACCAGCTCTGATTAGCTCCTGGTAAATAGGGAGCACTGATCTTGGTGAATCTTTTCGGTATTTCTCGAGGATGTCACTGTGTGCAGAAACAAATTTAACAACATCATATACCAAACTAACAGTATTGTGTAGAGCTTACACCTTTTATCCGTATAGAAAGCTCCAAATCACAAGTTCAAAATATTTCAAACTATATTTTTGGTGAAAATTTCAACAGAACAAATATAGTACAATACATCAGAGAAATAACTGCTTGAACAACCAAACCTGCAAGTAGTCCAGCTGTACAAAATGCTTTTAACATTAGCATGAAGTGCCTTTTGTACTTCAGGTTGATTAAAGTACAGTGTTGAATACTTGAAATAAACATAGAAATAAATACTTCATGAACTTAGAAATAAATACTTGAACAATGAAAGAGCTATGGTAGATGGAATTCTTACACGTGCCTCCTATTGATCATCAAAAGATGCTGATTTGATACTCATTATTGAGAGTTGTAGAATGTACAAAGTTTCAAGCAAGTTGGATACAATTCAACATGCTCAAGGATCTTGGGGGATAGAAGTAATCATGCCAAGACTTTTACAATCTCCTCACACCACTCAAAGTATAATGATAGTAGTGAATGCGGGAAATGCATCTAGTACATAAGTGCTTGCTCAAAATCCAAGTTTCAAGTGAATAGAATGGAAGCAAAAAGATGGAAAGATGAAGAAGCTCATTATTATCTCCTTGCACTCTATCTTATAACCAAGAAAAATTCTAAATATGGAGGAGGACTACGAATATAACAAATTTTTTATTTGGAGAGTATCTTGTAATAGAAGAAACCACCCAAAAAATTCATGGAGCTTGTCTTGAAAAAACAACCAGAAGCTCACTAACAAGTCTTCTTAGTTAGTCTTCTTCACTATACTAGGGTGCACACAATGAATAGTTACAGTAAAGGTACCTTCATGGAAATCTCATACAACATTAGTATTTGTGCATTAAACATATCTCTACAATGTATTGACGATAATAGTTTGTGTTGTTTCTTGTGCATTGGAGGTTTGGCATAGTTCAGTTAGAGAGTAGAGGGCTCATCCATTCCCCAATCTTAAACCTTTTCTAGTCTTATCACTGTAGTTTCATTATTAGCTAGTTTTGTATAGTTTTTCATATGATTTATAGTTAATAGGAGGGTGTAGATCCATAGTTAGTTAGTGCACTTATGCAAGTGAGTTTCTAGTTTAGGTGGAGTGCATAGATCTCAAGGAAGAGAATGCATGATTATGTGTTCCATATTTTCTTCTAGTTAAGGTGCACTTGATTGGCATTGTTATCTATGTAGCTATGGTATTTTATTTTGGTGGTTATATATAGAATTTTTCTAAAGAAAGAGTAAGGCATTTTATTGGTGTACGTGTGCAGGAATTAAGGATCAGTAGAAAAATTGAAGCCTCTGCTCCACCAGTGCAAGAATTCAAGATGAAGACTCTTTGGGATCATTTTCCAAGTTCTTCTCATTTACTCCTCTAAAAATATTATCTTTCTCCCCTTTTCTTGTTTTCTTGAATGAAGGGAACCTATACCACTGCCTTTTCTGTTTATTTAGGGACCAACCTCTCTATTGGAGGCTTTGTCAGCTATACTCAATCTTTCCCCTAAAATGGTACATTCAAAATGCCCGACACACGGGATCCAACCTATATGGTTTTGGTTTCCTTTTTTTATTAGTTTCAAATTATTCTGATGTAACACGGTCCCCCTTCCCCAATATAGGAGAGTTTACAAGTACTATAGCCAGCTTACAACGTTCCAAAGTCCTCAACTAAGATGCTACCAATGGGAGATATCTAATCTGCCAAAGTTGCCAAGGCACCTGGCCCCACCCACAATCGCAAGAACAGGCACACAAGAGTATGTTCCCAAGCTAGAAAATTGTTGGAAAGGCTTGAAATTTGCCTGGGAAATCACAATGCCCTGCTTTCAACAACCCTAGAAAGCCACTATTGACATTTGTTTTCCTTTTTCTTGTGGACAAAAAGATTGGTTTGCATAACTGAGTGGATTTTTCCTTTTCTCAATTGAAATATTTTGGTCCACATCCTATTTCACAGTGTTATATCTACATGTCATGTCAAAGTATTGAAGAGAACATTGTGTGCATGGAGCAACAACATAGCTAACTCTGTTTAGAAGTTAACTTGCTGCATTACTCACTTACATAGAAACTCAATGCTATAAAACTTGTTTGGCATTGGTTCTCCTATCATAGTATAATGACAGGCTCTTATTCTCAAAAATATAATATTTTAATAGAAGAAATGATCACCTTAATTTCAAAGCCTCTCCTTGCACAGCATTTTCCAAAACATAAGTCAGGAAAAATGAGATAAGTTAAAATAGTCAATCATCTTAACTCAATGTAGCACAAATTTACTCGTTGAATAGTCAAAATGATTTATTAAAACTGTTTGTCAGCAGTAATAGGTAACTCAACTCAGTTGTTGTTAAATATTTTTAACATAAACCAACTTAACAAATGATATTTTGTTTTTCCAAATAACCAACCAGTAGTTGCTTCATGCTGATAATTGAACATTTGAAAGAGACACAAATGAAATAGAGAGAGGTGCTACAAAAATATGTCTATCAACATCAATTGTCACTGGATTTAAAGAAGGTATCTCACCCTCAGGAGTTACATCCAGAATTTTGCCATTGAGAAGCATATTTTGGCTGTGGAGATTACCACCTTTAGCTGTTAAATGATACTCCAGTCTAGTTCTTTTGTTCCATGTGCTTGCAATCAAATTCTTTAGCTCCTGTGCATTTGAAAACTTCAATCCTGTATTCATCTCTATGTGTGAAAATTCCTGAAATGGTAGCGAACTGCTCAGAGATACGAGTGTCCCTGCTAAAGTTGATCAACAGTAAAGTGATTCCTCTCTGGAAAAATGACCATTTGATATATTATACATGTATTCACTTTACCATATCCATACTACTACTAAGTATGCAATCAATGAGAAAATGATGGGGCAGAATAATGAATGCAAACAACTAAGAAAGTAACTAAAAATCCATGATTCTATAGTCATTGAAAGAAAGAAAGAAAAAGGAATTTGATATATTATACATATATTCACTTTACCATATCGATATTGTTGCTAAGTATGCAATCAATGAGCAAACAATGGGGTAGAATAATGAATGCAAACAACTATTAAAGTAACTAAAAATCATGGATTCTCTCCTCCTCTTACTAAAGGGGTGAGAATGATGAAGGGGAAAAGTATGCAAATTATGATTATACTTATATACTTTTTGCTACAGAGGTTTGGCTACAGAAGTAATCCTGATTGGTTTTTTTGTTACCAGAATATACTAGTCCCTATACAATCTTCTTAGTTTCTTCATACTTACTACATTCTTAGTACAATGTGCATAAGAATGCAAATACTCTATTCCTCTAGAACTTGTTGAAAGAACACGTTTTCACATTAGTCGATGCCAGAGAAGTGCATTGCAACAAAATTTACCCAAAAATTTGTCAGCACTATGCCCGTGTCCAAAGGTGGGTTAACCTTTTTAGTTCTCACCATGATCCTTATTCTGCATAAAAATATGCTATAAAATTCACTAGTTTGGCATTGATATAATGAATTTGAGAAGTAAAATAGATATTAGGTCATAAAGATTTACCTGTAATAATTAGGATTTGGAACATAAGTGATTGTGTTTAAAAGGCCATAGTTACCACCAATCAAACTTTGTCTACAGTAAGACTTGGTATTGTACATGAATTCCATGCCAAGCTGATCTAAATACCTTTTTGCATTGCAATGAATAATTATTGATAGTGCATTTCTAGAAAGTATAATAAGCATTGCACATTGACCAAAACTGAGCTTACCAAAAACTAAATATAAAAGCATTGGTGACGAGATGGCACCCACTACATTATAAGCTCCACTAGCTTCACCCACCCATGCACTTGACCAAGGCCCATATTCTCACAAAATGACTTTGATACTTTCAAATGTAGATGCTTCTCGACTCAGATAAGCTAGATCCAGTATCTTATCCACAAGGTGCTCATCCACACCTGATCAGAAGATAAAGGTTAATGTACTACAAAAACATCATACCATCAAAGATTTTAATGAAAACCATAGGATTTATTGTCTGTACATGACCCAAGATTGTAGATATGATGTGTTACAACATTCAAAATGTTTGTTTCGGTTTGCTGAATAACCTTCTTAAACCATTCGGCTTCAAAAAATCCATCAAGTGCAACAAGGAGGGGTTTCTCTTGAGAATCCTTGTAAATCTGTTTCAGAATCTTATCAAGCTCAATTACATCAGCTGCATACTGCTTGGAACTGATGCTTGTTCCAAAACCACTTCCACTCAATTCATTTCCTATTCCAAAAAAATTAAATTCTTATTATCCTTTCAGATAAGAATGAAAATCACTCATAGACCCATAGCAAAATAATGTGTTCATTAGCCGCTGTAAAAATGCTTAGAATTATGTTTCTATGTACAGGAATACATCAAACTAGTTGAGAATAATTGCTTACCTAACTCCCATGCATATATCTTGTAACCACGATCAACTTTATATTGAATAAAATCACGAGCATTACTTGAAACCGAGGGCCCTTCCATAAGACCATTTGACATCATTTTCCTTCCATTAAATGCATTCAATCCAAAATCCAGCACAACCCTACATTCAATATGTAATATCAGGTAATGCCTGACAATTTTGGAAAAATAAAGAAAGAGCAAGCTTTCACAAAAAGACAGTTTGGACATCAATTCAGACTTACCCTATATTATTGAAAAAGTCATTGAGGGAATCCCATGTGCACATTTCTATGTTTTGTCCAACTTATAGGTACTTGAACACAATCCCTAATAATTAAAAGATCCTAAGGTTTTTGAACCACCAATTTCTAAGAATTTCCACGAGAGTGTGTCCTAATGGAAAGTAGTTAGGTGACCAGGCTTGTATTAACGTGAAGACCAAGTTCAAATCCCTTGAGTGGGTGTGGCTGTAAATATTTCCTTGTTAATATATGAAGTATTTCTCAAAAAAAAAAATTGCCTAGCCTAGGGAATTTTTCTATTTAACCCATAATTTATGTTCTAACCAGCTAAATATATGATTAAATATAAAAATGAAAAATAATTAAGCCAAATCCCCTTCAATTAATGTTCTAAAAAGGTGTCACTCATCCCCCCTACTCCCATGTATGTGTTATCAAATAAAGATGGAATGATTACAAAATAACACAAGTGTGAACATAATAAGCTATAGAACAAAATATAACAATGCCATAAATAAAATCCAAGAAGCAATAGATACAACAAATTCAGTGACATAAAACAAATAAAACAAATATGAATGTGAAGGAATAAGGTTGCAGAATCTTACTTGAGTGACATAGAAGCAACAAATGTGCACCTCCTATTAGTTGCAACTGTTGCTCTATCTCTGTAGCATGTTGAAGGCATAACACTTGTGGTCTTAAGAATCCTTTGGAAGGTTTCCATAAAGATGCTGCATTTGCACTCTCTATTGGTGTATCATCGATGTTTCCCTTCAATGAACCTGTCTTTATAAAACTTCCCAAGGTTTTTCCTACAAGATAACAATTTTGTGCTTTGCTTTTTCTAACTGACAGATAATTTCCTCTATCCCTTACATTTGACTCTTTTAATTCATTGTCCAATCGAAATAGAATCCCAGAGTGTTGTTCAGAAGTAGGGAATGCTTCAGAGAATCTATGGGCATCAATGTTTGATTTACCAAGTTCATTTCCCAACACTTCAGAAGGTGTTGTAAAAGATGTAGAGACCACCTTTCCCTCTAAGATAATTTGGTTTGCATTTGCTACTGTTGAAGCTAACTTACATCCAATCTCTCTAGTAGGAGAATTAATTGATCCTATAAGGTCTTTACTGTCTTCAGAGACCTTCATAGCAATATACCCACATTGATTTTTGGGCAAGGCATTGATCACTGAAGTTTCTTTCAAGTTTTTTTCTATATTACTCAACGTATTAGAACTAACTTCACAAACTGGTGGAATCAAAATACTTTTCTATTGCTGATTTCTTTTTAGTATAACAAAAGTTTGAGTCTCACCAACATTGATTTCTTTGTGAGAGCTCTTCTGACTCTTAGCAATGGATGTGTGGCATGTTATATTCCTTTTTTGGGATCGGTTTGGTGTATTGTTTGACATTTCCCCCATGTTGTATTTGTCATTTCCCATTGAAATATTTGACGAATCGTTAGGTCCTGTATACAAAAGTGAGCATTTGTATTCTGATTTAGTTCCTACTGATATAGGGTCATCATGAGTTTCTCCTATCTTTATTTTTTCAACTAATGTGGAGGAAGAAAGATGACCTGCCAGACATTGGACACAAACATCAATTCTAGTGGCATCTGCAATGCCAGAAAGCTTGTGACCATTTTCACAAGTTCTTGCACTATTAGGCAGTCCACAAAGAGAATATTTTTTATCTACTTGACTTGCATCATCATCCTCATCAGAATCTACTGAATCACTATAAGTAACAGCCAGAAGATCTAGAGCTTATACTTGAGGCATTACTGAAGTACTACAGACAGAGAATGAATTTGGTATGCTTGCATCATTCAAAGTTGATAAGTTTGGGAATTCATTCCACTTCTTTGATTCAAAATGACCACAAAAATTCTCTATTGATTTAGTGTGTGCAACTGCATTGACATCTACTGAATTGATATTCTCATAAACATCTCCATAAGCATGTGTTTTTTTTTCATTGTGTGTACCAGGTAACTCATGAAATGTACACATAATCAAACGCATCTCTTCATGGATGAGGTATTAATATATCCCTAACATCTCAGTCCATACAATGGAAGATACAAAAAAAGAAAAATGTTTAAGGCAAGCCTGTGTTTGATGTCAGAAACTGGATTTTGTCAATTGTGGATACAAAAAAAGAGCAAGCTATAACATTGCATGTTCTGAGTCCAACAATATAATATGAGATCAAATATAATGTTGAAAATATGCGAAATATGCAAAGCACCAAACACAAGAAACTATTATCTTACTACCAAATGTGACAGGATAAATATTTCATAGGTCAGTTGAGTCCATTGCTACACAAGAATCGCCATTAATTTCTAAGCACTCCCATATGTTTGGGAAAATCACCACAAAATATACATAAAAGGTTATATTTTTCTCTTATTAATTCACATGGCCAATAATCAGATAGTAAGGACTATCAGAAACCACATTTGTCTTATAAGAAATTGTCATCGCAAGTCCTAAGCATGCTAAATAGTAGCCATAAATTAGAAGATACAAACCCAATCTATGAGATGGAGATTCAAATCCCTCACCTTAACACTTTGCTTCCACTTCTTCTTTCGAGATCCTGTATGTTTTTTCCATCGTGAAATACTCATCCTTGTACCTTTTCCACATTCACAAAGGATTCTGGCATGTACCAAAGAAAAATAAATCATGCATGGAGACCACATAGATAAAAAGAGAAAGTGTTATTTCTTAAATCACAGGAACAATCTTCTATAGAATATTAAAAAATAAAAATGCTGAAAAGAAACTAAATTGAGAACTTTTCATCAAACTTCACATATAATGATGTCTCAATGAACTTTTGGTCAAACTTCACAAATAATGATGTCTCAATGTAAGTGAAAAATAAATTTTTCAAATTAAATTGTGAGATTAGAATCTTAGATAGGAACTACTTTATGTAAATGAAATTAAGATATTTTTATATAGTTTCATATTATTAAATATTCACCATTTTCTATAGGATTTGTCAACTTTTCCATCTACAAGAGACTGAATCAAAGGTTCACCTTATCTTTTAGTGGCTCCCTCTCTACGTTTTTCTATTATCCAGATCAATGATGCTTAGCTATTTTTCTGAGGAAGGTTCTTGGGCATAGATCGCATTCCTTGCTTGGTCCTCCATGTCCAAATCCTTCCAGGAGGATAACCACATTCTTCCCTGTTGTGTACTAGCTCAGGGAAGCAAGCAACAAACTGAGGATCGGGTTTCTTTGAATATTAGATCAATGAGACCCCCGATCTCATCCCAAACCCCTCCAAACTTGATCTAATTCTACGAGAATGATGAGGAGCTCTCGTCCCATACCTTAGGTTAGGATTCACTAGAGCAGTAGACATAGCAATTCTAAGAGGGCCTAGATCTAAAGAAAAGCTCCCTCTACAAAGAGAACTTCTCTCCAAGATCAATCTAGCCACCAGTCATCCATTTAAAGATTATTCTCCCCATATTTGATTATTAGGAATGATGTGCCTTCTCAAACTAGGGTTCCCCAGGTCCCTCCCACGATTGCACAGTCATCCCGCCCCCCTCATCCCCAAGCACTCTCCAGACAAGTTTCTCAAAGTGTATTGGAATATTCATGGTGATTGAGGACTTGGATGAGGAGACCTCTTCTCCCTTCGCCTCTTTCAGCCTTAGGTTCTAGTTCTGGCACCACTTGACATGTTCTCATTGAAATTTTCCATATGTGTTCAGTTTATGTCTGTCCTTTTCTTCCTCTAAGAAACTCTGCTAGTCTTTTAGCTTTAACCTTAGATGTTTTCCTATTGTTATTATCATAGTTACAGGAGCTACTTTGCACTCCCACTTTATATTACACGGTTGTACTCTTTTATTCCCATGGACCTAATTTTGTGATCATTTGTTGGGAATTAATAAAATAATCTTTTATGGCATCTATCAAGATACAAGTCTCAAATGCCTAACCACTAAATTCTATCTAATTCTTTTTCTGTTGTTAAATCCACATTCTTCCACTAATTCTAACTTCATTGGTATGCTAAAAAATGGTAGTTGTGCAATTTCGTTGCATGGTATTTTTGTAGATAGGCTCCCAAGAGATAGATAACAAGTCAATGAACCAAAATCAACAATGGAATCAACATTGAAAAATGATGAAAATGCAGCTAACAATAATTGTGCTTTCCAATCTTTTTTTGCCATTAGGATCCCAAAACCTTCAACAATATCACATTTTCCTTCCAAAACATTTTGGCATAAGGTTTTGACATGCATTTAGAGATATATATTGTAGGTTGTCCTACCTCAGTAATGAAGGTTAACTTGAGTGATGAAAAACCTAACAGTTTCTTCCAAATAACTATGAGGTAATGTCGGGAGTTGATCACTCAAATTCATCCATGTATATTGATTACCAACGCACTTACTAAACCTTGGTACCTTTTTTTTTCCAATAACAGCTATGTTCTGAACTTTCCTGATTAATCCAACCAACCCTATTAAAATAATATCTTGCATGCAACTTCATGCGGGTTGATGTTATAGATTTCAATTTTGAAAAAATTAATTAAGTCACTCAAAAAACAATGCTTTGGAAAGCAAAAATTCTAATATAGGTGAATCACTACAACATAAACTTGTAAATCATAAGAAAGGCATATTTTCAATACAGAAAGATCACATTGTTCTAGCCAATTAACATAGCAATAGACTCTTGATTCATCAGATGCAATCATTAAGATTAAATGTCAAATTGTTGTTTATCTGAAACCATGACTTTTATGCCTTAATGGATCTTAACAACCAATTTTTCAAAGCATGAAATCTATGTTCCTTCTACCTTTAGTTTCTAAGACCTTGAGACAGTTCTGTCTCTCTGTTTGAACCCCTGTTTTGGAATGCAATTGTATTTCTAATGATTGGAGGATTCCACTGGTGTGTAGAGACCAAGGATGGTGTTTGGACACTTAGAATAGCGATTTAAGGATTAGTATTTTCTATTCGAGACAAACCAAGAACATACCAGATCTGTAATTGTAGGGAGAATCTACCTTGTAGTAACTCAGGAAGTATTACAATTTCTCAAAAATACTAAAAGATGAGAATATAAAAAATGCCTTAGACAAACGGAAATAGGTCCAATATAGGAATGGATGCATTCCTCAGTAAAGTTACAAGTTATATGGTTTAGTTACTCAATTTCAAAATGTTAAACGAATGACAGAATCTTGAGTTTGTATATCCATAAATAAACTCAAAACTTGTGGCTTTAATTTTTACTAAAAGCAATTTCTTTTCAAATTGGGACATTTGTTGATTATAATATTTCATTAAGAATCATAGTTACCCACTTTCAAAGTTCACCCTTAGTTTGGTCCTTGATAATAGCTACCCAATTTCAAAATTATGTAATTGCCTTATTTTTAGACAGTGCACAACTATGATACTACTAGCAGATCAGGCTCAAGGATGACATTTTCATCCATGAGTAGCTAGTCTTCTTTGAAGTGAATAATAAAACAAATGGCAAGTCCATAGCATGATGTGAACATAGAAGGAAACTGTTGATATCCACCAGAAAACCAATGAAATCTCTGAAGGCTATGTCCAGATAAGGAGACTAATCTACAACCCTCCCACTTACGTCTCAAGAATGTTGACTAAGCTAGTACTAAAAATTTTATTACAAAGGGGAACACTCACCTCAAAACATCCCTTGAAAATTAGAAGTTAAAAAGAATTCATTAAAGAAAAAGGCACATCCTCCGCAATCATCATCCATTGGTCAAAGAATCCACATCTTATCTTTGCAACAGTCAAAGAATAAACTAACAATTAAATTTGATGGCAGACAAACTGGAACAAGAGGAAATACTTTATCTTAAATATACTAACAAGTGACAACATATAAACATATATTAGTTTCAAAGTGAAAATCCAGAAATAATGGAGGAAAATTCTAATGAGAAGCAGTAGTACTCATTGAGTCAGGGCCACTAGCTTGTATTTATGTGAAAGGATTTGCTATATAAGAAATTATATGTATTATTTTGTGTCTTGGAGCAACTCCCATCTTAGATCTGCATTGGTGCACTTCCAGGCCTACTATTGGCATAATAAATCTCAGATCTGATCATTGATCATAGATGGGTGCAATACACCACTGGATTGTCATCTCCATATGGTGGAACATACCAAGGAAGCTGATAACTACCTGGGATAACTTGTAAGATCATGTCAAAACTATTTACTATTGTTATTAAAGAGTTCAACATTATTTCAAGGAAGTGTATTAACATCAAGCTCACTACATAAATATGGAGTGTTCTTGCAGCTGTTACAACCATCAAATGTCCACTCTGATCACTGCTTAAGGTCATATTCACTACCTCTCAGAGATTTGATTGTTATTGGGTGATTTGAAGTAATATTTATCTCCAAAATTGAATAAACAACCAAGTCTATTTCATTGGTGTTTCCAAGCTTGTTATCATTGAATTTGTGATAATCATTTACTTAATATGGGGCATGCAATTGCCATTTGAATAATCAAACAATCATGCAATACCATGTGATGTTAGTTCTGTTTATGCAAACACATTATCTATAATCTTTGGGTACCAAATTGCTAGACAAACACCTAGTATCTCCACAAACCCTACGCAATAGCAGAATATGGCAGTTTGGGATAGTACAATAAGCTACAATATGAAACTATAGTAATTTAGGTAAAAACAATCCAGACAATCATCACACTCTTTTTAAGTTCCTGGAATGCCAATATACAAGAATCACAAACATCATTTGGAGAATCAAAGCACAAATGTTGTGGATGGAATCTAAAATAGATTGTTCTTCTCCTATGAATTGTTGGACTTAAATTCATGTGTGGTTGAGAATGTGTATATGACTAAGTATTTTGAGTAAGATGGATCAGAGCTTTGTTCAACAACATGAAAAATGGTTGTAAAGTGATAAAAGTATCTAGTCCCTATGTAGATCAATGTAAGGCGACTTCAGAACCAAATATTAAATCCAATGAGAAAAAGAAAAATAGATCTAAGAAAAGATGTAAGAATGCTTGATGTGGGAAATTGATAGTTACTGAGTATAAGAGCTAAGCATAAAAGAGGATATTCCATACATTTAACATACTAACAAGGAAACCTTATATTTTCATATAACAAGCTAAAGGTTTTTACTTCTAGCCAGCAAAAATGTACAATATTTGACAAAGACTAAAATTTCACATGGCTAGAAAGATCTTAGAAGCTAAGTAACTATCTGACTACATAAAATTTGGTGGAACCAAAACGTCACAGGCGCACCTACATTGAAATTCCTCCTCCAATCAATGGAAAAGTAACCCAACTCTTCAGTAGTTCATCGGTGCTTCTGCAGTAACTTGAATATTGATTAGGTCACCCAACTCTTTCACCAGCTTTGCTGCCTCTAATAGAGCAGGTTCAAAACGGTAATTTTCTCCAATGGCCCATATCGGTGCACATACCCCATGAACAAATAGAGACTTGCAAAATCGCAGAGCGGTTGCTACTTCTCTGATAGAGATATCAGAGCTAACCTGAAACAAGGTGGACATAACATGTTTTAGCCTTTTGTAAGGATGCAATATAGCCATAAACTCAAATTATACATCTACTGCATTAACACTTTTAAGTTACAAGGATCTAATCTTTGGAATGTATATTAAACTTGAATAATATAATGGTCCCCGAATGAAATGCCCTTTCATTGAGCAATTCTTTTGGTATCATGCCATTTAAAAATAAATGTTCTTCGTGGACCTAACTGCCTAAATATCCTGAAACCATACAAAGATTCTTTTCATTCTCAAATGCTTAAGACTCATACTGACACAATCCCACAGGAAATTACATCAAAATCTGCATGCAATCTTTCCATTTCAACCAAAAATCTTTGAAATAATGTCTAATATTTTTTCTTTCTCATATGCCTCTCTTCCTATTCAATAACCCTAGAAACCCTAAAATGCCTCAAATTCAACCATCTTTAATGCTTTAGTTTTTATTGTAATTTTGCATTCCAAATAAGGATTTTAAACCTTTATTTGGAATTCATGAAAATAAATTCATTCTCCGGACAAGAAGCCTACTAAGGAAGATGAAGTCATAGTAGTGTATATAAATAGAACAAAATGGACCAAGAATGATTATGCAACTTCGGAGTCCTCTAAGTTTTCTTAGGCATTTCATATTTCTTCCTTTTGATGTAGGGTTTGAGTTGGAAATCTTCATGGAAATTCCTAACCTGAACCAATGACCTATTAACCTAGTCAAAACTCTTTTTCAAGAGGCACCTAATCAGTTTTTAATTTTAGACTACATATGTGTTGATCTGTCTTGACGTTTTGATAAATTCTTCACTGACCATACTCCAAATATATATTCTAGTTGGCCTTAATGAGAACTAAAGACTTGCATTGTAGGGATTTCTGGATGAGAAATTCACTCAGATGTAACATCTAGAGGATGAAGGTAGCCCTTCTTTCATGCACGAATTCATTTATAAATGCTGAATAATTTGCAAAACACACTGTATATTTACTTATTCTTTAAACTCCTGATGATTATTCTTTAAACTCTTGGATGCTTAAGGAATGCAATGATTTTTTTAAGCACGTCCTTTTAGCATGCGAAGCATGGGATTTTTTTTATTTAGGTCATATTTAATGGTAACATTGGTTTTTCCTTGTAGTGCAACTCTCTTAGCTAGTTAAAGATGATGCTTGGATTGGATTATACAGATTTTATATATTGCTTATATTGTTTGAAAGCGTTGAACTTGCAGTACTAATGAATCCCACCGGCACTTCTAGGGTACCAACTAAATATATCTTAACAATGGATTCCATCTCACTAATGACGAATACAAACTCACTTAATATAGATAATATTCCTAGGTTTCGCATATGATCTGATATGATCAGATCAGATTCGTATCAAACAATTCAAGAACGAGAACTCCATATAGATCATATTTCTAGGTTTCACTGCAAGATGTGATCCATAAATACACATTGGTGAGACATACATGTGTTTTTTTCAATAGATGGATATATCAAAATGAATGGAACTGGAACTTGCGAACTAGAACCTTTTAGCTATAAACTCTGCCCCTACAAAATGAGGAAGACCAAGCATGTTTGCATAACTATCCTAGCTTATTCAATATCTTCATATATATATTGCTCTAATGCCTAAAAAACATGGCAACAATTTGTGGAGAATTCTTGTAAAGGAATGAGCCATCGAAAACCCAATTTTAATGTTGGAATTATTGAATTGATGACTTATTTCTTGACATATAATCACAGTTGGGCTCCCAACATAAGCCCCCCTAAACAAAGGACCAGTTCCTTCTATCAAGCACTCATAAGCATGAATAATCATGTAGTACTAATACCCTTATCTGGAATCACATATAAAGCCTAATCAAAGCATTATAGTATTCATAGTTAAGCTAACCAAGCTATACTAAGAAAAAAATTTATAGTTGAGACGTGATCTTCAAAGAAGTTGTGAGTACTTCCAAGAATAATATGTATTAAAATAAAAAAAAACTAGAGAAACTAGAATTTGAGCTGAAGAATGAGGATCTAATTCATTTCATTTGGGATTTTATATATTGCTCAAGGCTATGGAAGGACCCTTACTCTGAAGTACAGGACCCAACAGTAGCCTCTCAGGTGCGTATTAGTAAATTAGATTGCAATAACACCAACAAATACACGAGTCTAACCTGTAATTGCAGCCAATAATACATAGTTAGTGATAGGCTGAATACGCAACCCTAATATTTTGCTGCTTTGATTTATAAAAACCATATTTATATAAATATCTAGTATATGTCTGACCTTATGAGCCTCGGGAAGGCTTCTCATAGTCTTTGCAGTGGTTGGAGATGTCTCTCAATTTATACATCCACTAGACTCTGATTCTGCAATCTAAGCCCCTACATTTCCACCCATTATGTCTACTTCCATTAAAATAACCCTAGAATGCCTCAAGTTCAACCATATTTAATGCTAAAAATCCCTAGAATGCATGAAATTCAACCATATTTACTGCGAAAAATACCTGGAGACATAGAAGCCGATGGCCAGAGGATGATTTCTGAGGAAAATGATTCGACTCCATGCTAAATGTATGAATTTGACCTGGAGAGGAAGCTGCATAGTGAACGTGGGTTCAAATCTCGTCTACGATTATCCATCTGTTTGAGAGTTTGAGGCAAGAAGGGGAACTGCACTAATTGCTGCTTAAATTTCTTGCTGCTACTTGAACCAAGATGTGCGGATTCTGAAAACATGATGTTTATGTGGTGTGAATGTGGTGGAAGGTTGTAGAAGCACAAGGGCACCCAAATGCAATAATTTACAATTAATGCATCCCAAATTTAGCCCGTGAAATTGCAGCCATGTCTCCCTGTACACCCTCTTAGACCCTCTTAGATTGTTAGAAAAAAAAATTATTTTGATATCTAAAGTATATTTAAATGTAGGTTGTATTTTATTTTTTTTTTAATTTTTTAAATTCTTGTCAATGCTAATATTAGTATAATTAAAGACTTTGGTCTAATAAAAATTCAACATGTATTAACATATTTTATTAAATAATTACATTTAAATAAATTATTTCATTCAACATTATAAATTTCAAATATATTTAATGTGATTGTACAAATTAATTGAGAAGGGTGGAACATATAATCTATCACCTAGGCAAAGACTAAAAATATTATGTTACAAGAAATTATTGTATAACCTATAGAAAGCCAAAGTTAGATCATATAATTGTAACGGGGATTAGGGAAAATAATATGCCATTTCGATTTTAGCTTGATAATTTTAATTGTAAAGGGGATTAGGGACAAGAGAAATGCCACTTTTTTCATTTAAAATGGGGAATATGGAACTTAGGATAAGAAAAAAGGAACTCGAGGGAGGAGAATTTTGGAAGGGTAAGGTAAATGGGTTTGGGATTTAAAGGTGTTTTATTTTTTTTAATGTAAATGAAAATGGGAAGGGGTGAGGACTTAAGAGAGAAAAGGATTTAAAATCTATGATAGGAGAAATCATTAAAAGGGGGAAGCACCCATATTTAATTTTATAAAATAGGGGATATTGGTTTTTTTGCTATAAGAATTAGGAGGGGGGATATTTTTTAACTTGAGAAGATGGATGGATGGACGCATCATGTGAATTAATGGAGGACATGAAAATGATAAAATTTAATTGTCATGACACGAAACTTTGACTTGCCAAAATTTCAACTAAGCATTGAGATGATCAAACGGTGACGGTTTTTGTCAAACAAAAAATGGACATGACCAGTGTGACGAGTTGAATAAAATGGCACTGACTTCGCGGCATGAAAATGTGATTGAAAAGAAATGACCAAATACAAAACTTGACCTAACCACAACACGATCGCACATGAGATGCAAATTGGTAAGTCTATCGAAGGGGTCAAACGAAAGTGAAAATGATGAAACAAGATATGCACATGATAAGTACTTCAAACTAGATAGAAGTTGAGATCAAAATGATTGGATGAAAAAATTTGATAGGTGCTTCTAAGTCATTATGTTTCGACACTGAATAGAATCATATCAATGTTGAGAGTCGACACTAGCTAGAATGGTTCAAGTAGATCTGAAGACCTTTGAATCCAATATAGAAAACTAATGGATCATGTGGCCACTACTACTCCAATATGATAAGAACGATGAAACTGCTATACCACCTCGACAATGTATAGGGAATACCTCTTCCAACTCTCCAATCTTACAAGATATTCATTTTGACAGCATTTTTATGCCTGCAACCCATCATATTGATTATAATATCAGACTGATTTATTTCCATAAAGTTGTATGTTATAACCAGTATTTTTGATTTATTGAATGAAAGTGTGAAGGTTTGGATATACACTAAACAAGTCACAATAGTATAACAGGGTTTCCAAATCTCACCAATATCAATTACAAAGCCAAGTTTGGATTAAGAGTCTAGACACTTGGGAGCAGCACTAGATAGTGCATGTTTAGGTGCATTTGGGACTTGTGTGAAGATGGGTGTACTAATGTAGACATGAGTCTATAAGCATTCTAGTTTGATCAAAGCAAACTAAGCTAATTACAAAGCAAAGGAACATTCTAAAGATGGAATCCATGAATGGGGTGAAAAAAGGGAAAATTCTGCATATTATTGAGTTTCGAAACAAGATTATTAAGTTCCAGCTTTTTATTCTCGCATTTTATCCAAATACACTTAAATTTCACTATACATGTTGCATAGACACCTGGGAATTCAAAATACAGATTTACAGGAAACCCAGTGTGTAGCTACCCACAACAACATCTATGAAACTTAGCAATGATAGCTTCATATGAGTCCTGCAGGTTTTTATCTATCAAATCAATATATGGAGACAATCACTGTATCTCTACCATCTTTGAAGAAAAATCCTTTTCAGGAAAGCAAGAAACTACCCTGGGAATTTGTAAGTGAAGAAAGCAAGAAATCAAGAAACGAACCTGCGAATTTGTAAGGGAAGAATGAGATTTTGACTGTAGAGCTGCAGAATTCGTAGCCCGCCTCTTCAAGAGCCTCCAAGTTCTCTCCAATGCTCTTTTATCCATGCAGGAAGCATTGACAATTAAATATCAAAATTCTAAACCTTGTTAATAGGAAACACCATTCCTCAGTGAGTATCAATGGCAACCTAATAAATGCCCAGAAATACATGCAACTCCAATTCACAACTACTTGCTTCTCAAAAACCACCAAACCCTCTTCACTTCCCGCCAACGGCAAGCGAGGAAATGGTTAATGCATTCGTATTCTTCATGTGGCTATGAACATAGTTTATTGAGAAGGTTCTTATATTTGTGAATACTTCAAGGCCACACTCATATAAGTGAATTCATTAAGGCCACGCTGGTTTGGGTAAATCCCCCTCATAAATATGATAGTGCCAAGTCAATTGCTAGAATTCTTGGACAATGTCAATTACAAGACTTGGGTTCACTATACTAGAATTTTAGATCATTTTCCCATGGTCATGTTAGAAACCTGCATATCTAGTGTTATAAACTTCAAAATGAGCAGTACCACATCCCACTTCCAAGCCAAATATCCCTTATGGAGGGCCAATATGGTGGTTTGGGACCACACACATGGACCATGACCCCCGTAGTAAGATCTTTAAATCCATCTGCATTCTTAAAATTTAGTAAAATATTGTACAAATTCATTATCAAAATTATAATTTTCCATTAATGTCAGTGTGACACAACTAAATATGACTATCATAAACAACCAATTCACATTAATCGTTGTTAGCTAGTCATATTTATATTCCCGTAATTAAATTAGTCATTTATGTTAGTCATTTTTATTTTAGTCACTTTCTATCTAGTCATATATTTTATCCCGTGACTAAATTAGTCGTTTATCTTAGTCGTTTTTAGTTGGCTTATTTAAAATTGCTCAATTTTAGTCATTTATCCCTTGAAAAAAAAGCGGTGACTAACGTTTTTAGTCGCCTAGTCACTTATCTCCCTATCCTTTATGCCGGTTGTCTTAACCTGCTCCTCAGATAAGCCATTCAGGAATTCAATGGCATTCTCAGTATACTCTACATGATTTTTGTTCAATTTCTCATTGACTGTTGTCATACTATTCTTGGCCAATTTGATCACTGCTTCCTTGTCCGAGACAAAATCAAGGAAGGGCCTCAATTTTCCTGCTTCTTCAATAATGCCATCCCAGATGACCTACTTGGCCTCTAGAAAGGAAGTCTGTGCTGTAGCTTGTCTTCTCAATTCCTCATATTTACCCTGCAACTCCTGGTACTTGGTTTCCCAAGCCTCCTTGTCTTTCTTTGCCTTATCCATCAGGGTTTCTAGATTCACATTCTGCTTTTTTAACCTTTTTAATTCCATATCCTCCAGAATGGCTTGGGCTATGGCCCCTACAAGGGAAAAATCACCAGTCTCTATAGAGGGTGTGGATATGCTTCCTATTTCCTGCTCTTTCTCCTACAACTTCTTCTCAAGCTCCTCATTTCTAGCCTTCAAAGTTTTCTCACTGCTTACCACCAGAGTCATGTATGCCTGCCATTGTTTTTCCTTCTCTTCAAGCTTCAATAGCTTGGCCCTACAGTTTGTCAAGTCAATCTATAACTTCTCTCTCATTTCCTCTAGTTATGTTAGCTTAGAGACCGCCACTAACTCGGTAGAGGGGATTTTCAACCCCTTGTTTAGAGATTGGATGATGTTGTCTTTTTCGTTGAGTAGGTTTTGAATGCTGGCTCTTTTGTCAACCTATCCCTTAGTGGCCACTATCTCACCCTGCAATTTCTTGATCTATGCCTTATGAGCTTTGTTTTGCCATCTTTTCCTGCTTGAGCTGGCTGGCAACCTGACTCTTACTGACCTGTAACTTTGATATCTCCAAAGTTGTCCTCAATAGTTTATTATAAATAACATCCCCGGTTTCTTTGTGCAAGTTTATTACATCTGGCACAGGGATGTACTCTAAATTCATCCTTAGCTTAGTGGCCTTGCTCTTGGTGGCCAAGGCCAAACTCAGGGTGTTCTGAGGGAGGCTCCTGCTAGTCACTAGAGACACTTCCTTGCTTGAAAACGGTCTTACTTCAGTATATAACTTGGACTCCTCTGAGGCTGCCCCTGAGTCCACCTTGTATTCATCTATCAACTCATCTCTAGTCTTGCTTAGGGCAGTAGGCTCAGTGGCTATTGGGTTAAACACATACTCCTTCATCTCAAATTTTGGCAGCTTATCCACTTGTTTCTTTTTTCCTTTACTAGTCACCACAGGTACTAGCTGCTGCTGAGAATCCTAAGTTTTCTTCCTTTTTGGGGCTCTTTCAGCTTCCTCTTCTGTGTCCATAGGGACACTGTCATCTTCCTTGCTGGACTTTATTAAGTTGATGTCCATGGGAACAACTTCTGACACTGATAGGACTAGGCTAGAAGATCCAAGCACTAGGGGTGTATTCCCTTGTGTCAGCAGGGAGGAGCTCTCAAGTGTGTCTATTTCCATCTAGCTTGTGCTAGGACATTCTAATAAATTCACAGCTTCTGCCATGCCTGGAATTTCAAAATGCACAAAAGCTTTCTTATTGCTTTCCTTCCTCCCGTTGGAAATGATGTGGTGAGGATCATTGTTTAAGGCTGCTTTTGTTTTGAACCCCATCTCCCTTATCTTGCATTTGATGGCTGGAAGGGCTCCTTTACCTTTGACAAAGAACAGGCCTACAGTCCATGGAAACACAATATCAAAGCCCTTTCTATGATCCATAAAATGTTCAGCTTCTGCCTTCAATTTCTCTCTGATGAATTTTAATGCAAACAATCTGGGGGTCCGGAAAACTGGTATCACATAGGGTGCATGAGAAAACCCATAAACTCTGATGATTGTGCTATGCTCTGAAAGGAACCAGTCCCCTACTCTCTTCTCAAGAGAAAGTTGTAGTAATTCATGCATTTCTGGCAATACTCTAGGGATCTTCTTTTGAAAAATGACATGATAAACCTCAGACATGAGCTCATTATGGAACTTGGTGTAATAAGTGTACATCTCCTAAGTAAGTAGTATCTCAGGCATTTGCAAATTTTCCTCATTGAATGCCAGGAACATTTTTAGTAAGTGGGAGTGAAATCTGAAAATCCTTGTCTCCTGGAAATCCTTTAGCTGGGTGTGTATAATTTTAGCCAAAACTTCATCAAACCTAAGGTATGCACATTGGGTAGTGTTGAGGCCTCGGAGGTGCAGGGTAATTGCAAGGTGTTGGAATGGGTCCAAGGCTCCCAACAGAGGGTGAAAACCCAGACTGAAAGGCTTCGAAAGACCCTTTGCAAGGGCAGTTCTATCCCCGGCCTGTTTGGTATGGAATCCTCCCACGAATATTCGGCCTCCGCTGGCATTATAAGAGTTGGTAGGTTTTGATCCAAAGGATCAGTTTTCCAATGAAAGGAAACAAAATGTTTTAAAACTTTTTGACAAATCTACCTAGAAAAGGAAATCTAAGCTAAGTCAGGCCTATTCTAAGAGGTGTATTGTTTGTGATGGCAGATTAACTTGATGCGGAAGACAAATAAGTGTGTTCATCAATCTTACAGAAATGCTTGATAGATTTAGTTTCTTATCAACTTAAGACACAATCACTTAATAAAAATTAAATGAAAGTAATATTAGGTGTTATATTTCATTCAAGATTAACCTGCAATAGAATGTTAATTAAATTAACATGGATAATAATTTACTGTGAATCACTTGCAGAGAAAAATATAAACATTTCAGTTAAAGAAACTTAATTGAAATATTTAAACAACACAGATCTAATGTAAGGAGAAATCCAGATCACAAATCTGTATTTTAAATAATAATTGCAAAAGATCCAACAGTATAGATAACAATCTGAAATAGAAATCGAAATCTATCACATAAACCTGCTGCAAGAAATTACAAACTTTGGCAAAAACAGAGTGTTTCCAGCCTTCTTCTGTCGATTCCTATCCAAATTCCATCCTTGCCAGCGCCTCCTCAGTCTGAAAGAAAAATACGCCTCCTCAGTCTGAAAGAAAAATATGTCCAGCTCTGTCGAGCGCTTCCCCCTTCACTCAGTTGAAGCTCTCATCCTAAATAAGCAACTGGGCAAATGATGGTTTCCAAAATAGCGAAGAACAGATGGCAGATTCGGCATCCAAATCTGAGGCGAGTCGACAGTTGAGCGTGGGAATACTATTCTTCTGCGATCTGATAACTTAATACAATGATAAGCAAGAGACTTCCCCGATATGTTTAATGGTAGAAACTTAATACATTTACTCCACGTCGCTCATGATGAGCGGATGAACTGGTGCGTCAACCATTCTGGTATTCCCATGGGTAACATTCGAATTAATGAATTGATCTTCCATTATGGGTTGGTGTCGACCTCATAATTTTTACCTCGATCAACAGTCTTTACATTGCCATTCACCACCTCTATTCCTAGTTTTTGAGTGTTTAATTATCTGCATGGTATTCTTCAGGAAAATCAATAGTCAAAATAGTGAGAAAAACGTTTTCCGAGATTTTTATATAAATAAAGCCATCAAAGTTTTTAAATATGGAGAATCATAAAGTATCTAACTTTTGCAAATCCATTATCCATTATTTGGTGGTGACTTCATTTAAATAAAAATTATAATATTCAAATACACATGGCATTTGTAAAATGAAGTTCAACATGTCAATTCCATCAATTCTAGAAGTAGTATGTTAAATGATAGAAGCTTCACCTTATTTAAGCACATGATTTTTATTATTATTTTTTTAAAATATTTATTTATAGCCATCAAAAACCATGAATAAGTGTAAGGAATGGAAGAGTATTCAAATGTTTTTCAAAATGAACGTGAATCACTTTATTATAAAATAATGTTTGACAAAATATTCTTTGGATTAAATAAATAAATAAAGTTATATGTATCTCTTTTTTTTAAAAAGAATATAACTTTTAATATAGTTTTTTAATCCAATGGCACTTGAAAGTAAACTAGTATAGATCCATCTTAAACCTATATCTATCAGAGGGATCTAATTTCTTGAGGTGTATTTATTTTTTTTAATTTAAACTCAATGTTTTTTTTTTAAATACTTTCCATAATTTTTTATTTTATGAGCCAACATGAATTTATTAATGGCCGACATAATATGGTACTTCACTTTTTACTATCACTTTTTACGTTTTATTAGATGACATGAACACTTTTTACTATCACTTTTTATGTTTTATTAGGTGTAAGGCTACACGTAACAGGACACATGTAACCGACACATGTAACCGCACACATACACATTACAAGATCTTCCTCATATTATCATTTTTTACTATTTATGTTTTATTAGGTGTAAGGCTACATGTAACGGGACACATACACGTTACAAGATCTCCCTCATATTATCATTTTTTACTTTTTATGTTTTATTAGGTGTAATGCTACATGTAATGGGACACATACACGTTACAAGATCTCCCTCATACTGGGCTGTAGAGCGCCTCTCAGCTCAATGATCTCTCATAGCAAAAATAATGATTGACACTTTGTTTTCAAAAAAAAAAATTATCCAAAAGTATATGAAAATTTTAATTCAAAATGACATTTTCAAAAGATATCATTAATAAAGATTTTGGTCATTTAAATTGTTTTTCTCATTAATATTGAATTTAATTAAAATGAATTTGAAGAAAAGGAATAATTAAACTCAAACAATAACTAAGAAAGTGTAAATTTACTTCAATGAAAACAAGTCTCACAATAAAAATGTGATATTTGAACCAGATTGAAAAGCATTGCTTTATCCCCAATCATTGATATGTACATTCCTCCAAGACGTGGATAAAATTTTCGAAATTGAATGTGGAGTTAAAATATTTGACGTTGCAAAGTACCCTTTTAAGCAAATAATGGTCAAAATGTGGCAAAACTGTCAAAGCATAATATCAATCCACCTTTGGAAAAAAGAAACTTGGACTCAACTCAGACAAGCTCAAGTCATTATCGCAAGAGAAGAAAGTAGAAACACCATCTATGAAGAATGTGAAGCCAAAACCTTTGATCAAGGAAACAATCACCAAATCATCTTCCATGAAATCCAAGTCAAAGAACAGGCATCATAGAGAGTGAGAAAACCATGTCATAACCTACCAAATCAAGCAAGATAAGATGGAAGAAAAGTAAAATCTAAGAATTTACAAAATTATAATGGGGGGGACCCTTCTGATTTTACAAAAAAAAATCAAGGGGAGTTGTTGGGGTGCCAATAGGTAGACTCACTTGGGTCGTCTGATTCTAGGGGGCAAGTTCCTAGGACAAAAATCAAAATCATTAAAGCTTCTGTGGCATACATATAAGAGTCTAGACCTAGGAATTGGCTCATCATGGTGATAACAACTTTGGATTCTTCTATGAATAGTCTGGATTCAACCAGGAAATCCTGCTCTTGTAATTGGATAGTAGGATTCAGGTAGGACCTATAGAAATTCTATTTTAATTCAACCCAAGATTGTATAAAAAACTGGATTAGGGCTTCCTCTTTATACCCTTTGGCTTTCAGGAAAAACTCTTCTGGGACTAACAGGGTCTTTCTAATGGTTTGGGGATCGATTTTGTAAACGATTTTGGATTTGACTACATCCAGGATTGTCCTCTCGGTAGAAGAGTAGTTCGATGCGCACCATTCAACAAATTCAGGAAAACCTAGGGTTTGTCCAACTGTAAACAAATGGAAATAGGACTGGTGGACTGTGTGCACGTCTCTACCTCGCTCTTTAACCAACTTCAACTTGTCTTTCACCATCTCCATGGGGTCATGGGTCATCATAGTGTCATAAACCTCTATGTCTTTGTCTACTAGCAAGGTCTCTATGTTTTGAAGCTCAAAACCAGGGGGCTCCCTTTCACTCAATTCAGGCATTAAATAGTTTAGTATAGAGCAAAGAACCTACCTGGTTGGTTGAAAAATGGCTTGGGCACCTGGTCGACCTGTTTGTTTCTGCACAGCTTGCTCTTGTCGCTTTCTGATGCAAATAGGGCAGATGGAATCCGGCTCTCCGTGCAGGCAAGTTTTTTATATTATTTCTCCTTCACTATCACCCCTGCATCTCCTGTGGCGAGGAAGATTCCCTGGCCTTCCATTTTCCTGATCTATTATGGGTCGTGGATCTCCACCCCTTTCTTTGACCCCACAAACCCTTATGGCTCTGAGTCTTGCCTCATGGTACCTTCCATGTAGATTATATCCACGTGGTGTACGTGAACCGTCGATCTGGATTTCATATGCATCCCAACCACCGAACAAATTGGATCCTACCCTCATTCGCGGATCTGGAGTCTGTCAATGCTCCGTGCTTGTTCAAACCAGGAAGTCCTTCTCCTTCGTTGATTCACCTTCCCGCCATATCTGCCCCCTCTAAACTTGTAGCCTTTACCAAAAGTTCGCGGATCCGAAAATTTCTTTTCTCCGTGCATGTCATATTAGAGAAGTAATCCCCAACCGTAGATCTGCTTTGTTGGTCATTGATCGTGTTTCCAAAGTTTTCACTGAGTAGCCTGCTCCGCTTTTCCATAACATACCTCCAACTCCTTTTGTGAGGTACGCTCACAACCGTATATATTCATTGCTTAAGATCTACGCCATCCATAGGTGTTATCACATACTACAGGTGCATTCCTTTGCATTTCACCTCTACTTATAATGTTGAAACTTAGGTCCACCAATCATTTTCCTTTGCAAGCTTATGCATAACCACACAAAGCATTGATTTTCGACCTTTTGGGCTGTGTGGATCAAGAGCTGAGCTCTCCTTCAATATTTCCACGTCTCTGAACCATTTACAGTCTCTAAAACAAAACTGGTGCTAACAACAGGCTCCTATTGGGGATGCTATCCTCCCTATGACGTAGCAAAGAACCCCACAGACTAGTGCCTGATCCATTGGGTTGTCTTTCAGAACTCAGAGCTCTGCTTTTTCTTTCTCTGCTCATAAAAACAAAAACCAAAAATGGATGTCTTGTCTTTAGCTCTTAGGGCCTTCTCCTCGGGATTTAAACCCTTTGGTTCACCATCCATATGAACTGTAAATGTAAAACAACACATGTAAAATATGTACAAACTATTATACAAGGTTTACCTGTCATCTTCAGGACATGTAATGCTTGAAGAATCTCCCATTTACTGGACCTCATGTTGGTGGAGATCCATCCTGATGCTCTAGAATGAAAGAATTGACATCTCTGTATGCTACAATAACATAGGATCCTACCCACATATGGTCAAAATTTCCATGCTTGTCATCCCTGGGAGCATCCCATTTCAGGACCAAATCATTAATCCGAAACTGCTCCTCTTTAACCTTCCTATCAAAGGTATTCTTCATTTTCTCGTAGTGTACCTGCACTTTGTCATATGCTTTATCGCTCAGCTCATTCAGTTCTATCATCTGATTGACCCTCCTCTGCACATGATTGGGTTCTTCTTCCTGCCCCTGTAACAACTTCATGATTGGTATCCCCAAGACGTGTTAAATTTTCAGAATTTACTTCAATCTGATCTAGGATCTTAACTGAGAGAACAACATGTACTACATATCTACAGCATATTAATCATGGAGACAATAATGCAAGCACACAAGAGACACAAAGATTTACTTGTGGAAAACCATAAAGCTGAAAAACCCCAATAACTTCCTCAGAGATAGATAGAGCAATGATACAACCCAACCATAAGAGATAGCCATATCCTAGCAACAGATCCTCCTCCTCCATAAGTGCGCCACTCCTCCTTGAGTGCGTGAGTGAGAAGTGAGTGATCAAATAGAGTGCCTCTCGCACTCTATTTATACTTGACTTGACTTGCCTTTTATATAAATCATGTAGGCTCGAACTTAACGACATAACATAATGCTGACTGGGCCAACCCCCAATAGGGTGGTCTAATAACCCTTTGACCCACATGACTTATACAGGGTTGACCCCAACAAGGTGGTCTAATAACCCATCAAGTATAAGTTACGACACTTACAATATATATGATGACACTTCCGTATAGAGGAATAATACCATCTCTATAGGAGTACATACAACATACATATATGAAATACATTCCGAAGTTACATATACATCAACACTCCCTCTTAACTAGGAAGGTATTTCTCAGCGCAGGTCTTCTAGCATAAGTCTTCTTCTCTGGATCATCGTCACTGGATAATCATCATCGAGACATCATCATCGTCACTGCTGCTGCTATCTCAATCAATATCTGAATCTACTCGTCATAGGAAGTTCTATAGAGCCAGTCCTTTTTCATACTGGATGTAGGCCCACCACCTACAGGTCTCACTGGCCATACTGTGGAATCCTCAGGACTTATTACGTGCGTCACAAAACCTTAAAAGAGTCTCTTGACTAGCAAGAACTCTAAAGAGCATCTGAGGCCTTTTTCATCCTATCCAGATCTCCAGGACTTATTACATGTGACCCCACCACAAAACCTCGCAAGAGCATCCCAGGCTATTACGAGCACGCAGCTCTACCTATAGGATCTCCCAGGGCACGAATTACATATGGTCATGGAAAAACCTCGCAAGAGCATCCCAGGACTGATTATGGGCACACAGCCCAACCTATCAGATCTCCCAGGGAACCGAATTATATGCCATAGGACAAAACCTCAAAAGGGCATCTGCCAGATATCCCAGGGTACCAAATTACATGCCATAGGCAAAACCTCGAAAGACTATCTGCAGATCTCCCAGGGCACCGAATTATATGTCCTCCCATAGCAAAACCTCGAAAGAGCATTTTCCAGATATCCCAGGGCACCGAATTACATGCCATAGGCAAAACCTCGAAAGACTATCTGCAAATCTCCCAGGGCACCGAATTACATGCTCATCTGCACAACTTGATCCACGGCCATGGAGTATCAACCTGATACTCACCATACATCATCCTGATGTAGACATGATCATCCTGATCATCATCACTACAACATCCTGTTGCATGTCATCTGGAGCAACATCCTAAAGCTCGTCATCCATGATCATCCTGATCATCATCACTGCAACATCCTGCTACATGTCATCTGGAGCAACATCTTGAAGCTCGTCATCCATGATCATCTTGATCATATAATGCATCTACCTGATGCATACCAAGTATCTACCTGATACATATCATCATACATGATCCACCTGATCATACAATGTATCCACCTGATACAAATACAAATACATGATACATATCACCATACATGATCCACCTGATCATACAATATATCCACCTGATACATATACAGATACTTGGTCCAAGCATCCAACATGATGCATATACAAAAATAAATACACATGATCCAACCGATCATATCCAGCATCCAACATGATGCATACATACATATAAATGATCCAACTGATCATATCCAGCATCCAACATGATGCATACATATAAATGATCCAACTGATCATATCAAAGCAGAAACCAGAACATCATCCTGATGCTCATCATCCAGCACTTACATCCACAGCCATGTGAAGGATCCTCCTTCCAACATGCTTGGAATGGCTTCAGCAGATGTGTCCATCACTTCTTCCTCGAAGTGTCCTCGATCTGAAGAATGCCAAGCCTCTCTCTGAAGTACTCAAACTTCACCCTGGCTAGTGGCTTCGTCAGCACATCTGCAATCTGCTCGTTCGTCGCAACATATAGGAGCTTCACAGCTCCTCTCTGCACCATATCCCTAATATAGTGATATTTGATCTCTATGTGTTTCGACCTGTCATGAAACACTGGGTTCTCAGACAGCTTCACACAACTCTGGTTATCACAGAAGATACCAGTAGCATCCAACGGGAGATCAAATAACTCAAATAGTAGCTTCTGTAGCCATACTGCCTCACAACTAGCTGAACAGGCTGCAACATACTCTGCCTCAGCTGTACTCAGTGCTACGCAGGACTACTTCCTGCTGAACCAAGAGATCACACCTAATCCCATACTGAAGCAACACCCAGATGTGCTCTTCCTACCTGTAGCACTTCCAACCCAATCTGAATCAGCATAACCCTATAGGTTAAACTTTTGATTCACTTCATACTTGAGCCCATAGTCAACTATACCCTTCAAGTACCTCAGAACATGCTTTACAGCAACCAGGTGAACACTCCTCGGATCCGTCAGGAACTAGCTCAATGTGTTCACCGCAAAGCAAATATCTAGTCTCGTATTCGTCAGGTACATCAAGGACCCAATCATCTGACGATACATAGAGACATCAAACGGCTCAGATTAAGCATCACAAAGAAGCTTCAGATTCAATGCCATAGGTGTGGCCATGGCCTTGCAATCCATCATCCCGAACCTCTTCAGGATCTCTACTGCATACTTCCCTTGTCCAAGGAAGATTCCATCTGCACTCTGCCACACCTCCATGCCAAAAACAAACAGTGCATCATCCCCAAGTTCTTCAACTCGAACTCGGCAGCAAGCTTCCGCTATGTGTCGGCAATCAATCTATCCTCACCTGATACAAACAAGTCATCCACATAGTAGTATCACTGGATTGCCTTCCTCAACCTTGTAGTAAAGGTTGGAACCCTCTTTACTCTTGGTAAAGAGAAAACTGGATAGAAAGCTGCCTATCCTACCACACCAAGTTCTGCACATATATGATTTCCTGTCATGTGTCTCAGAACCAAGTGGTTGCTCCACATACACTTCTTCTTCAACTACACCATTCAAGAAAGCTATCTTGAAATCCATCTGGTGTATCTTCTATTTCATCACTTTTATATTTCTCTATGCTGCCGTCTGCAGCATGCTTGATCTTGATAGATCCATATGGAAGTCATAACAAACTTCCCTTCAGGTCTTGGGATTACATCCCAAACATCATTCTTCATGATCGATGGATCATGGCATTCTTCCCATATCCTGGGAACTTCAATATCTTCAATAGATAATTTTGTTGCTAAAAAAATGTTGTAGTTCTTCTTTTGTAGGTGATGGCATATGATCTTTCCTACACAACAAGTTAAATTGCATGATTAGAAAACATCTCATAGTTTTCAGAACAAATTCTTACACATAAAGAAATATGTCATACAGTCATGCAATTATCTTAGCCAATGCTTCAATACAACATTTATCCATATCCCGTAACTTTCTAGATGCCTTCCAATCTCTACCAGAACATTGTTAAGAGTGTGCACAACTCCCAACTTGTCAGCAAAGAGGATTCATTCTAGATAAGTAGCAATGGAATGTTGTACAGTGCCATAGGCTACTTACCCATTTATATTAGTAGTATACTGTTCATCAATGCAACTATTCTAATATGCATAATACACAACCTAATTCTAGGAACATCAGTATATACATTATTGAACAGTATTATTTAAACAATAAAATATGCAAGTAATGACAATTCAATACTTATCTTTGTTTGTTTGTTGGGTTGACTCCCTCTCAGTCTTTGCTTCTTTTCTGTAACTCCATTCTTATGTGAATTGTGAGAAGTGGTCAACTCCCTCTGAATATTTGCATCCTTGCAGAAACTACTGAAGTGTGCTCCTTTGCTTTCTTGCAGGAACAACTGGAGTGTGCTTCCTCTTGATCTTTGCTTCCTGGGTTACCTGTCCTTGAACTCATATTCATCCTTGGTCCCTATGCATGATTATTAGTATCATGATTGTGTTATCCTTGTGATCTCATATAAAATCATACATTCATTAGTATACTATTAAAACACAATAATCTCAAGCATGTATAGTTATGATCATTTCAAACAGAAATAATAAGCATTAGCATTCAAGGTTTATGTAGGATTCTTATGGTTAGTCAAATCATAAGAAACATAACATGTCTAAACCTATAATTACTCAAACCTATGACTCTTCGGGTTAGTCATATCATTAATTAAGGTAAGACGCATAATATGCATATACCCATGATTATTCAAACTTATGACTTCATGAATAATCATTATCAACAACACAACAGTATAAGATCCTAACCCAAGGTAGGATTCTAGCTTGATATAGGAAAAACATACTTGGATTAGCATGCTAGCTAGTTATGTCTAACATACTCGTATAATGTCTTTTGCTTCTCTTCAGTGACTTGTGCTAGTAACCTGCATGTCTCATAAGTTAACAATTGTAGAAACAAGTTATACATACCTCAAAAGTAGATCTTCTATGTGATCCATGACAATGGATGAATCCTTGTCTTCATGTCACCATGATCATACGTTCTTGAAGTAGAACATGATTTGTCTTTCTTGGTGTATCTTTTATGTTATCAGACAACATAAACCTCCTACAACACCATAATGCATTAGTACAATCATAAGTGTCAACACCCTAACCAATGAATATCTTCTATCATGCATTCATAATTTTGTTAAGGTGATAGGACAAATCCAAAATCAAGATTGTACTAACCGTAATAACATGAAGACAAACATACCATAAACTTAATCATGAACAAATATCGAAACATACCTTGATGAGTCATACATGTCGAGATCGCTTGTAATATTCTTATGTAAGGCCTTAGCCTCATCTCCCTCTGAAACAGGAACTTCTTCACTTATGCAGGTGACCAATCCATCTTCTTCTAGGATTAACCCAATCCACTTGATTTGCAGGTACTGGATCTGAAGCTATAATAGGGTTTGTCAGAGAAACCCCAAAAATTCAAACTTTGAATTTCAAACTTCCGAAAGGATATAAATATGCGACTTGATGAGTTGATCAAGCTAGTATATTCAAAATTTGAAAACTGCAAAGTTTCAATCCTCAATTTTGCCTTTGAAACTTTCAGATTCACTGGACATGACCCTGAACTAGGGTTTGATGAAGCCCACTCTTCTGCCCCATAAAAAGTTTTGATCCAAAGCTCTAAGCTTCTATTTTTCTGAGGAGCTTCCAGCTGTGGTCACAAATTTCAAAAATTCCCATTTTTACAGAAGCCCTAATTTTCCACTTTTCTGATCAAAGTCCCAAACTAGGGTCTAATCAAGCCCGGCCTTCTTCCCAACCAAATTTTTTTATCTTGGTCTCTAAATTTCTATTTTGATGAGTAGCATCCATCTGTGGTCTCCGATTACCAAAATTCCAACTTTCTTCGAAGCCCTAAATTTCGGAAGCCATGAATGAAGGTACTCAAAAATAATTTTTTTTGATAGAAATATGTACCTGATTGTTTCTGGTGTAACTCCAAACTTTTCAATCCACAGGGTCTGAAAAAGTTTCTTGAGATAGCTTGACTAGTTATCTTTCCATCCTGACAGGTCTGACCTCAATTGGATTCTCTGAGAGAGAGTTATGCCAAGTGTCGCAACATGACCTGTATATGGGATAATATAGGAGATCGGACTTGTACGGCGTGCCACGTGTCACTGTTTCAACTTCGGCCTTTGAAAAATTTTCTTGAGATATCCCAGCTTGTTATCTTTCCATCCTGATAGGTATGACCTCAATTGGACTCTCTGAGACAGAGTTATGCCAAGTGTCGCAACGTGACCTGTTTATGGGATAATACAGGAGAGCGAACTTGTACAATGTGCCACGTGTCACTGTTTCATCTTCGGCCTCTGAAAATTTTTCCTGTGATAGTACATTCTGTGTACTACTTGTCACTTTTTATGAAATTTCATTTGGATCTTCCTAGCCCAAGTTATGACTTTTTTCCCAAGATCACCTTATTTTGACTTAGATCTAGAAGAGGCAGAAACCCTATATTATACAGATCATAAACCACAAAGTACAATGAATTAGAGGTTGTCCTTTGGACACGAGGTACATGGGGATTTAATATTCGACCTGTAAAGGTTTCAGATCCGAAAACCTTGCTAAAATGGATTTATAGCGAAAGTGCTACGATGACTGGTGTTTTGCTATATCAAGCCCTAGCATCGTAAGTGCAACAAGTGTCATACATGCCATATCATGTCTTCTTTCAGGATAGCTTTGATACCATGTTAAATTTTCAGAATTTACTTCAATCTGATCTAGGATATTAACTGAGAGAACAACATGTACAACATATCTACAGCATATCAATCATGGAGACAATAATGCAAGCACACAAGAGACACAAAGATTTACTTGGGGAAAACCATAAAGGTGAAAAACCCCAATAACTTCCTCAGAGATAGATAGAGAAATGATACAACCCAACCATAAGAGATAGACATATCCTAGTAGCAGATCCTCCTCCTCCATAAGTGCGCCACTCCTCCTTGAGTGCATGAGTGAGAAGTGAGTGATCAAATAGAGTGCCTCCCGCACTCTATTTATACTTGACTTGACTTGCCTTTTACATAAATCATGTAGGCTCGAACTTAACCACATAACATAATGCTGACTGGGCCGACCCCCAATAGGGTGGTCTAATAACCCTTTGACCCACATGGCCGACCCCCGATAGGGTGGTCTAATAACCCTTTGACGCACATGACTTATACAGGGCCGACCCCAACAAGGTGGTCTAATAACCCATCAAGTATAAGTTACGACACTTACAATATAAATGACGACAATTCCGTATAGAGGGATAATACCATCTCTATAGGACTACATACAACATACATATATGAAATACATTCCGAAGTTACATATACATCAACAAGATGTAGGAAAAACAACTTCAGCCCCATATACCAACTGAAATGGTGACATTCCAATTGCCCTCTTAGTGTTGATTCTGTCATCCCACAAAGCATAATTCAGTTTTGTATGCCAGGCTCTTTTGTTTTCCTCCAACAGTTTCTTAATTATCCTTACTAGGATCTTGTTAGAAGACTCATCCAATCCATTTCCTTCTGGGTAGTAAGCAGTGGAGTGGTTCAGGTTTATGTGGTATTTGTGATAGAAACTTATCATTTTTCTGGACTTAGAAGCAGCTGCATTGTCTGTTACAATCCTCTTGAGGCACCCAAATCTAGCCAAAATGTTGTTCTCCAGAAAATCCATGATAACAGTCTCAGTTCCCCTCCTGGTAGGTATGGCCTCAATCCATTTAGTGAAATAATATGTGGTTGTAAGGATCCACTTTTGCTGAGCATAAGAGTTTGGGTTGATCTCCCCAATGAAGTCTAACCCCCACTACTAGAAGGGTGCTTCCACTGAAATTGGGTTAAGGGGAAGTGAAACCAACTTCCTCTTACTATCGAAGATATGGCATTGATGGAAAGTACCAGTATCCTTATACACATCAACAAATAGAGAAGGCCGATAGAAACTAGCCCTCAAAATTTTGTTGGTTGTCACCTTTTGTCAGGACCCGAAATTTCTAAATTTTTTTTTTTTTTTTTTTATTATAACAATAAATGTTAATTAATTGCATTCCTGGTCCTGTTTAATTTCAGTAACTAAACATAATCTTGTTTTAAAAGGTTCTGTTTTAATACAATTGTGATTTTTCTGATTTTAAATGTTGACTGTTTTCTTTCAATCTTCAAAGGGACTGCTAGCCATAGCTGACTGGATTACTTAGCTTACGAGCTAATGCATAATTTGTCTTTTGTTCGCAGGTACACCGGAGAAGTATGGATCACTGTAATTTAATCTTTGTAAGCATCAAGCACCTTTCCCTGCACTGTAAAAACTCAAAGAAGATCTATTTACTAATGCTGATTGTCGTGTAAGACAGTAAAGTTCTTTTCATGAAATTTACGCTTGAAATAAGATTGATAGTCTGTCTCGACATAATATCTCTTATCCTGGATAGTATCATCAGGTTTTGCGATGAATTACAATGTTTCCGTCATATCCATTGCGTTATGAACATGACTCTATGTTAATGCTGTAAACTATCACTGGAACAATTGTTTGTATTATGTTAATCGCATGCATAACGTGACGTTAGCATAATGTAACCTACTGTCAACTATTAGTTGTAATTACTGGTTATTAGTATGAGTTGGAAAAGTGACGCCTCTAGCGATGTTCCATTATAGTCATCTATATTTCAAAATCCAATGTCTACTATTGTTTAACTTATGTCATCGCACTGTACCTTGTTTTAAACTACGTTCATGGTATGGACCTATAGATGAATTTATATTTAAACATCATAATAATAGAGATTGTTATTCTCATTGTTGATTGTTTAACAATAGTATCGGGGTGATAATGATAATAAGACTTATATAACCATGGTGTATCCATCATATGGTCATGGTAATATTTCAATGTTTTAAAAGATGTGGAGTTCTCATTAGAAAATTGACTACATCATTGTTTAAATGATTGTAGGAAATTATAATATGCCCTAGACATTATCGATGGCTTGGTTTCGATTTATATACAATTCAATGATTGTGTATCAATCATAGTGTTTTTCCATGCGTTGAACAAGATTTATATACATGCAAATGATCTGAAAATGATAAACAATTAATCGAGCTGCAACTGAACTATAGCAATTCGACCCATGTGGAGTTGATATATTTAATGGCTACGTGGTTGACTCTCCTCCTTGCGTTGGATGATATATAAGTTAGTAATGAAACCCTACCTGTTCATTATTTGTGCCTTCGGGCTCGGGTTGTAAGGGAGAAACCCTCCATGTCTGAACTCGTCAGTTTGGCACTGTAACATGCTATTTGCTCAGATTCTGGTCACGTTGTTTCATTCTTCTGGTAGAATAGAGGTCTTGGGCTCGGAATTTGGCGTCTGCTACTGTTTCAATTGTATCTTGGTCTCGTTGTCATCGCCAATTTTGAGTCACCTGCTACTTACAGCCTTCCACAGTCGCTGGTGTGAGTTTGAGGCAGGTTTTCTTTGTTGTTTTTATCCATGAGGTGACTGTGTATTGGGTTTTGAAGTGTGCTCCCCGACTGGTCAATTCCCAGCTTAAGGGTTTTGTATAACATGTTGCCTGTCGCGGCTGTCAATAGAGAAGTACTGGAAGTTTCCCTTGCTCATCCAACTGACGAATGTAATGGGGTTTCGCTACCAGCTCAGCTTGTGGCTACCAGGTTGTCCACGGGTTGCTTCCTCCATTGGCTCAGGTAAGATAATATCAATGTTTCACAGTTCTCAGTTTTGCAAATGATTGTTTAGATTTATATTAGTATTAACAACTCTCGGCTCTCGATAATGTGCAGATAATGCTGTTCCTGAAGGTGCACAGGGCTTCATCTCCAGCGCTGGCTCCTCCGGGTAAGCCTGGTTATCCACGGCTGTCTCTCCCTTTGTTGGTTTTGTTGTGCTCGGGTTATGTTTGGAAGGGACCTCCTGTGTAATGGGGTTGTTATCGTTTTGGGTTTTATGGATATTGTCGCGTGTATGAAACTGTTTGCTTATGGTTGATAGGGTTGTTACCTCGGCATGTCTACAAAGAACAAACTACGGCTCAGTCTGTTATGAGACCCCGGAGTTGTTATTGTTATTGTATTTTCAATAGGCAGGGTTTTATCCACGCTGTATAAGCTAATGGATACCATAACTTTGTTGAGCATGTCATGTGGCCGTGTATCGTTCTGTGTTTTGTTAAATGAGTAAAATGTTTAACATATAAGGATTGCTTTGAATTTTCTCCGATACTTGCAGAGGATGATAACTCGATTGTGGGGATATGAATATATGAGTTTATCTACGTTTTATGTGGTTTTTGGGTAGTAATGATAATAATGGGGTTTGCTATTCCTTACTGTAATAGATGAAGATGTATTGTTAACCCTGGCGAACTGGGAATTCTCTTTCTGATTAATATATACATATGAAAGTGGTTGAGTTCGGTGGTGACTGGAAACGTGTTGTGAAATTTTGGTTTTTGGTTTAAATATTAATTGTAACTGTGGATACAATGTATACCTGGACTATGTATGAGATTTCCTGTAGGTTCAAACTGTTATAAAAGCATTTCCTTTCTTTTGTTTTCAGTCTGTCGAATTTAATGTGGTCTGGCTACGGCCGTGTTAGGTTTGTACTCTACTCTCAAGGAGAAATATTTATAATGAAATAAATATTATTACAGTAAATAACTACGAGGGTTTATAACAGCCAACAATGGCTAAGCTCGTTGATAGCTTCTCTGCGTGTTAAGATGTTTGACTATTGATAAGATAACCTACGTATGTGCTGTGTATTACATGTAATACAAGCTCGATAATGAACATTAATCTATGCTTATGATTTGGTTATAGAAACAATGAAGTCTCTAAGTGGTAAGACTCGGCTTCGAGCCAGTCAATAAGTTTGTCTTGTTTTTAAAACAACTCTGTTAACTCTATTGTGACAACATGGCTATAATATTATAATATTAGGTTTAAAAGACGAAAACAATTTACTGTTTATGTGTTTGTATTTGACTACGATTTTTATTGAATAAGATTGTATGGAAAGTTTTTAAACAATGAAACATTATTGCAAACACATCTTTTGGATATTCGATAATAGTCAAATATGTTCTGAGTATAGATAAATATAATGATATAAATTTTGTTCTCCTTTAGCTCGATACAGAGAATAACCTGTATCTATAGTTGACAGAAATAGGAAGCAGATATAAACTGGTATATTTCTCTAATAGAAATTATTCCTGTACATTTCTCTATTTGGAATTATTTCACAGTAATTCTAAGATTTATCTATGTGTCTGTTCTTATGATTGTTTTAATGAGTGTATTTTCTGAAATAACTACTGTTTAATATTCTATGTCTATTATTTAACTATTATTAGAAATTCTAGACTAAATCTCCCTAATATTTGATTACTGTAATAGTAACAATATATTCTGCATAGAATAATTACTCTATTTAAGTGATAATAGGAAAAATTACAAGACATATGAGTTCTGCAAATTTCTACCAAAAGACAATACAGAAAGACTGATCTACTGAAAATAAATATAGTTCAAAACACAGTTGAAATAGTCCATTCTACATTTAAATTAATTATACAAACAGCAGGAAGAGTGGCAGAACCTGTATCTATGGTAGACAATAACAGCAATGGGAGACTGTTCCTCCCTACCAATTCCTGGAGAGTGCCCAAACAGCACTTCTCAGGACCCCCGAGCTTGCTCTGGTCTAACTCGCTGGAACTAGGTACAACCAACAATTCCCTCAGCCAAAGCAGCTATATTGGAACCAAGTTACTGCAATTTCCTGACTCAAACACTTCCTTACTGTTTTCCCACTTCCTCAATGGGACTCCTGAATAACATTCACCTGAATGTATTCTCCCTCTAGAACAAATGCTGAACCCCCAGCTCAGTTCATTGAGTAGTATTTAAAAGATTGCCTAGGTCTTAGTTGGGTTAACTGTCATTAATGAGCCACCTGCTCAGATTCCACTTTCTTGGGGAATCATGACCCCAAAATATAGGGAAGTTGCCACCTGCAACTCAGGAAGTGTTTGAGGATGCTGCCACTTGTCTTTTGTCCTTCCACCTAATTCCATCCACCAGTTAGACCAGTAACCTCTTTTAACAGCTCTCCCATGCTGTTGTCTCCATAATTTATTTATTAATAATAATTATTCAGAATTTACATTCCATTTCTGGAGACTCTGCTGAGTCATCCATTCCTACTTAGCATTAAATTTAACATAATGTCTCAGGAATATTAATAAAATAATTACATTATTTTAGTAAAATTGGGGTATGTGACATACACACCCCCTTAAAATGTAACATCGTCCTCGATGTTACTTATTCTTCTTCTTCAGTCACCTGCTGGAATAGATGGGGATATGCTTCCCGCATCTTACTTTCCAGCTCCCAGGTAGCTTCTTCAGGACTAAGGTGCTTCCATTGCACCTTCACTTGTCCAATTATGCGGTTCCGTAGAGTAATTTCCCTCCTCCCGAGGATACAATCCGGTTCCACCAGAACTTCCCCTTCTGGTTCTACCTGTACAATGTTCCAATCAATAACATGAGTAGCATCATGAACATACTTTTTCAAAACAGAGATATGAAAAACATTGTGTACTTTTAGATTTGGTGGTAATGCTAACTGATAAGCAACTTGACCGATTCTAGATAAAATTTCAAATGGACCACAGTAACGCGGTGCTAATTTTGCACAACTTCCTAATCTTAGGGAGCTCTTCTTTGGCCTTACCTTGATGAACACATGTTCACCTACCTGGAACTCTTTAGGAGTTCTTTTCAAATCTGCTTGACTCTTTTGCCGATCCTGGGCAATCTTCAAGTTCTCCTGCACTTGTTTCACAATCTGTTCCATTTCTTTCAATAAATCAGGTCCTAACACTAATCTATCTACTGGATTACTCCAAGAGATAGGAGTGTTGCATTTTCGTCCATACAAAATCTCAAAAGGACTAAACTTAGCTGATGATTGATAGCTGTTATTGTATGCAAATTCGGCTAAGTGTAAATAATCCTCCCACTTACCTGGTTGATCTTTAACATACATCCTTAACAGATCTTCTAATACCTGATTAACTCTTTCAGTTTGTCCGTCCGTCTGAGGATGGAAAGAGGTGCTGAAATTCAAAGTGGTGTTTAATCCTTTGAACAAGGATCTCCAAAAATTTCCTGTGAATTTAGGATCCCTATCTGATATAATAACTTTTGGAATACCGTGTAACCGAAAAATCTGTTTTAAAAAGATATCTGCTATGTTTGCAGCCTTGTATGTGGTTTTAACAGGAATAAAGTGTGCTGATTTACTTAATTTGTCTACCACTACCATAATTGAATCATTCTGATGTTGATTTTTGGGTAAACCCGTAATGAAATCCAGGCTGATTATTTCCCATTTCCAGCTAGGAATAGGTAAAGGTTGCAGCAATCCAGCTGGATGTTGGTGTTCTGTTTTTACTTGTTGGCAGTCCAAACACCTAGCTAAATACTCAGCTGTTTCAGATTTCATGTTAGGCCAAAAGTATTCTTTTCTTAACATGGTGACGGTCTTTTGATAGCCTGGATGCCCGGAGTAAGGGGTTTTATGAATTTCGTCTAGAATTAACAGTTTAACTTTAGGTGCATTAGGAATATACAGCCTGTCTTTAAACAATAAAAATCTGTTTTCATTTAAACTATACCCTTTTATCAAGTTTTCTGTGGGTTGTTCTTTGGCTGCAGTTTGTAAATGCTGATAATTTTCGTCTAATTTTATCCCTTCAGCCAGCTGTTCATTTAAGTCAGAGGTGTAAGTGCTGCTAGCTGATATAAAATTTAGGTTTGCATTTCTGCTCAAGGCATCAGCCACCTTATTTTCCTTCCCTTTTATGTGTTGGATTTCAAAATCGTATTCACTTAGGAATGCCAACCACCTGGCTTGTCTTGCATTTAAATTAGGCTGATCTAAAAGGTATTTCAGACCTTTGTTATCCGTTAGTAAAGTGAATTTTCTGCCTATTAGATGGTGTCGCCACATCTTTAAAGCATGAATTACAGCAGCTAATTCTAGGTCATAGGTGGCATAATTCTTTTCATGGATTTTCAGCTTCCTAGATTCGTAAGCAATGGCATGTCCCTCTTGAGTCAGCACTCCGCCTAAACCATCATTACAAGCATCGGTGCAAACTATGAAATCTTTGTTTGGGTCCGCTATTCTAAGAATAGGTGCAGTTGTCAATAAGGTCTTAAGCTTCTTGAAGCTTTATTCACACTTCGCATTCCAATCAAACTTCTTGCCTTTCTTTTGCAAAGAAGTGATTGGGTTGGCTATTTTTGAAAAGCCTTCAATAAACCTCCGGTAGTAACCGGTAATCCCCATGAAATATCTAATGTCCATCACATCTTTAGGTACTAGCCATTCTTCAATCGCCCGAATCTTTTCAGGATCCACTGAAATCCCTTCCTTAGTGACTACATGTCCTAAGTACTGGATTTCGTCTTTGAAGAAGTGACACTTACTGAATTTCACAAAGAGCTGTTGTTCTCTCAGTTCTTGTAAGACTATACGTAAGTGTTCTTTATGCTCCTCCTCACTCTTAGAATAGACTAAAATGTCGTTGATGAATACGACAACAAATTTATCTAAGTACTTATGCATTATGTTGTTCATTAAGCACATAAAAACAGCTGGGGCATTAGTAAGCCCAAATGGCATTACGACAAATTCGTAATGTCCGTATCTTGTTCTAAAAGCTGTTTTGAAAATGTCTTCCTCTTTAATTCTCACCTGATGATAACCCGATCTCAGATCGATCTTAGAGAATACCGTAGCTCCACGTAGCTGATCAAACAGATCATCTATACGAGGTAACGGATACCTGTTTTTAATCGTCATCTTGTTTAGTTGATGATAATCTATGAAAAGTCGCATAGTTCCGTCCTTCTTTTTAACGAAAATCACTGGTGCTCCCCAAGGGGATACACTGGGTCGAATATAATTTTTGTCTATTAACTCCTTTAACTGAGTTTTCAACTCGTTAAGCTCCAAGATATTCATGCGATACGGGGCTTTTGAACTGGGAACAGCACCTGGTACTAGCTCAATTGTAAAGTCTAGCTCCCTCTTGGGAGGTAATTCTGGGATTTCTTCAGGAAAAACGTCAATAAATTCATTGACTACATGGATGTTCTCTACTGTTTTCTGGTTTCTTTCAGACTTATCTGTCTCATCTGTAATAGTTACAGCATAGGTCTTGCACCCTTTTCTGACTTCCCTTTTAAGTTGTAAGGCAGAAATTTGCCTAACTACTGTTTTCCTAGAGATACCCCTGACAGTTACAGGCTGTCCACTACTGTTCACACATCTAAAAGTTTTGTCAAAACAGTTTAAAACGACCCTATGTTGTTCCAACCAGTCCATTCCGATAAGTATGTCATAAGAGCCAAGTGGTAAGATGTTTAGTTTAACTGTAGTTCTAAAATCGTTCATGTTTAAGATACATTCTTTTACATAACAGTTTACTTTCCTTCTTGCCCCAGTAGCTAATTGTACGGACCAAGAATTATCAAATCTTTCAACAGTCAATTTACATTTTTCTACCAGCTGAGGTGAAATATAACTAAGACTAGCACCTGGGTCTATTAAAATAGTAACAGGGGTTTTGTTAATCATACCTCCTACTTCCACCATGGAAGTTTGATAGTCAGCCTGGCGGTTTTCCAACGCTGCATTGATTCGGGGCATAGTTCCTACAAAATCTCCAACTGTCATTTCATCTTGAACAGTATGAATATTGCTGATTTGTTTCTTTCTGTTTGGGCAGACTGAAGCATAATGTGGCCCATTACACTCCCAGCACTTGACAGGTTCTTTTCGCTCAAAATTTTTGGTGTAGTTTCCATGGTTATTAGGAGCCTCCTTGCTGCTTTTGTAATTGTTCGAATGGCTGACAGCTCCATTTTTGTTTCCCTGGAAACTTTTACTATTAAAGTGGTTCCCGTTTTTGCCATTCTTGAAACTTTTATGGGGGACAAACTCCTTTTTCTTGTACTCGATCAGATTGCTGTTCTTTTTGGCTTTCCAGCTGGCTATTCCCTCTTTCTTTTTATTCTGTTCATAACAGAAATTAGCTTTGCGCATAGCTTCTTCCAGTGTTTTGGGGTTGTCATATTCAATTCTGTCCTTAATATGATAGGGCAGACAACTAAGAAACCGTTTTATTTTTGGTTTCTCCTCGACAAAATACGGTACATACCGCAACAGACTTAAGAATTTACTGTTTAAGTCCTTCATCGTCATAGATCCGAGCTTTAGTTCATAAAATTCCTTGGCCCTTTCCTCATAATATTGTTCAGACAGAAATTTCTTCTTGAAGTATCTTTTAAAAGTACTCCAATTAACTTGTCTCTCTTTAATCCCCTTGACCCTTTTCAGATCTTGCCACCATATGTCCGCCTTTCCCGAGAGGTTGTAGATGGCCATTCGTGCCTTCAGCTGATTTGAGTAGTTATAGATCTGAAAATATTTTCTCATCCCGGATAACCAAGACTCCGCCTCTTCTCCAGTTTCAGATTCTCCATTGAAAGTTGGGGGTTTTATCTTCTTAAACTCCCCGGAAATCTCTTCATAAGGCCTGTACTTTTTCCTTCGGTTGTGCAGCTCAGCTTCACTGCTGTCACTGCTAGTGTGATAACTGGGTTGTCCCTTTCTTTCTTCAGATGAGGAACTGCTGTCGGACTTAGCCGGTTTTGTCCTTTTTGACCCTCTTTGATGACTAACTTCTTCTGAGTCAGCTCGTTTGCTCCTTCCTTCTGTCTGAAATTTTTCTATCAATAGCTGATTCAACTGCTCCTGAGTCTTTAGAATCCTTTCATTATCCTTCTTGACTGTTTCCATCTCTGTCTTTAATCCTCTTATGGTCTGCATCAGCTCAGTGGTGTGAGCAATTACTTCTTCTGTCTCAGGTTCTCTTGACATCTGTCTTGTCACAGTGTTTGGAGATTCCTCCTCAGCGTATTCTCCCAGTTTTTCCATACCTGTCTGAAAAATTCAGAAAAATGAAATTTTCTGTTCTGTTCATGAAACCAAAATATAAGTTAGTACTTTATATAATTAAAATTTTTCTTTTATGGTCACTGTTTTGCGGAAGTTAGTGGAGTCACATCCAAGCCTAGTGTCTGAACCATGCTCTGATACCACATGTCAGGACCCGAAATTTCTAAAAAAAAAAATTTTATTTATTTATTATAACAATAAATGTTAATTAATTGCATTCCTGGTCTTGTTTAATTTCAGTAACTAAACATAATCTTGTTTTAAAAGGTTCTGTTTTAATACAATTGTGATTTTTCTGATTTTAAATGTTGACTGTTTTCTTTCAATCTTCAAAGGGACTGCTAGCCATAGCTGACTGGCTTACTCAGCTTACGAGCTAATGCATAATTTGTCTTTTGTTCGCAGGTACACCGGAGAAGTATGGATCACTGTAATTTAATCTTTGTAAGCATCAAGCTCCTTTCCCTGCACTGTAAAAACTCAAAGAAGATCTATTTACTAATGCTGATTGTCGTGTAAGACAGTAAAGTTCTTTTCATGAAATTTACGCTTGAAATAAGATTGATAGTCTGTCTCGACATAATATCTCTTATCCTGGATAGTATCATCAGGTTTTGCGATGAATTACAATGTTTCCGTCATATCCATTGCATTATGAACATGACTCTACGTTAATGCTGTAAAGTATCACTGGAACAATTGTTTGTATTATGTTAATCGCATGCATAACGTGACGTTAGCATAATGTAACCTACTGTCAACTATTAGCTGTAATTACTGGTTATTAGTATGAGTTGGAAAAGTGACGCCTCTAGCGATGTTCCATTATAGTCATCTATATTTCAAAATCCAATGTCTACTATTGTTTAACTTATGTCATCGCACTGTACCTTGTTTTAAACTACGTTCATGGTATGGACCTGTAGATGAATTTATATTTAAACATCATAATAATAGAGATTGTTATTCTCATTTTTGATTGTTTAACAATAGTATCGGGGTGATAATGATAATAAGACTTATATAACCATGGTGTATCCATCATATGGTCATGGTAATATTTCAATGTTTTAAAAGATGTGGAGTTCTCATTAGAAAATTGACTACATCATTGTTTAAATGATTGTAGGAAATTATAATATGCCCTAGACATTATCGATGGCTTGGTTTCGATTTATATACAATTCAATGATTGTGTATCAATCATAGTGTTTTTCCATGCGTTGAACAAGATTTATATACATGCAAATGATCTGAAAATGATAAACAATTAATCGAGCTGCAACTGAACTATAGCAATTCGACCCATGTGGAGTTGATATATTTAATGGCTACGTGGTTGACTCTCCTCCTTGCGTTGGATGATATATAAGTTAGTAATGAAACCCTACCTGTTCATTATTTGTGCCTTCGGGCTCGGGTTGTAAGGGAGAAACCCTCCATGTCTGAACTCGTCAGTTTGGCACTGTAACATGCTATTTGCTCAGATTCTGGTCACGTTGTTTCATTCTTCTGGTAGAATAGAGGTCTTGGGCTCGGAATTTGGCGCCTGCTACTGTTTCAATTGTATCTTGGTCTCGTTGTCATCGCCAATTTTGAGTCACCTGCTACTTACAGCCTTCCACAGTCGCTGGTGTGAGTTTGAGGCAGGGTTTCTTTGTTGTTTTTATCCATGAGGTGACTGTGTATTGGGTTTTGAAGTGTGCTCCCCGACTGGTCAATTCCCAGCTTAAGGGTTTTGTATAACATGTTGCCTGTCGCGGCTGTCAATAGAGAAGTACTGGAAGTTTCCCTTGCTCATCCAACTGACGAATGTAATGGGGTTTCGCTACCAGCTCAGCTTGTGGCTACCAGGTTGTCCACGGGTTGCTTCCTCCATTGGCTCAGGTAAGATAATATCAATGTTTCACAGTTCTCAGTTTTGCAAATGATTGTTTAGATTTATATTAGTATTAACAACTCTCAGCACTCGATAATGTGCAGATAATGCTGTTCCTGAAGGTGCACAGGGCTTCATCTCCAGCGCTGGCTCCTCCGGGTAAGCCTGGTTATCCACGGCTGTCTCTCCCTTTGTTGTTTTTGTTGTGCTAGGGTTATGTTTGGAAGGGACCTCCTGTGTAATGGGGTTGTTATCGTTTTGGGTGTTATGGATATTGTCACGTGTATGAAACTGTTTGCTTATGGTTGATAGGGTTGTTACCTCGGCATGTCTACAAAGAACAAACTACGGCTCAGTCTGTTATGAGACCCCGGAGTTGTTATTGTTATTGTATTTTCAATAGGCAGGGTTTTATCCACGCTGTATAAGCTAATGGATACCGTAACTTTGTTGAGCCTGTCATGTGGCCGTGTATCGTTCTGTGTTTTGTTAAATGAGTAAAATGTTTAACATATAAGGATTGCTTTGAATTTTCTCCGATACTTGCAGAGGATGATAACTCGATTGTGGGGATATGAATATATGATTTTATCTACGTTTTATGTGGTTTTTGGGTAGTAATGATAATAATGGGGTTTGCTATTCCTTACTGTAATAGATGAAGATGTATTGTTAACCCTAGCGAACTGGGAATTCTCTTTCTGATTAATATATACATATGAAAGTGGTTGAGTTCGGTGGTGACTGGAAACGTGTTGTGAAATTTTGGTTTTTGGTTTAAATATTAATTGTAACTGTGGATACAATGTATACCTGGACTACGTATGAGATTTCCTGTAGGTTCAAACTGTTATAAAAGCATTTCCTTTCTTTTGTTTTCAGTCTGTCGAATTTAATGTGGTCTGGCTACGGCCGTGTTAGGTTTGTACTCTACTCTCAAGGAGAAATATTTATAATGAAATAAATATTATTACAGTAAATAACTACGAGGGTTTATAACAGCCAACAATGGCTAAGCTCGTTGATAGCTTCTCTGCGTGTTAAGATGTTTGACTATTGATAAGATAACCTACGTATGTGCTGTGTATTACATGTAATACAAGCTCGATAATGAACATTAATCTATGCTTATGATTTGGTTATAGAAACAATGAAGTCTCTAAGTGGTAAGACTCGGCTTCGAGCCAGTCAATAAGTTTGTCTTGTTTTTAAAACAACTCTGTTAACTCTATTGTGACAACATGGCTATAATATTATAATATTAGGTTTAAAAGACGAAAACAATTTACTGTTTATGTGTTTGTATTTGACTACGATTTTTATTGAATAAGATTGTATGGAAAGTTTTTAAACAATGAAACATTATTGCAAACACATCTTTTGGATATTCGATAACAGTCAAATATGTTCTGAGTATAGATAAATATAATGATATAAATTTTGTTCTCCTTTAGCTCGATACAGAGAATAACCTGTATCTATAGTTGACAGAAATAGGAAGCAGATATAAACTGGTATATTTCTCTAATAGAAATTATTCCTGTACATTTCTCTATTTGGAATTATTTCACAGTAATTCTAAGATTTATCTATGTGTCTGTTCTTATGATTGTTTTAATGAGTGTATTTTCTGAAATAACTACTGTTTAATATTCTATGTCTATTATTTAACTATTATTAGAAATTCTAGACTAAATCTCCCTAATATTTGATTACTGTAATAGTAACAATATATTCTGCATAGAATAATTACTCTATTTAAGTGATAATAGGAAAAATTACAAGACATATGAGTTCTACAAATTTCTACCAAAAGACAATACAGAAAGACTGATCTACTGAAAATAAATACAGTTCAAAACACAGTTGAAATAGTCCATTCTACATTTAAATTAATTATACAAACAGCAGGAAGAGTGGCAGAACCTGTATCTATGGTAGACAATAACAACAATGGGAGGCTGTTCCTCCCTACCAATTCCTGCAGAGTGCCCAGACAGCACTTCTCAGGACCCCCGAGCTTGCTCTGGTCTAACTGGCTGGAACTAGGTACAGCCAACAATTCCCTCAGCCAAAGCAGCTATACTGGAACCAAGTTACTGCAATTTCCTGACTCAAACACTTCCTTACTGTTTTCCCACTTCCTCAATGGGACTCCTAAATAACATTCACCTGAATGTATTCTCCCTCTAGAACAAATGCTGAACCCCCAGCTCAGTTCATTGAGTAGTATTTAAAAGATTGCCTAGGTCTTAGTTGGGTTAACTGTCATTAATGAGCCACCTGCTCAGATTCCACTTTCTTGGGGAATCATGACCCCAAAATATAGGGAAGTTGCCACCTGCAACTCAGGAAGTGTTTGAGGATGCTGCCACTTGTCTTTTGTCCTTCCACCTAATTCCATCCACCAGTTAGACCAGTAACCTCTTTTAACAGCTCTCCCATGCTATTGTCTCCATAATTTATTTATTAATAATAATTATTCAGAATTTACATTCCATTTCTGGAGACTTTGCTGAGTCATCCATTCCTACTTAGCATTAAATTTAACATAATGTCTCAGGAATATTAATAAAATAATTACATTATTTTAGTAAAATTGGGGTATGTGACACCTTTCACGAATGGCAAACCCCACAATCTCCCTTATGGAAATCTGCCATTGTTTGTCAAGCCTCATTCTCCACTAAGCAATTCAACAATACCCCATAAGGTTCCTTCCAGTACAGATATTGATTCATGATACAAAACTTTGCAGCTTTTAACTTGATAGACCTGGCCCTTGTTTTGCTCAATCCTGCAGGGGCTTGCAAATTTTTCAATACATACGCAATGTTAGTATACCAAGGAGACATAGACAATTCTGGCTTTATCTGCATATCAGCATCTAGCTGGTTTGAATAGCTATATAGGAAATTGAGATGTAAGGATTCACAATTTTCCTCAGTCATCATTATGGCTAGCCCTTTCCCTTTGATCAAATTGGTGGGCTTGATTGCAAGGTCATACTCTAACAAGATAGCAATCCACTTTTCCCTTTTCCCTTCAGGATCTGGCTGGGTAAGAATGTTTTTTTCTGCACTATTGGGAACATGGGCAATAATATGTGAATGCAGAATGTATACGCTGAAATATTTCAGTGATTTCACTAAAACATATGCCTGCTTTTCCATTATGTCATACTTTAGTTCCCCATCTCTCAATACCCTGATGAAAAATGCAATAGGCTGCTCAGCATTTTGATCATTCTTCTACAATAGGACTCCAGCCACAGTGTGCTCAGATGCATAAGAAAAAATCAAGAAATCTTTAGTAAAATCTAGACTTGCCAGGACTGTGGCCTTAGTGATGGCCCTTTAATACCTCTAAATGACTCTCTAGCGTCTTCAGTCCACTTTATCGGACTTTCTTTCCTCAGCATATTAGTGATGTTTCTCATTATCCATGCAAAACTAGGAATGAATCTTCTCAAAAAAACTACTTGTCCAATAAAGCACTACACTTTCTTCTCGCTTCTAGGCTCCTCAACCTTCATAATTGCACTGACCCTTTCAGGATCAATTTTGATACCATCCTTTGAAATAATATGCCCAAGCAACTTGGCTTCTTCTAATGCAAAATTTGACTTCTTAGGATTTAGAGAGATACCATACTTCCTGCATTTGATAAAAACCCTCTCCAAGTGCTTGAGGTGTTCCCTGTCAGATCTAGACTAAACTGTTATATCATCCATATACACCACCACAAACTTGTCTTTCTCTTTTGCAAAGGCAATATCCATTGCACATTGGAATGTGGCTCCAACATTCATTAGCCCAAAAGGCATTTTGGCATACATGAATGTACCCCATGGAGTAGAAAAGGAAGCCTTTTCTTGGTCCTATGGGAACACTTTAACCTGATTATACCTTGATAATCCGTCCATGGTTGAGATCCTTTTTGCCCCTACCACCTTCTCTAGAATATGTTCCATTTTTTGCAATGGGTAGTTGTCCTTCAATGATACTTTGTTGAGATTTCTGAAGTCTATACCGATCCTGATTTCACCATTCTTCTTTCTGACAGGCACCAGGTTGGATATCCACTTTGAAAATCTCAGGGTGACAATAATCTTTGCATTGAACAACTTCCTGATTTCCTTTTCTATTACAGGAAATAGTTTTGGGTTTATCCTTCTCAACTTCTTCCTGAAAGTCTTTTCCCCGAGCTTTATAGGAACGTTGTGTTGAATGATGGAGGTATCGTACTCCTTTAGGTCTTCATAGCTCTAAGCAAACACATCAATATATTTTTTCATCAATTTCACATACTCATCCCTTTCCTTTGCAGGCAATTTTTTGGATAGTCTCACAATTCGAGGTACTTCTTCGGTGCCTATGTTCTGGTCTTCCACAGTGTCATCGACAGGCTGGACTTTAGGATTTTTAGCTACATCATTATGGTCAAACAACTTCTCCAGGGGGATCATGCCTCTAGGGATAAATTTCCTCTTTAGCTAAATAACATCCTTTTCTGCCATCATATTTTTCCATCCTTTATTTCCAGTCTCTCCATCTTCAGCTTGCTCTTCACTCTAGAAACACTCCAGGTTTTCATTTTCTGTGTGGATTTTAGCATTCACAAACTCATCAGACATTTCTAAGAATCTTTTTATTTGCATGTCATCATCAAACACTTGGTAGTATTTGGAGTTATTTGGTATGGATGGCCTATTTACGACCTCGACCTCATACTTTGTTTGGGAATAAATGGGACTTTTGAAACCCCCAACAGTGGTACCAAAAGAGTCTGCTACCTGATTTTCAATTCTAGGTATTACCCTGATTTTATGTTCTAAAAAATAATTTCCAAACATATCCCAGACCTCATTTCTGTAATCCCTCATTCTGGGATGTTTGGTCTGATAACTGTCATTTACTTGGTTCACCACAAGCTTTGAGTCTCCAAACATGTGTATCTTCTTTGTCCCCATATCTTTCAGAGCCTGCAAACCCAGCAACAAAGCTTCATACTCAGCTACATTGTTAGTACATTCAAAGGTCAGCTTGTAAGGAAAAGCTTTAAATTCTTTGCCTGGGGATATGATCCAAACACCTGCACCAGCTCCATTTTTGCTCAGAGATCCATCAAAGTACATGGTCCATAAACCTTCTTCATCTTGTTTCTTTTCCAAGGCTTCTTGCCTCTGTGCAAACTCCTTATCTTCTTCAGTTTCAATATGTATAGGAATTTTAGGATCAGAGTGTGGTCCATCATTGAAAAATATGGAAGACCCCAAGTCAGTGTCAACAAGATAGATGGGATGATTCTCAGGCTTATCTTGGCTGCTAACAATGTAGGCCAATCTCTTATCTCTTTATAATCTTTTGTTTCCTCCAAACAAAGGTATGGTGGCATATGACCAATCCATCTACATATTCCCTCTTAATTTTGATGCCCAAGATCTTGACAGCAAGATACCAAATTTTGCAGGAATGTCATCCACCACCACATCCATCACAATACTCTTGGCTGGAAGCTGTGTGAGGGTCACTACAACGTCTTTTATCAATCGCAAACACTTTTCCTTTCTAAATTCAAAAGAGTAAAGGTTTTTGTAGGACCTTGTAACCTCTAAACCCAAGCTGTCTACCACTATTTTCGGCATTTGATTACGAGATGCACCATAGTCTATTATTGCATTATGCAAGATCATATCATGGACATTCAGGCTTAGATAAAATGGGGAAACATATTCATCATCTGCATCTTCAAGTTTGGGCCCAAAAACAATGGTGGGAGTATCATATGTCACTTCCAAAATGTCTTGTTGACAATCACCCTAACCTTTTACCATTTTAATAATCTCTTCCTTGTATTCATTGTTTCTCAAAAGCTTATTAAAAGTGATAGAAATTTTTACCTTTGACAACTCAGATTTTAAATTGAAAGGTGCAACTGGTTTACCAATGTTAATAGGCTCTGAGTTCTTAGTTTCTTTTGACTACTGTCCTTTATTTTCTGGGCTCCTTTGTGCAGTAGCTTTCTGTTGTTTTTATTTCTGTTTCTCTGGGTTTTCTTGAAAACTGGAAGACTGGTTTTGATTAGACTTTCCTTTGTTTATTGTCACATCTCGATTTATTAGCTTCAGCTTTCTCTCAAAATCATCTACTGCATTCTGATAGCCCATTTGATACTGTTCTGAGTCGAGTTCTGGAATGGGACTAGTACTGTTGGCCCGGTTTTGCAACCAGGCTTAGTGCTATGGGCACCTGCTAACTAGTAGCAACAGTTTCAATGAAAATAAATAACAATAAACTAATTAAACAAGACTATTCATGGATCTAAGCAAATAACAAAAATAATTTAAAATCAAGAACAAGAACATATAAAATAAAGAATTTGTATTGAAAGAATGGTGCAAGCAAGTGCTTGCGGAATTAATACCTCTAATGGTGAGGTTGAATAGCTCCAAGGATGAGCAACTCCAATCTCCAATGGTCTCTTCTCCAATGTGGTTTGCAATGGCTAAAATGCTCAAGAGAGATTTCAGCAGCATAAGGATGAGATAATGGATGGATGTGAAATGAGGAGCCCCTACCACCTTTTTATAGGTTTTGGTGGTGGGAAATACCATTTGTGGTTTTGTGGAAACCAAATGGTATTGACCAACATGGTTTAGGTACTTTTCCCTCTTTTTCCTTTTTTTTGAATAAAAATAATATTTTAATTCCCTTTTAAATATTTTTGGGAATTTGGACCCTTTTTGACGGTTTTTTATGCTTTTTTGGAAAAAATAATCTTTTTTAATGGAAAAAGGGGTGTACTAAGGTCTTTTGGTGACCTTTTGTTGGTTTCAGAGGCTCTGATGGTGAAAAAGTGGATAAATGGGTCATGTGAATAGGGAAATGAGCTAGTGAGCACTTTTTGGGTGTTAACAGATTGCCCCCTGATGTGTGAGGGCAGGAGCTCATCGTATGGCCGATAGACATCATAGTTCATTTGTCTTTTTCTGGGGTTTTAGGGGAGACAAGAGACCGGTTGGAGACTGGAGCCATGACCCTTGGAAGCTGCAAAAACAAAAAATATTACATGGCCTCAATATGAATGAGGTATAATCTCTGAGAAAGGACGAGGCAGGCATTCCCATGCTCGTATCAAGACATATACAAAACAATTAGTCCCAAGAAGGGGGATCTAATACGTAAAGAAATATACTGGTACATCATAATGGTCCAGAGGGGACATTATTGTGGGATATACTCATGATCATGGCTGATCTCAATAACTGATACACTGGAATAACTGTTGAACTGCTGAACCTCTAGGTGTCCAACATCTGTATGGACTCAATGACTGTGAGCCATCTGGAATACTGTCGCCATACGCAACCCGGATATCTATAGAAAAAATGTAACTGGTTTATCCATAGGTAGACTCTCAAATGTGGAGGAGTCAGGTGGTATCCGGGGTCTTCGACTAATAACTGAACGGACCAATACCCTGTGCGAGTCTCAACGATGCGATCAAGGTGTTGAAGTCGAGCATGTGAGAAACAACCATTTGGAGAGGCACTGAGGATTCCTCTCGAAATGATTCATAGGCACTCATCATAAATGGTAATGAGTCCAAGACACAGGGACCTCTAGGTCTATCCTCTGGAATCAATGTGGTTGTCGTCGACAGAGGGAGACTAGCAACTAACAAGGCAATGATGTTTCCTTGATAGGAGCACGAGGTGTATAACTGAAGTGATGTAGTACTACTGGTAGGACTGACATACTTGTGGAGATGGGAAATAAATGGGTCAAAAAGTGGGTAGACTCAAACTTCCTTCGTTCAGAGCAGGATGACATGGTTGACCTGGCAGCGTAGGGAACTGACTTGTAGGTGTGGGGGGAGGACGAGCTGAGAGGTGTCGTCGAGGAATTATGAAGGTGACATACTGCAGAATACTCTGAACAAAGGCGACCGAAATGGGGAAGCTACCTAATGAGTAGATGTGATCTGTTGTGGCGCCAAGAGGCACCATTGATTCCTTTTTCGTAGTTTTAATGAGCTCCAAGAAGCGATAAAAGTGTGCTCTAAAATGGTACGGTCCTGTGGATTTTGCGAGCCCAGGACGGCTCATGCTCATGGTTGCTTTCATGTTTAGAGAGTCTGAAAACGGTAAGTGGACTCTGTTGGTGTTTCTTTTTCGTAAGTTTAGTCTCCAAGGCCCGAAAAAGGATAAAATGATGCGGATGGAGAACTCTTCTAGCCGATGTGACTAGAGTATACCTTTTTCGTAATTAGTCTACAAGGTCCGGAAAAGGGGTAAACTTATACCAAGTAGATGCCCTTTCAGATACGTTTAGCGAGCATGAAAGGAAGCAAGATTGCTCGGCGATCTTTTCATTGTTTTAGGAGTCAGAAAAGAGCTTAACAGAAACTCCCTAAGTGCCTTTTTCGTAAAAGGGGTTGCTCGGCCCGAAAAAGGGATAAAATTATACCGAACAAAAATAGACTGATGAGGGCGAAAAAGGGTCTCAAGCATCGTCATCAGTGCAGAAAACTGGATCCGGTGACCTAAGGATTGTCGAAAACGGAGAACGGCCGATGTGGCACGCAAACCGAGGTGACGAGGGGGCGTGGAAAAAATGCCCGAAAAATCTAAAGGTGAGAGTGAGAAACGATCTCAAGCATCGTGACGAGTGCGAAAAACTGAATCCGGCGATATAAGGCACGTCGAAAACGGAGAACGGCCGATGTGGCACGCAAACCGAGGTGACGAGGGGGCGTGGAAAAAATGCCCGAAAAATCTAAAGGTGAGAGCGAGAAATGATCTCGAGCATCATCACGAGCGCGAAAAACTGAATCCAGCGATATGCGATACGTCGAAAATGGAGAACGGTCGATGTGGCACGCAAACCGAGGTTACGAGGGGGCGTGGAAAAAATGCTCGAAAAATCTAAAGGTGAGAGCGAGAAATGATCTCAAGCATCATCACGAGCGCGGAAAACTGAATCCATCGATATAAGGCACGTCGAAAATGGAGAACGGCCGATGTGGCACGCAAACCGAGGCCACGAGAGAGGCCAAAAAATGGTGAAAAAATGGACCCCATGAAAACGGGAAAAGGAAGGAACCTGTATGAAGTTCTCGCTGTGCTGATCCCAACGGTACCAACGGTTTGAGAAATGGACTTCGTATGATACCGCAATGGTTGTTGGAAAATTTGTAGATTTTCTATAAATAGGACGTGGGGCCCAAATGACATGTCATTGTTACGTGCGAGTTTGATAGAGCTGTCAGAGCTATTTCTCGATTTCCGGGAGATTTCACCGTTGATTTTCGATTTAGCGAGTTGCAGGTAACTCTATTTTCCTTAGCCTAGTCAATTATGTCTTTTTTGTTTGGCGGCGGGTCCCCGAAGGCCGCGAAATTCCACGTTGACTCTCCAACGTGGAACCGCGCGGGTTTCGGGGCTGAACCCACGATGAACCGCGCGGGTTTTAAGCTCACAGTCGCGATGTTCATCGCGACTGTGATGTCGGAACCCGCGATGTTCATCGCGAGTTCATGGGGGATAGTCGCGATGTTCATCGCGACTGTCCGGCCAAAACCTGCGATGTTCATCGCTGGTTTTTGCATGGATCCCACGATGGTCATCGCGGCTTTTTGTGGAAAAGCTGCGATGGGAATCGCGGCTTTTTGTGTAAAAGCCGCGATGGGATTTTTCTAAAATTTTTGTACTGGGGCTAAAAATTTCTTCTGTTTTTTGGCAGGATGTTGCGGAGACCTCAGTCCGTGTGGCGGGAGAGGGAGATCGATGGTGATCTCATGCTGAGGATTGAGACTGATGCAGGGGTGAGACAGACCCTGGCTATGAGCGGACTCTTGAAGTTCGCTCAGATCCCACCTATACGTTCAGTGAGACGGCTCCTGAACAAGCTTGTGTAGTGGTGGGTGCCGGCAGAGGGTGCCTTCATTATTGGTGGTGAGAGGTTAGAGATCACTCTCACGGATGTATATTTTTTGACTGGGTTGCCTCGCTTTGGTGAGGTGGGTGATATTTCGCCGAGGTTGCCTCCGGGTGTAGATATGGAGGACCTCTTACAGACTTTCTGTGTGGATGATGCTGTTTTGGTAAACAACTCTATTAGTCTGAAATTCCTACGTGAGTGGGATATGCGAGCTGTTGGTGCCTGCGTTCTGAGGATATTGGGTGCTGCTGCACCACATCGTATGTCTGGGGGGCAGACGATGATGGTGGATTCCGTTCTACAGGGTACTTATTATGCCTGGGCGCAGATGTTCCTGGCTGGTGTCCGGAGAGGTCTGGACAAGGCCATTAGAGAGGGAGGCGAGTTTTGTTATGCCTCGTTTTTATGCTGTTTTTTCTTCGAGCGGGTGCCGACCTTGCGGCCACGGGTACCCATTCGTGCTGGTCTTCCAAGTGAGCCTCGTATGATGAGGTGGGGGCAGATGATGCCCCGTGCCGGTGGTGGTGTCCGCGGCTACTTCACTGAGGATTTCTATCAGCAGTGGGAGCAGATGCCTCTGGTTATTGAGGACTATCCCTATGCCGGCATGGACTACCGAGGTGACCCAGAGATGCCTCGTGCCCCAGGACAGGCCTGGAGTTTAGACGGTATGTTTTATGTTTTATTTGATATTATATCATATGTTGTTTGATTTATCATTGATGATTTTTTTTATAGTATCTGATGGCTTACTTGCTTTGTGCAGATGTGGGTCCAGTGCCACCACCTGACTATGTGGCTCGGCAGGGGCGGGTGATGGTGGTCGCCCATCCACCTGTACCTGTACCTCCTCCGCATGGTGGAGGATATGCAGCCCGTGGGCGAGGGGTTGGCCCTCATGATGACGCCATAGATGGTGTCCGACGGACCTTAGCCCGGATCGTAGCTGGGCTCCCCGAGGATGGTTGGAGAGACCTGGATCAGGATATTTTGCAGGGATGTCTCGGTGCGCCGCCTGAGTGGCAGTCGCTCCTGTTGAGGGCAGCGGTGTTCGTGGCGAGGCACGGGGATGGTAGACGAGATGCTCCGGCAGGGCCGGCTCAGGGGAGGATACGTCTGAGGGACGATCCAGCGGGGCCAGCAGAGCGGCGAGTTCGGGGTCGTCATGACCCGGCGGGGCCGACAGAGGAGGAGTCGGAGGAGGAGCCGGAGGAGGATCCGGAGGATCCTAGGGATCCAGATGAGTAGATATATTGTATCTGCCCCCAAATGCTGATGAGCATATGGGGAAGCATTTTTGTATGACAGATGTATTTTTTGTATATCGGGTGCTGAGGGCACTTATGACATGTTGACTATTTGATTTATATATATATGTGGATATATATTTTAGATATATTGTCGTGTATGCACGTGGATGCACATTTGTCTTTTGTATATGCCTGTGGAGGCACATGTTATGCACGTGGATGAAGTATATTTGTTGATTTATGTATGCCCGTGGAGGCACCTGTTATGCACATGGATGCATTATTTGGTTTGTTTGTTTTATGCCCGTGGAGGCACATGTTATGCACGTGGATGCAATATTGGTTTTTGTATATGCCCGTGGAGGCATCTGTTTTGCACATGGATGCATTTTTTGTTTATGGATATGACATGATGTGATTGGTGTGCCAGTCGAGGACACTGTTGGCCATATTATCTGCTACACTATTGAGGTGTCTTGGGACATGTGTGAATGTAATGGATTCAAACTATCTAACCATTTGTTTAGTGCACAGGAATTTTCTTAAAAGACAGGGATCGCGTACCTGGTAATCATTGTTGAGCTGGGAAACTAGGAGCTGTGAGTCCAAGAAAACGTTGAGGTGACGTATGCTCATCTGGAGAGCAGCGGCCAGGAGACCGGTCACGGCATCGTATTCAGCTTGATTATTGGTGGCGGCACCTAAACATACTCCGTCAATGTGAATTAATTCATGTGAAGGGGAGTATATTACCCAAGCTGCGGAGGCGAGATTGGGAGACCAACGGCTTGCACCATCAGCGAAACCGACATGGCAGAGTGGAAGAGGCTCCATCTGTGGTCATGCAGAGAAAAACAAATATTTAGGTTTTTTGAAATTTTTTGTGAACGAAAAATGTATGCCTATGCTAAAATGGACGATGGTGTCCATCAGATTTTCTATGGGTAAAATCGTTTAAGGTACAACCCGTTGCGCGGGTTGCGTAGGTTGTTTCCTTCTGAATCGGTCATAATGTATGCCCCCTGCCCGAGGCAGGTGTGTATGATGTAGGGGCCTTGCCACATGGACACGAACTTTCCCTTCCCGGTTTTATCATGAGCTTGATCGTAAGCGAGGACAAGGTCTCCCTCAGAAAAGGTTCTTGGGTGGACGTGTTTGTCGTAACTTAGTTTCGATCGTTGTTTAGCTGCTTCCATGTTTTGAATGGCGGTGCGCCGATCTTCATCGGCCTGCTCTAGGAGTAGTAAACGTTGCTCGATCGGGGAAGTGTCCGGTAGGAGTTCAACGACGATATGCAAGGCTGGGATCTGGCACTCGATAGGGAGGACGGATTCGACACCGTGAACTAAATGGAAAGGGGTAAAAACGGTGGCGGTTTTGGTTGAGGTGCGGTAGGCCCATAGTGCCGGGAAAAGCATGTGGTGCCAATTGGATTTGTGCTTGTCTACAGTACATTGGAGAATGGTCTTCAAGATTTTATTGATCGCTTCGACTTGGCCGTTTCCTTGGGGATAGTAAGCGGAAGAGAAATGGTGTTCAAATTTCAACATGGTTGATAATTCCTTCCAGACGGCATCTTCAAAGTGTGAGCCGTGGTCAGAGACTAGTTGCTGTGGTACTCCGAAACGAGCGATAACATGGTTGAAGAAAAACCGTGCTGCAGTGTCGGCTTTGCAATTATAGGTCGGCATGGCTTCTGCCCACTTGGTGAAATAATCTACGGCCACGACGATGTGTTTGTGACCGCCGGCTGACGGGGGGTTGCAGTCGAGGAAGTCAATGGCCCATTTGCAGAATGGTCCAACAGTGATGACTGGATGAAGGGGGGCAGGGGGGGTTCTTGCTTTGGGAGCAAATAGTTGGCAGTTCTGGCAATGCTTGGCTGCGGTGATGCAATCAGTAAACAATGATGGCCAAAAATAACCGGCCCGAATGATTTTCTGGGTGGTAGCCATGCCGGAGAAATGGCCTCCACAGGCACCGCTATGACAATCATTGAGGACTTGTTCTACCTCACTATGGGATAGGCAGCGGCGTAAGATTGTATCAACGCTGCGTCGGTAAAGTACATCCCCTATTAGGAGGTATCGGGGGGCGTGGTGTCGTATGCGACGACGCCCATCAAGATCGATGTGTGGTCGAAATTTTTGCGTACGAAGGTAAGTCAAAATGTCTCCGTACCAAGGGTCGTCGGATGAAATGATGAAGATCTGCTCGTCAATCAGGTCCGTTTGGATAACGGGTGGTGTTGAGGAGGATGGGAGGTCCGTGATGAGGTGAGCAAGCACGAGGGCTTTGGTGCTTTTGGGAGTTTTGAAAGTGAGGTCATATTCCTGGAGGATAATGACCCATTTAGCAACACGACCTTGTAGGAGCCGCCGGGTGAGGAGATAGACCATGGGGTTGGAGTCGGCCACGACCGTGGTATGACTGAGTAGGATGTAGCGTCGCAATTTTTGTACGGAAAAGAATACAGCTAGGGCTAATCTTTCCTCGTATGGGTAACGTAGAGGTGGGCCAGACAAGGTTTGGCTGACGTAATAAATCACATGCTCTTTGTGGGAGGCATCTTCTTGGACCAAAACTCCGGACACAGCATGTTCAGATGCCGAGACATAAAGGGTGAAGTCTTGAGAGAAATCCGGTGGGGATATCAAGGGGGCTTGTGTGAGAGCTTTCTTGAGGGCTTCGAATGCCGTGTCTGCTTGCTCATCCCAAACAAAGGGTATATGGGTACGAAGTAAGCGTAAGAATCCATGGACTTTGGTGGCATAATCAGGAACGAAGCGCCTAAGAAAATTGGACCGCCCTTGCAAGCTCTGAAGCTGCCGAAGCGTGTGAGGAGGGGGAAGTTCTAAGATGGCTTTGAATTTCAGGGGATCGATAGTGATTCCGTCTTGGGAAACAATGAAACCCAACAATCGGCCCGCTGGGACGCAAAAGACACACTTGTGTGGGTTCAAGCGGATTTTATATTTGCGACAACGCAGGAAAACTTGCCAGAGGTCGTTAAGGTGGTCCGATCGTTTTCGGGAATGAGCTGTGAGGTCGTCAAGATAGACTCGCAGGATATTGACCAAGTCATGAAAGCAATAGGTCATGGCTCGCTGGAAAGTGGCACTAGCATTTTTAAGGCCAAATGGCATGACGCGATAGGCAAAGGTGCCCCATGGGGTGGTGAAGGCAGTCTTGTACTGATCCTCCTTGCGGATGTGGATCTGGTTATATCCGGAAAACCCGTCCATGAAGGATAGGACCTCATGGCCCGCACACTCATCAATGAGTTGGTCAATGAATGGCGTGGGGAAATTGTATTTTGGACAAGCGTGGTTTAAATCGCGGAAGTCAGTGCATACTCTAAGGGTGCCCTGCTTTTTGTTGACGGGAACGGGGTTCGATACCCACGTGGTGTATGGAATAGGGTAAATGAACCCTGCTTTTCGAAGTTTCTCGACCTCAGCCTTTACAGCGGGGAGCTTGGAAGGGTGAATGGGTCACTGTTTCTGACAAACAGGGGGTACTTCAGGCCATGTATCAATGTGGTGTTCAATAATGGCGGGGTCGAGACCAGGCATCTCGGTATAGGACCAGGCAAAGACGTCTCGGAACTCTTGAAAGAGCTTTTTGTATGCCTGAGTTTCTGCTTGAGTGCAAGATGCGCCCAGCGAGATGAGCTCAGGTTTCCCTGGTGTTGTGGAAATGTCTATCTGTATAGTGGGGGAAATGTTTGACATGTTCCCTTCTTCAAAGGCATCCGGTGCTGGGATGGGGTCTTTTAACCAATCGACCTTAGTGGGTATGAAGTCTTTCGACTCGACCGATAGCTGGTTGGATGCGGTGGATGTAGATGCTTCCGGAAGGAAGTACGAGCGATGATGCATATCATCCCAAGGGTAGTCGGGTGCAGTGAGTGTCTCCAAAATTTGCTCATCAGTATTGAAGTAGTCAGACCATAAATCAAGGGGTTCTGGTTTGAAAGTTGTTGAAATCATATAAATTGTATTGACTTCTTCCGACGAGGATGATGGCAGGGGGTGGATCTCTTCGATAAGTGGAGGAGATATCTCTAAGTCGACGTTGTTTAACTTGTACAACGCTGCTCTATAGTCAGGCAGATCGGGACAATGGTGAGAGTAGTGGCCGTAAACACTGCATATAGCACAAGGATGGTTAGTGCGCAGTGATTTGTCGCGAGGCTGTAGAGGTGGCTCTAACCTGACTACTGGGATGCTGATGTCATCGTCCAACATATTCATATGCTCTTGGAGTGCCGGTAAGTGTGGGCATTGATGAGTTGGATGTCCTATCTCATCGCATAATGAGCATTTGGGGGGAGCTCGAAACACTGGTGGGGGTTTAACTGCCTTAGGAGGTGGTATCGCAGTGTACGATTGTGGGCCTCTGCCCCCAGTGGGCTTAGCAAGAAGAGGGGGATTCGTTGACGTCGAAGCAATTGTGAGACCAGGAGGAGGTTTCATTGACGACGAAGGGATTGCGACACCAGGAGGAGGTTGATTTGTGGTAACAATAGGTTGTACCAGTTGGAGGATGACGTTTGGTGTCGGCGGTGGAACGGGAGGTGAAATATACCACACGGGTAATCCCAATGTTAACCTGGGTAGACTAAGGGTAGCCATAACCGGGGCGCTTACTACACCCGAAGGAGGAAATAGAAAGGGGATGGTGTGGATGGGTGTAACACCGATGTGACTCGGTACCAATGGTGGTTGACTACCGGGTGTTTGTGTATTCTGTGAAAGAGTACAGAGGTTTGCGACCTGGGTCTCTGGTGACGGTGGTGGAATGGCCTGGAATGCAGAGGTCATTGGTGTATCTGAGTAGAGTCCGGGTCCCACAGAAGACACAAAGGAGGTAACTGCACTAGAAGCGGGTTGTTCAATCATGGGAAGAACATTTTCGGGGGCTGCAGGGGCATTGGGATCATAGTAGGTGAGTTGGTCGATTTTGACCACGCGTCCCTCATGGGGGAACATCATGGTACGAAAAACGGAGGAGGCGACCGCTTTCATGGCGTACATGTAACTACGACCCAGTAAAAGGTTATAATCGAGCTGGGCGTTAATGACCTCTATGTCGATAAGCACAGTTTTCCCACCCAATTGGACGGGAACCTTGGGTATTAGACCTTGAGGTTGAGCTGACCGGCCGTCATAGGCCCGCAATGCAGTGGTGGATTGCTGGAGAGTAGGGGATCCCAACTTCTACCAAACAAATGTGGACATGACGCATGTGGAGGCACCCTCGTCGATGATACATCGATGGATGACAAGATTCCGAATAGAAACAGAAACTTGGACTGCTATGGTGGAAGGCAGACGTGGTTCGGACTGGTCCAAATCAAAGGTCATCAATTTCGAATCATTTGGGTCAATTGCCCCAATGGCGGAAAGTAGAGTCTTGCGCTGCGTAGGACAGTTTTTTAAGACTTCTAACGCAGACATGGCTGTGGGAGATTGAGCTAGGTCATCTACGATGTTGTAATTTGACGCAGCCCGTGCATTGGGGTTGTTGTTGATACGACGGAGAGGGAAACGAGGTGCTTTAGAGGCACCATTGAGTGGAAGAGGTGGTATTCGTAACGTCTGATCGGTGGGATTAGCGTTAGTATCCTTGTCGGCGGAGGTAGCCTCGGAGGTGGGACCATACTGGTTCCGTCGGGTTTGGATGTTGATGTCGGCAGTGGACATCATCAATAAGTGGTGAGTGCCTGAATCAAACATGGGTTGATCAGGAGCGGCGTAAGTGATTTGTTGTGGTTGCACGTTGCCCTGTGGGGGGGCTAACGGCTGAGTGTTCACCACTCCTTGTGTTGGGAAAGGGTTTTGTAGCACCAAAGGCTGTTGTTGAGGTGGTGGAGAAATACCATTTGTGGTTTTGTGGAAACCAAATGGTATTGACCAACATGGTTTAGGTACTTTTCCCTGTTTTTCCTTTTTTTTTAATAAAAATAATATTTTAATTCCCTTTTAAATATTTTTGGGAATTTGGACCCTTTTTTAGGGTTTTTTATGCTTTTTTGGAAAAAATAATATTTTTTAATGGAAAAAGGGGTGTACTAAGGTCTTTTGGTGACCTTTTGTTGGTTTTAGAGGCTCTGATGGTGAAAAAGTGGATAAATGGGTCATGTGAATAGGGAAATGAGCTAGTGAGCACTTTTTGGGTGTTAACAAGTACTTTCTTTGGTGAAGAAATCATGCTCTCTCTCAGTCAAATATATCTCATGGTCAAGGCTATCAAAGTGATGAATCTGCTCACTCATTGGGTCCTTTTTCCCTTCTTCATCCACCAAATTTTCTGGGAAGGGGGGTCTTATTTGCTGATCATCAAGGTTTCTTTGGTTTCTCTGAGGAAATGGCCTTCTAAAGTTAGGATTCCTTACTTGATTTTCAGGCTGCTCTCTATTAGAAGGTTTGTTATCCAGGGCCAACCTGTCCATCAACTTCTCCATGGTCTTCATCATCATTTCAAACTTCACATCACTGACAGAGGAGGAAGTGGAAGCAGAGGTATGGATTTCTATTCTCTTCTTTTCTATTTATGTTTTACCTTTCAACTTCCCTGAAGCCATCATGTTTTCTTCTACCTCTAGGGAATCCTTAAACATAGCTAATAAGGGAGTTGACTTCCTCTCCTCAGCATACATGAAAAATCTCCCTCAAAACCATCTGCATAATGAAGCTTAGCAGCACCTATCAAAGGTTTGATATCAGTTGGGATTGAGTTGTAGACCCTCATGAATATGCTGGAAAAATCATGCACAGACTCAAAATTTCCCTTCTTCAGGTGCTTGTATTGGGACAATACTTGTGAGGGACTCTATATTGCTTCCCATTTATCTAAAAATAGTGTTTGAAAAGCTGCAAAGGTAGGGATAGATGCATCTCGTAGATCTCTGAACCATCTTTTAACTTATCTAGACAAACTTTGTGCAAACAACCTCATTTTAGCATCATCATAGTCTACCTCCTTTATGTCCATAAAATCTTCAAACCTATCCATGTGTTTCCTTGATATAGAGTTTCCATCCCCATCATACAAGGAAATTATTTGGTAATTTTGAGGGAGATCATGCAAGACAGTTGGTAGATCCAAGGGAGCAAAACTGGCTGCCATTGGCGTAGGTGGATTTTGGGCTACAGGAGGGATATTCTAAGGAGGATTTTTATCCAAGTTGGTAGTATACGACTGAGAGGTCAGGAAACGTGGGTCTCTTTTTTCTAGATTTCACAATATTTTGCAAATCATTCCACACAGGATCTAGCAAATATGATTCAAGGTTATGTGGATGTACTTCAGTGAGCTTTAGGTATGATTCTGATTTTGATCTTAACAAGGGACTTACAATGTCTACTTATAAATTCAATTCGTGAAAATCACACAACTCTTCTTTAGACACAGATCTTTCAACATTAGAAGTGCTAGTCTTATCGTTTTCACTTCTATGCCTAAGCAAAAATTTTGGGTTTTCCACACTTAGCAAGAGTTCAGATATGGGGTTACCTCTTGTATGGATCCTTCTAGGGCCAGGATTCCTTCTGAAGTTTCTTTGGAAATATGTTTGGAATCGTCAATCCTTCCAGTGGAGTCTCCTTTAAATGAAAATCCTGATAAGTGGAGTCGCCAAGGCAAATGCACAACCTTCCTTTAATGCAGAAATCTCTGTTTGCCCACATAAATCTCTTATTTCTGTGAAAACTAGAACTCTTTGTCATTTCTCCTAGGGACAATAAGCCTCTCGTTCCCCGACAACGGTGCCAATATGTTAGCACCCAAAATGTACCTTAAGGTTGCGGAAAGGCCAAGTTGGGGTAACCATAAAACCTCTTCAGGAAAGGTAAGCTAGCTTCTTCCTCTCCAGAGAGGGATCTTTCACAAATTTAAAACAAGGCCATATTTTATGGATGAAAATTGTAATTAAGGTGTTGTTTGGTTGAAAGCAAAATGGACATCCATTGGGAAGTGGAGTCAAAACATACAAATATGATTAAATATGATAGTGCTTGGCAAAGAAAACTACATAGAGGCATGATAGCCACCCGCTCACAATCAAAGAGCTTTTGTTTGATGGTTAAAGAAGAAGATAGGAATAGTCCACTAATATAGAGCATATGATAATGAATTCTATATCGAATTTAGCAGAAAATGATCATGGATTCTTGAAATGAATGAAACAAAGCATAATATTTATGAATTATGTCCCAATACAACACTTATCCAAGCATGAAAAAGCATAACAGTGTGAATTAAACAATGAGAGAAACATTCACATAAGAGAAGAAGTAAAGAAACTGTAAGACAAATAAAACAGGAGTCTCTGATATAAAATCTTGCTCGGCCTTGCCAGATTTTTATTAAAATATATCTTAGAATGATTAACACAAGAAACTCACGGGTCCAACAAAAGTTTCCAACCCTTTCCTCTTTTATTACATTGATTATATAGATGCTTTGAGCCTTCAGGCTCAAGCTGCCTCAACAGGAAGTTGTTGCAATGTAAGTGACACCTATTCAAACAGGTTTTCCACCCTTAGGAATCAGTTACAACGAAATGATAACACTGGAAAAACTGGCTCAATTGCCTTTTACAAACTTACCAAGCATTTTTACCGAAAGACAACAGACTCTAACAAAATAAACAAAAATGCTTTAGCAAATATTTCCTCCATGCTGCTATTCCATGATCATCGAATCTTCAGGGGTGCAATATATTCTTTCCCTTCCCATATTTCTCAATGAGATTCCATAGCTCTACAGCTGGCAGCTCTGAGGTGGCCATCTCCTTCACTAAGACTCGTATCTCTGTGTGGTCCCTATAAGAGTAGCTCCGAAGATGGGCACTAGCCTCCTTGAACATCATGCTTAATTCAAAATCTTTTCCCATTTTCTCCACCACTGTCTTCCCTGATAGCAACTGATCCATACCTACAAAATATGTGAAATCCACCTTACATCCTACCAATTTTTTATGATATTCTTCCTCTGTGAGCATTGTTCCATCCTCCTCCCAAAAGAGAGGTAACCCTTTCTTGAACAAAGGGTCAAACATGTCTCTGAAATACTTGATCTGTTATGCCATGACATTTATTTTAGCTTGAATAGCCTTTACTTGCTGGTGCTTGTGCATCACTCTTTTGGCTCCAATGATGATGGACACCCTATCCTTTATGCTAGTTATCTTAACCTGCTCCTCAGATAAGACATTCAAGAATTCAATGGCATTCTCAATATACTCTATAGGTTTTTTGTTCAATTTCTCAATGGCTGCTGTCATACTATTCCTGGCCAATTTGATCACTGCTTCCTTGTCCGAGACAAAATCAAGGAAGGGCCTCAATTTTCCTGCTTCTTCAATAATGCCATCCCAGATGACCTGCTTGACCTCTAGTAAGGAATTCTTCCCTGTAGCTTGTCTTGTCAATTCGTCATATTTACCCTGCAACTCTTGGTACTTGGTTTCCCAAGCCTCCTTCTCTTTCTCTGCCTTATCCACCAGGGATTTTAGATTCACATTCTGCTTTTTCAACCGTGTTACTTCCATGTCCTCCAGACTAGCTTGGGATATGGCCCGTACAAGGGAAAAATCACTAGTCTCTATAGAGGGTGTGACTATGCTTCATATTTCCTACTCTTTTTCCTACAACTTCTTCTCAAGCTCCTCATTTCTAGACTTCAAAGTTTTCTCACTGCTTACCACCAAAGTCATGTCTTCCTGCCATTCTTTTTCCTTCTCTTCAAGCTTCAATAACTTGGCCCTAGAGTCTGTCAAGTCAATCTGCAACTTCTCCCTCTTTTCCTCCAGTTCTGTTAGCTCAGAGACCACCATTAGCTGGGTAGAGGGGGTTTTCAACCCCTTTTTAAGAGATTGGATGATGTTGTCTTTTTAGTTGAGTAGGTTTTGAATGATGGCTCTTTTGTTAGCCTGGCCCTCAGTGGCCACTATCTCACCCTGCAATTTATTGATCTATGCCTTATGAGCTTTGTTTTCCATCTTTTCCTACTTGAGCTGGCTGGAAACCCTACTCTTACTGACTTGTAACTTTTATAGCTCCAAAGTTGTCCTCAATAGTTTAGTATAAATAACATCCCCAGTTTCTTTGTGCAAGTTTATTACATCTGGAACATGGATGCCCTCTAACTTCATCCTTAGCTGAGTGGCCTTGCTCTTGGTGGCCAAGGCAAAACTCAGGGTGTTCTGAGTGAGGATCCTGCTAGTCACTAGAGACACTTCCTTGCTTGACATTTGTCTTACTTCAGTATATAACTTGGAATCCTTTGAGGATTCCCCTGAGTCCACCTTGTATTCATCTATCAACACATCTCTAGTCTTGCTTAGGGCAGCAGGCTCAGTGGCTGCTAGATTAAACACATACTCCTTCATCTCAAATGCTGGCAGCTTATCCACTTGCTTCTTTTTTCATTTACTAGTCACCACAGGTACTAGCTGCTACTCAGACTCCTCATTTTTTTTCCTTTTTGGTGCTCTTCAGCTTCCCCTTCTGTGTCCATAAGGACACTGCCATCTTCCTTGTTGGACTTTATTAAGTTGATGGCCATGGGCACATCTGCTGACACTGATAGGACTAGGCTAGAAAAGTTAGGAACTAGGGGTGTGTTCCCTTGTGTCAGTAGGAAGGATATCTAAAGTGTGTATATTTCCATCTAGCTCCTACTAGGACATTCTAATAAATTCGTAGCTTCTGCCATGCCTGGAATTTCAAAATGCACAAAATCTTTCCTGTTGCTTTCTGTTAGGAACCCATGTCTTTACTTTGTTAGTATGTTGTTGTTGGACGCATATGCTTTGTAATTCATCCCGTAGTATTTGTTGATCAATAGTTGGTGTTATTGTTGTTGGCGCATATGCTTTGTAAGTCACCCGTAGTATTGTTAATCCATAGTTTGTAACGGCCCATGGTTTCGACCCATAGTATTGGTGCCTAGAATTAGTATATAAGTGTGTGTTGAGACCTATGAAGGCACCGTGAAGTTATTTGTATTGAGCTTGCTCAAAGGAGGTTGCCCCCTCGAAGTGGCCTGTGATCAATACAAAACTGATTCTGAGTTCTGTCATTTCTGCTATTTCGCGTATTCTTGTTAATTAATTGTTGTAGGTGCCTCACATCTGGTATCAGAGCACTTTCTTGGGCTCACTGGGTGAAATTTCTGCCAAATTTTTTTTCGCATCTGTTGCAGGTTCGGATTTGGGAATAATCCCTATCCGCGTAACTGTGGGAAGTACTTGGGCATAAGCCCTAAAACTCATTGTGAGGAGTACCACAGGAACCTCGAAGTAGCTGGCCCATTAAGAGGACCTGCCAGCAAAAAGGGCAATGACCGCTACCTGATTGACTAGTTCCCACCCGTGAGGTAAACCAAGAGTTGTCGTTCGTGGCAAAGCGGTTACCAGTTTTACCTGAGCCGTGGAGTGAGGGGTATAGCCCCAATACGCAAGCCGTCAGACAACATTGGTGGCCGAGTGAAACCCCTGAACTGTTAGGAAGCCGCACATACCTGGGGTCCATATCTACTTTCAGCTGAACTATTGTCAATCGTTGCTGCGCCGTTTCAGATCCATTTTGCAAGCCGTTCCAGATTCAACCATTTTCAGTCCATTCGGCACTGTTCCAGATCTCTTTCGAGCCGTAGCCACTCCAGTCTGGAAAAAAAAAAAAAAAAAAAAAAAACGAGTATAAAATTCAGTTTTTTCTCCATATCTCCCTTATTTTCACTCTGTTTCCCTTGAAATTTTCGGGGAACCCCTGTCATTCCATTCTGCATATTTCAATCCTGAGGACCCTATCCCCAATTCCCCTTCCCAAAGCCTGAAATCCCACATTTGTCTATTTTTAGGGTTTGCCATAACTTCCTTAGATTTCACCCAATCACCTTCAAATTTGACCACAGAGTTCCTTTCTGAATTCTATTTCTTTGTTCCCCTCTGCCAAAATTTTCCATTCTTTCACCCCTCTTTTGAAATCCTCATTTTTGCTTCCCTATCTATCTAATAGTGTCCAAAACCTAGTCAAACCCCAATTACCCTTCTGATTTTTTCCCAAATCCAAATTTTCCCTTATTGAAGTAGTTCCTGTTTTTGTTTTCCTACCCAGTCAGAGAAAAAAAAAAAAAAATCCTGGTTATGGTTGTCACCCGTGCAGGAGCAAAAACCATGGAGGAAGCACTTGCAGCCATCCAAGCCAAACTCCAGGATCTGGATGAAAAATTTCTCGGTCTCCATCTTGAACATTCAGCTATGAACAACAAACGGCAGTCCGAGTCTTCAGTAGACAATGGGTTCTCTGCTTCTAGCAATTTCCGTGGTCCGAAGCTTGATTTTCCTCGCTTCAATGGTACCGATCCAACTGGATGGATCTATCGTGCAGAACAGTATTTCAGTCTGCATAATACTTTTGATGTCAACAAAGTTCTGCTGGCATCCTTTCATTTGGAACAGGAAGCTCTTCAATGGTATCGTTGGTACATCAAGGCTCATCCAGAGCCCAACTGGTCAGACTTTTGCTAGCTCCTTTTGCAACGATTTGGTCCTAGTGCTTTTGATGACTTCATAGGAGCCCTCACTAAACTTCGCCAAACTGGCACTGTGAGAGAGTATCAAACCGAATTTGAGAATCTAGCCAACCACACCGAAGGATTGTCTGATGAATTTTACCGGAGTTGTTTTATCAGTGGTCTAAAGGATGCCATTCGCTCTGAGGTCAAAATGTTCTGTCCCAACACAATGATGGAAGCACTCGGGTTGGCTAGTTGGAAGAAGACAAGCTTGCAGCCCAACAACGCTCCAAGCCCACTTTTTTTCCCTTCCGAAATATGGGTTCTTAGCGACCACCTATACCGCAGGCTCCTCGACCGACTCCTATCAAACGTTTGTCTGAAACAGAGATGCAAGCACGCAGAGAAAAGGGGCTTTGCTATAATTGTGATGAGAAATTCACTCGGGGACATAGATGTGTTCAGCAAAATCTCTATCTCTTGGATGTGGAGTCTCCGCCTGCCTCTAAAATGGGTGACAAAGATCCAGAAACACTAGATGCTCCGGTCGACATTCAAGAACTGCCTATTGACCCTCCGTCTCAGGATGACCAGCCAGAGATATCTCTCCATGCTTTAGCTGGAATCACCACCCCCCAAACAATGCGGCTCAGGGGTTACTTCAAGAAGCTTCCTCTTATAATCCTCATTGATTCTGGTAGCACTCATAATTTCATTGACCCTCGGATTGCCAAACAAGCTGATTGTTTTATCCATCCTTGCTCCAACTTTGAAGTCATGATTGCCAATGGGGGCACCTTAGCTTGCAAAGGGAAGTGCTGAAATGTGCGTATCTCTATGGGAGATTATACCTTGTGCTCTGACATGTTTGCCTTACCCTTAGGCGGATGTGATGTGGTTTTGGGCGCTCAATGGCTACGCACACTTGGCCCTATCTTATGGGATTTTGCCGAACTTTGGATGCATTTTTCCCTCAATGGATACAAACACACATTGACAGGATTACAACCAGGTTCTCTCAGCATCATCAGTTCACATCGCATGGAAAAAATCCTCAAGAAGAGTTCACATGGTGTCATCGCTCAGATCCATTCCATCCAGATGCAACCATCAACGGTCTCCACTACTCCTTTGGATCTACAACAAATTCTGGATCGATATATAGGTGTCTTTGCTGAACCAGTGGGATTACCACCTTCCAGGCCAGAAGACCATCGTATTCATCTCCTTCCTGGCAGCGTTCCTCCCAACATCAGGCCCTATCGCTACCCATTTCACCAAAAAACGGAGATTGAAATGCTCATTCGGGGCTTATTGAAGCAAGGTATTATTCACCCAAGCACTAGTTCCTTTTCTTCTCAAGTTATTCTTGTCCGCAAAAAAGATGGGTCATGGTGCCTCTGCATTGACTTCCGAGCACTTAATCACCTCACCATCAAGGATAATTTTCCAATTCCTGTTGTTGATGAGCTTCTTGATGAGCTTCATGGGGCTCACTTTTTCTCCAAGTTGGATCTTCGTTCTGGGTATCATCAAATTCGGGTTCATGAGGATGACATTCCTAAAATAGCTTTCCGCACACATGATGGCCATTGTGAGTTTTTGGTCATGCCCTTTGGCCTCACTAATGCTCCTTCCACATTCCAAGCCTTAATGAATAAAATATTTTGACCCTACTTGCGAAAATTCATTCTGGTATTCTTTGATGATATCCTCATCTACAGTAAAACATGGGATGAACATCTCCAGCATCTGGACCTTGTCATGCAACTTTTCTCTGACCATCATCTCCATGCCAAGCAGTCTAAATGTGTTTTCGGACAAAAGGAAGTTGAGTATCTCGGGCACATTATCTCAGCACAAGGGGTTCGCGTGGATCCTGCCAAAATCGAGGCCATGAACAATTGGCCACATCCTCAGACACTTAAGAGCCTTCGTGTTTTTTTGGGGTTGACTGGCTACTACCGCAAGTTTGTCAAGGATTATGGGAAGATTGTAGCTCCATTAACTGCTCTATTGAAAAAAGATGCTTTTACATGCACACCTGATGCTCCGTGTGCATTTGACAAACTAAAACAAGCTATGTGTACTACACCTGTGCTAGCTATGCCTGATTTTTCCAAGCCCTTCACTATTGAGAGTGATGCTTGCGGCAAGGGGGCTCCCTTTCACTCAATTTAGCCATTAAATAGTTTAGTATAGAGCAAAGAACCTACCTGGTTGGTTGACAGATGGCTTGGGCACCTGGTTGACCTGTCCATTTCTGCACAACTTGCTCCTGTTACTTTCTGATAAAAATAGGACAGATGGAATTTGACTCTCCGTGCAGGCGAGTTATTTATATTATTTCTCCTTCACTATCACCCCTGCATCTCCTACAGTGAGGAAGCTTCCCTGGCCATCCATTTTCTTGATCTATTCTGGGTCGTGGATCTCTACCGACTTCTTTGACCCCACAAACCCTTGTGGCTCTGACTCTTGCCTCATGGTACCTTAGTTGCAGCTTATGTCCTCATGGTGTATGTGGACTGTCGATCTAGATTTTGTCTGCATCCCAACCTCCCAACAAAGTGGTTCCTACCCTAGTTCGTGGATCTGGTGTCTGTCAGTGCTCTGCACTTGTTCAAACGAAGAAGTCCTTCTTTGCCGTTGATTCACCTTCCCGCCAGATCTTCCCCGTCCAAACTTGCAACCTTTACCAAAAGTTTGTGGATCTAGAAATTTCTTTTCTCTATGCATGTCATATCAGAGAAGTAATCCCCAACCATAGATCTGCTTCGTTGGCCGTTGATCAGGTTTCCAAAGTGTTTGCTGACTAGCCCACTCCTCTTTTGCATAACATAACTCCAACTCCTTTCACAAGGTGATCTCACAGCCGTAGATATTCACTGCTCAATATCTATGTGTTCATAGGTGTTATCACATACTGCAGGCATATTCCTTTACATTTCACCTCTGCTTGTAATGTTGAAACTTAGGTCCACTGAATAAATACTTCATTTAGGATTGTACAACTGCCACTACAAAACAGATGGTCATCTAAAGCAGATCTTCTACTAAATATTTATATAAAACATTCCTTACTGACTTAGGTACATGGACCATACTTCTTACTCCAAGAAGGATCCATTACCAACAATATAACCTACTTCTTTTTTTTAAGTAGAATGAGAAGAGGTTAACATTCTAGACATATGCGACAATGGTCATCTATGGTTGTATCATTTCTTCTAGAATTAACATATTTTATTTAGTAAGTAGGTGTAATATTAATCTCATTATTGTGGCATGGAATTTGCACATGACTACTGGAAGTTATAGACATACAAAGAACAACATTCAATGTCTTAACCCATTCTTTGTATAACCATGTATAACTATCATATGCAGCAGAGGTCCTTAGTCAATAATTTCATTACTTATACAACATTAATTCACCTACCATAATTAAATAACATCTCGACAACTTGTAACACACCTTTACGACAATAATGAAAAGCCTTTCCAAGCATAGAAGCATGCAAACCAAGTTCTCCTTTGTAGTATTATAAAATAGACTTTAAGTGGAAATCATTCTGAACCCCATAAGCAAACTTGGGTAAGCAATAAGCACACAAATATTCAAAACTTAGTAAGTCATGGAGGATAACTTATTTTGCAAAATAAGTTGGGTCCACACCTTGATGGCATATACTCTTAACATAATTTTCTTAATGAAAGTCAACTACACATCAGAAGCATACAAATGTACCATTAATCTTACCATAGGTCAAATGTAGACAAAGATATATACTTCTCTATCAATAAGATGACATGTCATGGTTTTTCTCTTACACCCATTAAACATTCTATCAACAACATATTATATCGAATAGTGCAATATAGCTTAAGAGAATCTACCTATGCTGCAGCAACGGTACTCCTTTACATCATTCACAAAGAAAATACAACCATGATTGTTCACATGCCCTTTTTCACACCTTCAACATTGATGCATACTTATTACAACAGACCTTGCTTATATTACCAGTGTAACCGTCCTTGCTATTAATTAATTCTTTAAACTCAAGATAGTGTCTTACTCTTTATCCGCATAAGAATTAAACATTAATTATAGAGAACTTGCCATTGCACCGTGTTACATTAAATAGAAGTTCATTCATTCTTTTGTTGCATCCATAACTAAAGAAATCATATAAACATTATACATAACTTATATTACATCCTGAATGCAATATACCATACAGGTAATGAAATAGTGAAACCATAAAGCATAGGTATGATACTATTCATCTAGAAGGTCAATGCCATATAAAAGTCTCTTATCCAAATTTCATACAAACTATGTGTAAGAGTCTATTTACATTGTATATCTACCAATCCGCTTTGCATAGATACATGGAAAGGTAAACATAAGAAAAGACTATTCACTTACATTACCAACACTATTAGAGATAAACTACTTGAGTCATTTGTCATTGCCTTTTTGCTAGCATTAGGGTACAAGATATATCAAAGATTATAATAGCTTTACAGAGCATACTTTTCTTACTAGTTTTGTAGAGCTGAAAGAGAGTTTCCTCCCCCACCTTCTTCTACTTGTCTTCATCACACTTGTAACATTCATTACTACTACTTCTTCTAACTCATGTTCTAAAACTCTAGACTCTTTTCCATTATTCATGCAAGATATCTAACTGATTAACATTCATAAATATTAACTAAGGGGAACTGTTTGGGGCAATGCAACGCTCCACCGAACTGTAGGCTCTCCGACGGCTTCTACTTAGTCCATCCAGAGGCCACCCCCGAGCTGGGAACGGTGATCCACAAGTGGGATAGGGAGTTTTCTTTAGTTTAACCAGGCTCTTACAAGATGATAGACTTCGAGTCACAGATTACAACCCTACACCCAACTTAGTGCTCCTAAATTCTAGAGAGTGTTTCGGGGACTTTTAAGTCTCTGTGCTCTTAAACCAACCACTCACAGCCTTACTGGGAATTGCAGTGATCTTGCAATTCATCTAGTAGTGCTCCTACCTGAACACATCTCATGTTCTATCCTCTTATCCAGTTGTGGTGTCATTCTCTTCTGGCCCAAGCCTGTGCTCCAAACTTGACCTCTATGCTTATGCCACATCCAAGTGCGTACAGGTTTGGATTTCAAGTCCCCAAATACAACATGGATAAAATATAACATGCAGATAATAAAAATTACAAATATTATCACAGTAGCACACTATCCCCAAATACAACAGGGATAAAATAAATAATATGTATCAACTAAGGGTATACAGGGAGTCGTCCCTTCCCCAAATCTATGCACATTAATTAAAGTCGACCACACATCTATATGTATTCCAACATGCATAAATAAATATATCAATCATGAAGTTTACAGGGATCGACATCCATCAAGCCATCCCTTCCCATGGCTTATGCGCAATCAGTAAACTTTACCCCAAGGTATATAAATGAAAACTAGTAAAGCAACACAACATACCTCTGCTATCTTAGATAGAAAAACAACAACACGCTTTTGATTTTAAATCAGGAATGATTGAGCAGCAAACCACACACATATCCACATCTGTAACTTTACATTAAGCAAATCAAGAATGCTCAAGCAGCTACCCTTGCACGAATTCCCACCTCTCGACAAATAATTTCTGGAAAAATGACAAGCCCTAAAAAAACGTTTTTCTTTTAAATCAAGAATGCTTCAAGCAATAACCATCTATCCCCCCAATTTCTGGGGCAATGCTATGCTATATAGAAAATGCCAATAAATCATTTTCATACAGAGGAAGAAAATCAATCCCCGATCCATTCTCTACATGCCTCAATAAAAACGATTTATGAAACAATGCAATTTTAAACAACTAAAATGTTTTCATACACAAGAATAAGATCAATCCCGGATCCATTCTCTGCATGCCTCAATAAAAACGATTTATGAAACAATGCAATCTTAAACAACTAAAACATTTTCATACACAGGCAGAAAATCAATCCCAGATCCATTCTCTACATGCCTCAATAAAAACGATTTCTGAAACAATGTAATCTTAAACAACTAAAACGTTGTTCTACCACACTGAAGCAATAATTAAAAAAAATTGCTTCTACCACACAGAAGAAATCCAAAAACGTTTTTCCATCTATCACAAAGAGGCAATCCAAAAATGTTTTTCCATCTATCACATAGAGGCAATCCAAAAATGTTTTTCCATATATCACACAAAGGCAGGAATAAAAACGTTTTTCCATCTATCACATAGAGGAAATCCAAAAACGTTTTTCCATATATCACCCAGACGAAATCCAAAAATGCTTTTCCATATATCAGTCAGAGGCAGCAATAAAAACGCTTTTCCATTTATCACATAGAGGCAATCCGAAAACGTTTTTCCATATATCACACAAAGGCAATCCAAAAACGTTTTTCCATATATCACACAGAGGAAGCAATAATTTTTTTTTCCATCTATCACACAGAGACAATCCAAAAACGTTTTTACATAGATCACACAGAGGCAGCAATAAAAGCGTTTTTCCATCTATCACACAGAGGCAATCGAAAAACATTTTTCCATACATCACACAAAGGCAATCCAAAAATGTTTTTCCATATATCACACAAAGGAAACAATAAACCCCTCTTCAATCAATGAAAATGTAATGAATAAAAACATTTTTCTCCCTTCATAAAAACAAAACGCCTTTCTTTTTAACCCAGGAATACTCACCCTTCAAGCGTTGGATACCCATGTGGATCCCCCAACTGGAACCACGCCAAAGAATGGCAGAACCACTAACAAATTTAATTAAGTACCTGTCCAAAAATATGTGCGTGAGGCATTTAGAAGGGTGCCAAAGAAGGTTAAAAGAAAACCATATAAATAATAAAGAGTACCCATATATATATATTTTCTTATATAAAACATATATATATATATATATATACTTAAGGTAATACATATATATGTATTTAGATAGCAATAGTTATGAGGCTTTAATTAAATCCAACTAAAAGGGATACTCCTTTACAAGATAGGTATATCTATATATATATCATAGATTAATTAACCTAAAAAAACAGAGCATGGTTAACTCATGCTCAAAGGCTAGTCAAAGACAAACAATCTTGAGGCCTGATCAACTACAAAACTCCCCCCCTTGTGGTTCATCGTGCCCTTTATCCACTCTAGGTTGCATTGTCTGCTCTAGTCTAGGTCTTAGGTAGTGTCATTATGTAAATAGAAAGATTTTAGTAAGTAAATAATTTTACTAGAGATGGGGATGTTACAGGAGTCAACTTATGAAAGCTGGTAGTTATATAGAGAACAAGTAGTAATAGTGCATCGCTATCTCCCCCCCCCAAAAAAAAATATTAATTATCTAAGTGATCGAACCTCGAAAATAGTATGCCAATGCATCCTTTGAAGGTCTTAATACAACTATTTTGAAACAGTTTTTTACAACATGTAGAGGTCGATGTCCTTTAGTGCACCATACAATTGTTTTTTAAATGGTTGAGAAACAGAGGAGTTATGGATGAAACACTAACAATGTGTTTTTTGAGTAAAGGAGTCATGACACAAAAAAATAAGAAAAAATAGAAAAATATATATATTCTTTTTAAAAATTACATATTTGGAATCTGCAGATAAAATTCTAGGCTGACCACAAGCAATAGATGCAACATTGAATAGGAAAAATCAACAATCTATGACTATCAGGGTTGATTGGTTCTATCTTTTTTCGAATGATTCTTATTTCTCTTAGATGCTAAATAAAGACAAAAACAATAATATCCATATTGTTGTTCTTCAAAACAGCAAGGCGTTGAAGAAATATGTTGAATTCTGACTCTAATTTTTAGGAGGTTGCAACTAGAAAAGCCTAGAATGAGACTCATACTATTGTGCATAAATGGTGTAACACCTCCAAAAATTCATCAAAATTTAAAATTTTATACATAGTGTAAATGCTAAGATTTACTATGTGGAACCTATACTTTTGAACGTTTAACTTTTATTGATTTTAATTTAATTAAAGAATGTTGCCCATGATTACATATGATGATACTCATCTATAATTTGACAGACTTATGTTTAATTTGAAACTGCAATACTTATGTTTGTTTGTTGTCTCGCATAGACATATTAAGGAGTGTTAGTTAACTGCTTGTCAATATTTTGTATTGTCGACACTAATTGATTACAAAATTCGTTAATTATTAAATGCCTCTTAACCATACTTTAAATGATTATGGAGTCCTTTTTCTGTAGATAATATAATAAATTGCGTCGACATTGATATTTACATTGTCGTTCCTATTTCATAGTATGTTGTCTTAGTATTTGATTCTGATTATTTTCTTATGTTTTGTAGAGGGGTTCTTAGAGCAGCCTTGAGGCTTACTTAGCTATTGAAGCTAATGCACAAATGAATCACCCTGTCCAGGTTACAGGTAGGGTCTCTCGTTCAAGATTTGGTTATCAATATTAAGGTTTAAATGAGCTAAGTTATAACCTAGCTATATGCATGGAAAGAATGTGACTCTAACCAAATTTTTGGTGTTAGCAATTCGTTGAGACCTTTTTAATTAACCCAAAGTTTGGGTGCTTTTCAATAATAGAACTCTTTGGAAACGATGTTGTAAACCAAACTATATGCTAGTGGTTAAAAGATTAAAAGTGTAGTGGTGGCCAGGCAAGGTTCATTTATGAGGCCACGTGAAGGTTGGTGACTGAAATCCACGTAGGGAGACAAAACCCTAACTCTTCGCAGTGGATGGCATTGTTACTTACTTGCATGCTTGAGAGTTGGAGAGCCGAGCTCTCTCAACCGCCATGGCTTCAATGGCATACCCTGTACAGTCTCAACGTTATACTACTCATAGAGATGGGTTCTCAATATTCCAATGTTTCCATCGTGATGCAATACTTAGCCTTGGTTCAATTGTATGGAGAGCTACGCTTTTGGATTCAACTTCACAACTGTTACAGAGGTAAGATATGGTATTGACCTATATTTATTTAGTTTCTTTTCAAACTTTTGCTTGTATTAAAATATCATTTGAATTTTACTGACAGTTGTATGCATTGGCAGGAGATTTCCCTGGTTGTTCCCTGGTCTTGACTTGTGTTCTTGGTGACTGAAATGTTGAGAGGAGGTGACTTCTGTGGTTTGGAAAACCACGGTAAGCCTCAGGCCTTCTCAACGACCCTCTGTCAACACTTTTTTAGAGTGGTGCCAACGTTGGTCTACTTTTGTTGTTTACTCATTCCTTAAAATGATATGGCATTAATGGACAATGTTTTAAATGTAGTTGTTTACTGGTTATAAGACGAGACCTAGGGTTTATTTTCCCAAGTAGGAAGTTATAAAACAACACTGTGTTATTATTTATCTATTCGACACTTCTCAGTATGCTAGATAGGTCGGGACATTCAGCTATGTTGATATATATATATATGTTATGTTTATACAAATGGATTTGTATTACAAATTTTGGGTAAAAACCCTCATTGTAAAAGCATTAGGGATATAGATCATTATTCTCGGTTCATTTATTTGGTTGCCATTGTAGGCTCTATGGCGCATAATGTTATTTGATAATGATTTTGGTAATTGACTTCGAATCAATCTGATTAGCAATTTTATGGGTTATGTTGTTTGATAAAATAATACCGAGACTATTGTCTCTTTGGCATAAGTGTAAGCATTGTTGAAAAGTCATTCGAAATTGGTTGTAGCAGGGTTAAACCCTAAACCCTACTCTATGAAGGATTTGTATTGAACCTATTCATATATTATTTATAATATATATGTATGAGACTTGGAGGAGATCTTGCGAGTCTCGACCACATGACCTGTACAGATACTAAAATACTAACATGTTAATGATGCATCTTTTTAGATGGCATCGTGTTTTGCTTACGTTACCGTTACTTCGACTGTGGATTCTTTTAGTTTGTTTTATAAACTCTAGGGTTTTCAAACCCTAGCAGATGTTATGCATAGGCTTGAATTTTTTGTTTTAAATATCTTCGGAAACTATTTATGAAGTATGGATCATTCATACTTGTCTAATTCGAGCCTGTCGGAAGAGAGAAGATTTATTGTATAATTCAGAGTATTTGTAAATAGACTTTTGACTATGTAAAATAGAATAAAAATTTATAAAAGAGCTATGATGTTTTTACCTATTACTTATAAATGTCCAAAATCGTATTCCTTTGAAATTGATATGATTTCTATGTAGAACAATTCATGCTTGATTATTTGTATAGATTCTATGTTGATCCTGTACATTTGATCAGTATTATAATAAATTTGTATTAATGAGATAAATAAAGTTGTGCTTTGTTTAAAGGATTTGAATTTATGTGGAAAGTTTACCTATGGATGAAAGGATCATGTTATGAGCACTTTATTTAGATAATGTACCTATTCTGATTTGGTTCCAGTATTGTATTATTTTGACGTTTTTTTAGTTATAATATATGCGTGTCGATTATCATGGGTTTGATCTTCACTATGTTAAACTCTGTGGTTATGATAATACTCATTCGATTTCTAGTATGATTATTTTAACTGTAATTACTCCTAAAATAGATTATTGTTCTATATTGTAATACTATATGAAAATAAAACTATGTACTACACCTTCTAAGCTTTTCTATGTAATTTATCACAGTATATGCTCTATAGATGTGCATCTGAATATTTATCAAGATCAACATTCAATCTATCAATATGAAATCATTGTAATCTATCTACTTAAGTTAACTCCCTATACTAGAGTACATCACTACTGTGACAGGAAAAATACAGGGAGAATTTTAAATTCATTATTCTATCTTTTATGATCTATGCATTCAAAAATTTATGCAAAAATAATTATTAGTGTTGTTTACTAATCATTCTAACAACTAGGCTAGTATGTAGGAAGCATCAAAAAATTTAATAACATATAAATAAAATCTTTCAGGAAATATATTATAAGTAATTGAACTAGAACAATGTATAACATGTTTAAAACTGTAGGAGTGGATAAGCACCCAAAGAAGACTGTTCCTCCAAACCATTTACAAAAAGCAGCCAAGATTACTTGCTTTAGGACCACCGATCCTGTTCACTGAACCCACACTGAACCACCAAGATGAAGATATTGTGTAGAAGTTTATGAAAATCACTTTGTATCTCAGCAATCATGAAGACTTGCATACAAAACCCTCTCTGCAAAACTCAACAGAATAATCTGACAGTATTACTCTGCAACTCACTCTAGCTTCCCCTCATCGAATCCTCTTGTGTGCTCAACATAGCAGTTTCCAACAAATCACAATGTAAAAGTTGTGAGCCTCCTACCCCATTCGATGGATATAAGTCTGCCTTGGTCTTCGAGTCAGTTAAAAATAATTTAATGAGCCACCTGCTCAGTTCCAACTTCCTTGGGGAACATGACCACAATTTTAGGGAGCTTGCCTCCTGCAACAGCTAGTAAGTGAGGGAAGATGCAACCACTTGTCAATTTCGTCCTACACTAGTTTCATTCACCCTGGTGGTTCAGTGAACACTCTTCAACAGTCCTCTTTGGATGAGTGTTTCCTATTTTAATTTATTAAATAATAATATTATTCAATTGCAGTCATCCTTGACCATCCTTGGTCAATAATATAAAAATTTACAATAAAATTTAAAGTAATGTTTTTCCACAAACATAAAATGTTTCATATTCTAGGTAGCTTACAAACACCCCCTCTTAAGTTCAACATCGTCCTAGATATTGCTTAATCATCATTAGAGTCTTCCTAGAACAAAATTGGATATGCTTCCCGCACATGACTCTCAAATTCCCAGGTTGCTTCATTTGTACTAAGGTGCTTCCATTGCAACTTTACTTGTCCAATGGTGCGATTCCAGAGTAAAATTTCTCTCATGTCGAGGATACAATCCGGTTCCACCTAAAAATATCCTTTTGGTTCCACCTGTATGCCATTCCAATCGATTACATGAGTAGCATCATGTACATACTTTTTCAAAATAGAAATATGAAATACATTATGTATTTTCAGATTAGGTGGCAAGGCTAACTGATAAGCCACTCATCCAACTCTTGATAATATTTCAAATGGTCCACAATACCTGGGTTCTAATTTAGCACAACTCCCCAACTTAAAAGAGATTTTCTTGGGTTTTACCTTGACAAAAACATGCTCACCTACTTGGAATTATTTCTGAGTTCTTTTTAGATCTGCATGACTTTTTTGTCTCTCTTGTGCAATTTTCAGATTGCTTTGTACCTGCTTCACTATAAGTTCCATCTCTTTCAACAATTCAGGTCCTAACGTCAATCTATCAACTGGATTAATCCATGAGATAGGAGTATTACACTTTCTACCATCAAAAATTTCAAAAGGACTAAGTTTAGTTGAAGCTTGATAGTGGTTATTATAAGCAAATTCAACTAAGTGCACATATTATTCCCATTTAGTTGGCTGATCTTTAACATATCCTCTAGAATCTGATACACTCTTTCAGTCTGTCCATCCATTTGAGGATGAAAAGATGTGCTAAAATTTAATTTAGTATCCAAACCTTTAAACAATGACTTCCAGAAATTTCCAGTAACTTTAGAGTCTCGATTAGAAATTATTACCTTAGGAATTCCATGCAAATGAAAAACTTACTTCATAAACACATCAGCAATATTAGAAGCCTTAAAAGTAGTTTTGGCAGGTATAAAGTGAGCTGCTTTGCTAAGCTTATCTACTACTACCATTATTGAATCATTTTGCTTTTTATTTTTAGGCAATCCGGTTATAAAATCAATGCTGATAATTTACCACTTCCAATCTGGAATTGGTAATGGATGTAATAAACCAGCTGGGTGCTGATGCTCATCTTTAACTTGATGACATTTAATACACCTAGCGATGTATTCAACCACCTCATTCTTCATATTTGGCCAAAAGTAATATTTTCTTAACATCGTTATCATCTTTTGGTAACCAGGATGTCCTGAATAAGGACTTTTATGTACTTCATTTAAAACCAACAACTTAATTTATGGTACATTTGGTACATACAGTCTGTTTTTATATAGCATGAGACCCTTTTCATTTAAACTATAATCTGTTATTAAATTTTCGGATGTATTTTCTGCAACTTTTTCTTGTAATTTCTGATAATTTTTATCCAGTTTTATCCCTTCTTCAAACTGATTTTCTAAATCTGTTTTATAAGTATTGATTGCTGCCATAAAATTTAATTTTTCATCCCTGCTTAAGGCATCATGCACCTTATTTTCTTTACCTTTTATGTGTTGGATCTCAAAATCATATTCGCTAAGGAAAGCTAACCACCTATCTTGTCTTGCGTTCAAATTTGGTTGATCCAACAGATATTTTGTAACATACCCAAAATCACCGCGTTAGTATTTTAGGGAACTTTCAAAAATTTTCATAACATAAGAGATCTCCTAAATGAAATTTATTTGTGATAAGGACCAAAGGTCCGCCATCCTCGCATGGTAAGGTTGATCATTTCAAAAGAAAAAAAAAACAACTTGCATAAACATTTCCTTTCCTCTTTTCCACAATTAAAAATATTATAAACCTTGCTTACCTATACAAAGGTCTTCCTACCCTTATACAAATTAATTTACCTATCATATTAAATAATAACTATACAACTCCTCGTCTCCCTTTTTCCGCTGTACAATATGCTTAATAATAGTGTCGTGTTCCAACAGAATTGATAACCATATAAGTCGAACAATGCATTAACTCATATTTCAATATTCACATATTTACCTTGCACATCTTTATGAAGTTTCTTAACCATTAATGATAAACTTAATTGTGCCTCACAAGACTTAAATACATTATGTGATCATCACATGAATGAAAGACATCAATAATCATGAACTATCTTATACTAAAGAATCACTTGACAAAAGCATACACTTACACATGAACAACAAAACAATCACAATCATACACCAGAGAGATACATATATACGTGGTTCACCCAAATCTCTGGGCTACGTCCACAAAAAAAAGTCACATCTTTTCTATTATTCAAAAACGAGAATTACATCCTGCAACTCGGTGGTTGCCATATTTACCTTCTCATAGCCTATCTCATAGAGAGTAGTATCCAAAATAATCAAAAGTATGTAAACATACCCTATTCATCCATGAAATTATAAGGACATCTCATACTTAAAATAGTAACACAGGGGTCGATTATGTAAACTTGTATAACAATCTAGTTCTCTGCTAAAATAAGGATTTCTCCACTTATAAGGGAAATAACATATACATTCGAAGTTCAAACTTTTAATCCTTCTCAAAGGGTGTATTCTTCATCAACAATGGACCCGTACTTTACATCATGATTAAAACTAGAAAAATATATTCCAAGCATAGGTAAAACAGAAACAGAGGTTTCCTACTTGTCTGGAAGAGGCATAGACTCTGTTGAATCAACCTGAGTTCATCATAATTCAATGAAATGACCAGCCCTGGTATAAGTAAAACCTATCTCAACAGGGTTAGGCTCAGCTCAGAAATCCGAACTCAAATTATATAAATGGATCAGCGCATGCATAAGCAAAACAAAGCTCGACAGGGTTAGACTCTCTTCAAAACCCAAGCCCAACTTAAATGAAAGACAGAAGCAACACTTATCTGTGCAGAGATTCCATATGGATAAATGCGATTTAATGCAATGTAATATTCTTTTCCAGACTGTCTACAATAATGCAAAACTTTACAAGGGAAAGAAATACGCCAGAGGGATAAGGATCCCACCAAAATGCATAAAACATAAAAGAAACAAGCTATGGGGATAAGGATCCCATCCTCTGCATGCTAAACATATTGCACAGGAAGATAAATACACCACAGGGATAAGGATCCAACCAAAGCGCATCCTACAGAAAAGGAACAACCTATGGGAATAAATATATGAATGAAATACAGATTCCCCAGGGACAACATTTGAGGATCGGGCTTAAATCCGTTTACCGTCTCAATAGGATATAAATATAAACTAAGATTTGCAGGATTTCAATGCATTCGTTGGAGATTGGTGCAACATAAAAATATATCATAGGGATCATATCCTATCAATCGATTTTTCTGCAGAGATCTATATATATAAAAATAGATAACAAGAAAACCAATATGGGAATCTTCCCTATCTACCAATCGATTTCTGTAGAAATATAAAACTAGAATACCTCACAAAGATTGTAAGAAACCGCATATATATATCCTCAAACGGAGATGATGCAGGGTTTGGGATTTTAAGGTATTCTTTTCTGAGCCTCGACACAATAATACAACGAGGATTACAACCATCAGCATGATCATATCATTAACGAAAAAATATGCATGGAAATAACTTCGACAGGGAACAAGCCACAAGCTATTCCCCTTGTCATTGTACATTTCTAAGACAATGCAGAAAGACAACTAGGAAGGGATTAAGAAAATGTTGTGACAGTAATATAGATGGAGATCACCACAACAAAGTATTAACTCAGAGTTTAAACCGGGACGGGCTTACCCAGCCGTCTCTTCCCCACTCGGTGCAGCGGTAAGGAAAACATATAATGAAAATCTAAACATAAATCATTTGTACTATACGGGGATCGGGCTTGCTTCCATCAAGTTGTCCCTTCCCAGCACTACATTGTCAAACAAAGGAATTATCATGCATCAAAATAGCGTCACGGAGTTCAAACTATATAATATATATCGAAAATATATATGCACAGGGATCGGGTTGTCATCCAGCCGTCCTTTCCCAGGTCTGCGCAACAAAACGAAGAACCAAAATTCTCAGCAAGAAGGTTTACTTTCCCAAAAGGTTAACCCCAAGCTATTTTCCAACGCGTCGTCCCCTTCCCAACTCTTGCCTCAAGTTTATACCCTTTCCTCTCTTGTTCAATCCGCTATGATTTGTTTATCATCGGATTCCTCTTCCACATATGACGGTTTGCTATGTTTTTTCGATCCTCCATGGAAACAACTAGCAACCGTCTTCCCTTATGATTCTCTCCCACTTTATTAATACGGTGTGTTTAAAAAGGGAGTGTGCCTTTGAGTTCCATTATAATACCTTCACAATATATATATATATATATATATGTATATATATATATATATATGTTCTCGTATCCATTCCATATATAACATGTGAGGTACATAACTTTTAGCATGTAAAATCCATACCTTTTAGCATGTAAAATCCATACCTTTTAGCATGTAAAAAGTTATGTTAATCCTTTATGGGTCGAAATAAGTAAAGCCCCCCCCCCCTTTTTTGACTATATAGATATATATCTAGAGATGAGATTGCTCAATAATTATAAAAATGTTTAGGATTTATGTTTTTCCAAAATCAAAGCTTGTATGAAACATATTTTGGTATCCTTATTATAGTAATTCTAAATGGATATTTTTCTTCTTATTTGAGGTGACTATATCCTATAGTCCCTAAAGCATATAATTCCTTTTTACAGGTAAATTATAGCCTATAGTCCTTTTTATAGTTTATAGGGCTTTTTAAATGTAATTAACTATAGTGTATAGTTCCTTTTAAAAGTAAACTATATCATATAGCATAAGTTCTTAAAGGTAAATTTCTAAACTTATTTCTAATTATAACCTTTATAGGTGACTCTTTGGCATTTATGCCCAAGTTTAAATATCATGATAATATCCACGATCATGGCTTAATCATATTAGGATTAAAACCATTAGGCCATAGTATCTTAGTTAGATACTTATGGTGAATATTAATCTTTACAAGGGCAAACCTTTATCTCAACTTTTAAGACGATACGTAAGACTATGGGTATCAAATTCATGACCTCCCAACGATTTCGCCCCTCCCCTTAGTGATTCATTTTCCCATCGTTTTAGATGCATCATTATAAGTTTACGATTTATAACTTACCACCTACAAAAAGAAATAACGATACTATCAAGGTCCACTGGTGGGGCCTTGGCCTTGAGATCCTCACCAAGGCCTCATACATAGTTTACAATATACATTTATAAATCTGATAGGGATAGAAAGATGGATATTACATATTTTAGACCTTTATTATTTGTCATTAATGAAAATCTTCTACCGATTAGATAATGGCACGACATTTTCAAAGCATGTATCACGGCAGCCAACTCTAAATCGTATGTAGCATAATTATTTTCATGAATTTTTAGCTTTCTTGACTCATGCACTATTACATGACTTTGTTGTTTTAAGACTCTACCAAGGCCATGATTGCATGCATCAGTGCATACAACAAAGTCCTTGTTTGGATCTGCAATTTTTTAGATAGGTGCAGTAGTTAATAGTTCCTTTAATCTTTTAAAACTTTCCTCAAACTTTTGATCCCAAACAAATTTCTTTCCCTTTTTCTGTAAAGATGTTATGGGATTTTCGATTCTTGAAAATCCTTTTATAAATTTTTAGTAGTAACCTGTGATTCCCATGAACGATCGTACGTCTGTTACATCTTTAGGGACATGCCATTCATTAATTGCTCTTATTTTATCTCAGTCAATTGAGATTCCATCCTTGGATATCACGTGACCTAAATATTGTATTTTATCTTTGAAAATTCACACTTATTGAATTTAGCGTACAGTTCATGTTCTCTTAAGGCTTGTAATATTATTCGTAAGTGTTCATCATGTTTTTCCTTAGTCTTTGAATAGATTAAAATGTCGTCAATGAAAACAATTACGAATTTATCCAAATACATATGTAAGACATTATTCATTAAACACATGAAAACTGTTGGAACATTAGTTAGCCCAAAAGGCATAACTACAAATTCGTAATGCCTATAACGGGTTCTAAAAGTAGTTTTAAATATATCTTCGTCTTTTATCCTAACTTGATGATATCCAGATCTCAGGTCTATTTACGAAAATATCGTCGCTCTGCATACTTGATCAAACAGATCATCTATGCAGGGCAACGGATATCTGTTTTTAATCGTCATTTTATTTAACTGAAGGTAATCTATGCATAAACTCAAAGTGCCATCTTTGTTTTTAATGAAAATGGAAGGTTCTCCCTAAGGAGACACACTTGGTATTATGTAATTTTTATCAATTAATTCCTTTAACTGTGATTTTAATTCATTAAGCTCTTGGATATTCATCCGGTAAGGAGCTTTTGAGTTGGGTACTGCACTAGGTACTAACTCTATGGTGAAATCCAATTCCCTTTTCGGAGGTAATCCTGGAATTTATTCCGGGAATACATCTAAAAAGTCTCTTATGATTGGTATATCTTCAAGTTTTAACTTATCTTCTTTAGTTGTGTGTTCATCATTAATTACATTTACAGCAAATACTTTAAATTCTTTATGTATAACCTTTTTCATTTGCAATGCAGAAATCTGTCTAACTAAAACTTTTTTAGGCACTCCTTTTACTACCACTGTTTCTCCTTTATCATTCAAGCATGTGAATGTCTTTTCAAAACAATTTAAAACTACCCTATGCTTTTTGAGCCAATCCATACTGATTAAAACATCATAAGATCCTAATGGAAATACATTCAGTTTTACTTGGGTCTTAAACTGATTCATATGCAATTCACAATCTTTAACAAAATCAACTACCTTCCTTTTGGTTCCTGTAGCTAACTAAACTACCCAATATTCTTCAAACTTTTTCACTTGCAATTTACAACTTTCTACTATACTAGGTGATACATAACTCAAACTAGCACATGGGTCAATTAAAATAGAGATGGGTCTATTTTGTAGCATACATTCTATTTCGACCATTGAGGTTTGATGATCAACTTGTCGATTCTCCAAGGCTGCATTGATCTTGGGCATTTCCCTTGCTAAGTCACCAACTGTTGCATCTTCTTATAGTGTATGGATGTTGCTGACAGTTCTTTTCCTGTTAGGACAGTTTGTTGCATAATGTGGTCCTTGACATTCAAAGCATTTTACAGGTTCTTTTTGTTCATTATTTTTAGCATAAGTATTATGCACGTCTCTGTTTCTTGCAGCTGTAAAATTCTGCTGTGCATTGTTTTTAAAATTAGTTCATTGAAAATTTTTGTTAGGAAAATTTTGAGAATTTTTATTTCCAACATTCCTGTTATATTTAAAATTATTTCTCCTTTGTTCAAAATTATCTGGTCCTTTAACCTTCCAACTAGGTACACTTTCTCTTTTTATGTTATGTTCGTAATAGAAATTTGCCTTCCCCATAGCCTCCTCAAGAGTCTTAGGGTTATCATATTCGATTTTGTCCTTGATGTGGAAAGGAAAACAACTCAGAAATCATTGTATTTTAGGCTTTTCGTCAATGATATACGGTACATACCTTAATATACTTAAAAATTTATTCCTTAACTCTTTCATGTTCATAGAACCTAACTTCAACTCATAGAATTCTTTAGAATTCTTCATAGTATTGTTTAGACATAAATTTATTTTTAAACAATGCCTTAAACGTACTCCAAGTTAGATATTTTTCTTTAAGAATTTTTTGTATTTTGATATCTTTCCACCATATATCCGCTTTTCCAGTTAGATTATAAATGGCCATCTTAGCTTTCAGCTTTTCAAAATAGATATATATTTGGAAGTATTTTTTCATCCCCAACAACCATGCTTCGACTTCTTCTCCTTTCTCTACCTCTCCATTAAACACTGGAGCATTAATAAAAAATGAGATATAAGTGACCAGGCAACCAAAAATATTGGTCACCACAGTTTTTTCAAGGGATAAATGACAAAAGCTGAGGAATTTTAAGTGAGATAACTAAAAATGACCAAGATAAATGACCAATTTGGTCACAAGAAAATAATAAACTAAAACTGACCAAGATAAATGACCAATTTGGTCATGGGATAAGAACTAAACTAAAAATAACCACAACAAATTGGTCATTTTTAGTTGTGTCACTTCGACAATAGAAAATTACAATTTTGACAATGAATTTTTACAATTTACTAAATTCTAACATTGTATATGGACTCATGTGTAGTGTTAGAATTTACTAAATTGTAGACCCCCTCATGTGTCACAGCTCAAAAATTGACACCAAATTAGCTATCCTAACAACGTCCTAAAGATCTATGACAATGAATTTGTACAATTTACTAAATTTTAATGATGCAAATGGATTCAGAGACCCCCCTAGGGGATAAATTATACAACCCCATCTGCAATGTTAAAATTTAGTAAATTGTACACCCACTCACATATAGTTATAAAACGAAACAACCATCAATAACACAAATCATTTTATAAAACTAAATAATAGTCAAAACTAACACAAAATTGGATAACAAATCTTACTAAAAAAGACTTCAAACTATTATAATTAATTTTAGACAACCTAAAAGAAGAAAAAAAATTGAATTCATATTAATTAATTTAAACCATTATACATATGTTATATTTTTTTACTTACACTATTTTTAGCTTTATAAGAGAATTTATCAACTCCCTTTACAATTCTTGCCCAATGAAATACATTAATGTAATTGTCGAATCAACACATAAAACTAAAAAATTAATTATATATCGTATAAATTTATAGTAAATAAAAAACAAATTAAAAAAAAAACAAATAGCACTTTCTATGTCCAAACCAAACCATATTAATAAATTGGCGCTAATGCATAAAGGAGAAGGGGAATTTGAGTGTGGGGTTTTGGAACCAATGCTAAGTGGAGGAAAGGATTTTGATTCCACTGCAAGCCACCCAATTTATAATTTCACCTACATGCATTTGGAATTTCCTTCTATGCACGTTCCTGAAGTCCAAACAAAATTAGTCACAATTTTATTTTTATTATTCTCAAAATGGTGCCCCAGGGCTTTGTATAATTTTTATTTTCCTCGAGGTTGCAGGAGAAAAAGTTCATGAATTGCAATCCCATGTTCATCATGGTTGACTCCTCAGTTGTGAAAGCCCTTGAGAAGATGATTCAGGGTCGGTACTTTATTTTGAGTTCGTGGATTTTATTCTGAGGGTCGGTACTTTATTCTGAGGGTCGGGGTTTTAATTAAATTTTTGTGGATTCTTGATTTTGATTTGTGGTTTGATCGATACAGAGGTAGGTGGAAATTGCTGAGTAGGAAGGGATAGAATTTTTTATACGATTTTGAGATAATCAAATAGGGAATAATCATCGAGCGGGAATCATCAAGGGTGCAGGGGTAGGGTTTTCCATCCAAAGGGAGGGTTACAACTTCTTTGTTATTTATGATCCAACTGCTTGGTCGCTTGGCTACTCACAAGACCCACCACTTGTAACTGTTAAGATTCAATATGCTAAGATAGAAAATATCAGCATTACATTCCATTTCACAACAATAGCATATACAGGATCACTGAAAGAACAACAAGCATAGCATAAACACAAGAGACACAGATTTATCCTGGGAAACCCTCATGGGGTAGAAAACCCAGCAAAGCTTCCTCAATATAGATGACTAGCAAATACAAAGATGTAAACCAAAACCATGAGCTCCTTCTCGTCCATAGCATATCTCTCTCTCACTTATGCGCTAATCACAAGTGAGTGAATGTGTGTTAAATGAGGAACACACCTCCTCTATTTATACACAACTTCGACTTGTATTTTATATTAACTAGGTCGGACCTAACTTAACTACTTTACATAATGTGATAGGGCAGACCCCACTAGGGTGGTCTAATAACCCTTTAACCCACATGACTCATATAGGGTCGAACCCCACTAGGGAAGTCTAATAACCCATGTTACCACATCATCCGTGAAGGAATAAAACATCTCCAGATATACAATAAGGTCTTCAAGGAGGAATGAAACATCTCCGGAATAGTAAAGTACAAATATAATATTCTTAGAAGTTACAATATTTCAACACTCCCCCTTAACGAGAAGGATATTATACCAACATCTGTAGGAGCAAGGAGTCATCAACATCATACATGATACATCTATAAATCATTGGAAGATTTCTTTATACATCATCAGTAACTCAAGCAGTTACTGGAACATCAACATCTTCAGTACTGAATCTTCATCTTCTGCAGCCCTTGAATAGCTACAGCAACATCACCATCTCGATCCTCACGATCAACAACATCATCATCTATATCATCACGATCAACAACATCATCATCTCATGATCAGCATCATCGTCATCAGACGATCAGCATCATCATCATCACACGATCAACATAATCGTCATCACATGATCAGCATCATCGTCATCACACGATCAGCATCATCGTCATCACACGATCAGCATCATCGTCATCTCATGATCAACATCATCATCATCTCATAATCAACATCATCGTCATCACACGATCAACATCATTGTCATCACACGATCAACAGCATCATCATCTAGACCAGCATGATCAACAACATCATCATCTAGACCATCACGAACAACATCATCATCATCTAGACCATCACGATCAACATCATCGTCATCTAGATCATCACGATTAGTAGTATATCCTACAATACACATGATCCATTTAAAACACCATAACATGTCTAGGGATGATGCAGTCCACTCGTCAACTTAGACAGAGTCTAAGGACCTCTTTTTTGAATACATATGTCTACGGATGAATTCAGGGACCGAAGTCTGGGGATGATACAATCCCCTCTCATCCACTAGGGACCAATTCTCAGAGACATCCATCTACGGATCAATTCAGGGACCAAAGTCTTGGATGATACAATCCCCTCTCATCCACTAGGGACCACTTCTCGAAGACATCCCTCTATTGATCAATTCAAGGATCGAAGTCCGAGGATGATACAATCCCCATCATGTACATTTTGAACTAGTGGTTTTGGGATGATGCAATCCCCATCACATACATTTTGAACTAGTCGTTCTGGGATGATGCAATCCCCATCACGTACATTTTGAACAAGTGGTTCCGAGATGATGCAATCCCCATCACGCACATTTTGAACTAGTCATTCTGGGATGATGCAATCCCCATCATGTACATTTTGAACAAGTGGTTCCGGGCTGATGCAATCCCCATCACGTACATTTTGAACTAGTGGTTCCAAGATGATGCAATCCCGACCACAGTGCGAGTCCTTTTTCATACTGGATGTGACCTAGATTAAATCTAGGATTTTATCACTTATGAATGATCACCTACTGCTGCACTAAGCAGTCCAGGAGCAAACATTACATCATTACAGGACCTGCGAATGATCACCTGCTGCTGCACTGAGCAGTCCAGGAGCGAACATTACATCATTCTAGTCAACCACAGAGTCAATACTATTTCAACTGGGGTGTGACCTAGATCATATCTAGGATTTACAACCTGTCAATGATCACCTGCAAATCTAGGAGTGAACATTACATCATTACAGTTTTTGTGAATGATCACCTACTGCTATGCTGAGCAGTCCAAGAGCACACATTACATCATTCACCAACATCTTTCTCGAAGACAAGAGTCTACGGATCTGTTCAGGGACCTAAGTCCAGGGATGATACAATCCCTCCTCGTCCTCATATAAAAATTCTAAGGACCATGCATCGACCTCATCGTAGTAAGCAACAACCTCATCATCGACCTCATTGTCGGATCAGGTAACCTCATCATCGATACAAGTATCCACATCAATACAATATCCACATCAATGATATAGTATCCTCATCAATACTGTATCCACATCATCAACCTTACTGTCGATATAGGCAATGTCATCGTCGATACAGATATCCATATTGATACCAGTATCCAAATATCATCATCGACCATATCACTCCCCCTTTCGAGGAGGGTCCTTCTAAGCCACACCAAGCTTGTCTCGGAAATACTCAAACTTTACTCGAGACAAAGGTTTGGTAAACACATCAGCAACTTGTTCATTAGTGCTCACATACTCGAGCTTGATAGCTCCTTTCTACACCATATCCCGTATATAGAAATACCGGATCTCTATGTTCTTTGACTTATCCTGGAACACTGGATTCTCTATCATCTTGATACAACTCTAGTTGTCACACAGGATCACAGTGAGTTCCATCTCTAAGTCAAACAATCCTGATAACAATTTCTGAAGCCATACCACTTCACAACTAGCAGAGCAAGCAGCCATATATTCCGCTTCAGCTGTGCTGAGAGACACACTAGACTGCTTCCTGCTAAACCACAAGATCATGGCAAATCCCAGACAATAACATCCACCCGATGTGCTCTTCCTGTCTGATACACTTCCTACCCAATCAACATCTGTGTAGCCATACAATTTGAAGTCGTGATCTTGAAATTATTATAGACCAAAGTCTATTGTACCCTTCAGGTACCTTATCACATGCTTTGCATCTATCAGGTGAACACGTCAAGGTGCTCACAGCAAATCATATATCTGGCCCAATGTTCATCAGATACATCAATGACCCAATATTCTGTCTATACAGAGTCACATCCACTAATTCTGATGAGTCATCAGCTAACAGCTTCAAATTGGAATCCATGGGAGTGGCCATGGCTTTGCATTCCAACATATCAAATATTTTCAAGATTTCCACAACATACTTTCCCTGGTTGAGAAATATTCCTTCTGGGCCTTGCCATACTTCAAAACCTGCATTAATCCGAGATCTTTCATCTCAAGTTCTGTAGCTAGCTTCTTCTTGCTTTCCATGATTTGTTTCTCATTCCCTATTAGAAAGAGATCATCCACATACAATAATAGTATCATCCATAACCTTAAGGTAAAGGTTAGGATCAACTTTACTTTTGGTAAAGCCCAAGCTTGTCAAGAAGCTATCAATTTTCCCTCTGTGACTGAACATCATTCACACTCTACATTGAGTGATTTTCTGCATATCTATCTATTCCATCTCCTGTCAGATGGGTCTACTGATATGAGCTTCAAGATCATTCAAACTCTTTGGTGAGTTCCTTCTTGCATCCATGTCATCTATGTATAGAAACCATTTTCAACCTTGTAGCAAAGGTTGAAATCCACATCACCCATGGTGATCATTAAGCTCATCAAATGACTATCGATCCTAGGTACCCGTACAGAGCTTTCTTCAATTGAATCCTGGGAGTTTTCTAGCCACTTGGAGCAAACAGCTTGTCATGATCCTCTTTCTCTTTCTAAGAGAATCTTCTAGCCACAAGCCTTCTATAGCATGTTTGATTTGTAAGTCTTCTTGTTGAACATCCATCACTTGTTCAGTGTTCATCATTCTTCATGATCTTTCCTACAAATCAAAGTTAATTACATGATTAGTAATACTTCATAATTATCAAATCATGTTGACATTATAACCTTTTATGCATACAAATATGATTCACATGGTTATGCAACTATTTTGACCAATACTTTGGCACAACACTTTTCCATATCCTGTATGCATAAAGTGGCTATCTAGATGCCTTCCATCTCTACCAGAACATACTATCAAGAGCGTGCACATCTCTCAGCATGTCAGCAAAGAGGTTTCATTCTAGACAAGCAACAATGGAATGTTTGTCCAACTTACCAATCATATGCATATTAGTAGTATACTGTTCAATGCTATATGAACACTTACACTCAGCATGATATATTCTAGGAATACAAATATGCATACAACTATTACGAGCAATATCATAGACTATTCAATAATTCAAATACTTATCTTTTTATGTCTTGTGAGGTTGCTTCCTTCTTGGTCTCTACTTCCCTTCCATGTCATGAGCTTCTATCCATCCTTGACCACTATGCATGCTTAAGTGTGCACTAGTGTCATCATCATGATCTCATACATAATCATACATTCATTAGTATAAACTCAATATTATCACAACATTATGATTCTAAGTAATCTTGAATATGTATGGTCATGATCATTCAATACATAGGTATACTAAGATCCTAGCACAAAGTAGGATTCTAACTTGACATAGGAAAACATACCTAGATTAGTATACATGCTTAGTTATGTCTAACATACCCAAACAATATCTTTATTCTCTTTAATGATTTAGAGACCTTGTGCTAGTAACCTGCATATCTCATAAGTTAAGCATAGTAGAAATAAATCATACATACCTCGTAAGTAGAGCTTCTAAAGACTATGGATAAGTCTTTGTCTTTATGTCATCATGGTCATAGAACTTGATTTTTCTTTCTTGATGTACCTATATTTTGTTAGCAGAAAACATCATCCTCATACAACACCACAAGAGCATTAGTACAATCATAAGTGTCATAACCTTAATCAATGAATGCCTTCTATCATTCACATGCATTCATTATCAAACAATCATAATTGTACTAACCTCAATAACGTGAAGACAAACATATCATAAACTTAACCATGAACATATTTCAACACATACCTGTATCTCCTCAAGTCATACCTGTCAGCATTGCTTTTAACCCAATCCACTTTGATTTGTTGAAACTAGATCTAGAGCTGGATTAGGGTTTGTCAGAGAAACCCTAAAAATTCAAACTTTGAATTTCAAACTTCTGAATGGATGGAAAGATGCGCCTTGCTGAGCTGATCAAGCTAGCATACTTCAATTTTGAAATCTTCAAAATTTGACCCCTCAAAATTGCCTTTGAAACTTCTAGATCTTCTAGACAGGATCCGGAACTAGGGTTTGGTGAAGCCCACCCTTCTGACCAATCAAAAGGTTCGATCCAAAGCTCTAAACTTCAATTTTTCTGAGGAGCTTCCAGCCATGGTCACAGAATTCAAAAATTCCAACTTTTGCAGAAGCCCTAATTTTCCACCTTTCCGATCAAAATCCCGAACTAGGGTTTGATCAAGCTCGACCTTCTGCCCAACCAAAAAATTCAATTTTGGTCTCGAAATTTCGATTTTGATGAGGAGCATTCAACATTGGACTCTGATTCCAAAAATTCCAACTTTCTCCGAAGCCCTAAATTCCCGCAACAGTGATAAGCCAAGAATGAAGGTGCTCATAAAACAATTATGTTTTGGCAAACTGATACATGTCTATGCAATAATAAATAATTTTTCAATATAATAGAGAAAATATAGACTAATACAACATGGATGTTTGAATCCAAAGGATTAACGACAAGAAAACTCTCAAATCCCTTCTTCCCAAAGGTTCTTAATCTTCAAATCTTGAGAGTAACTTCACTTTGCCTCTTAACAATTTTCTAAACTGCATAATGTATTTTGAATTCCTTAAATAGCATTGCAATCGTTTTGCTAGCAAAAATCCTCTTCACATGTGCTGTATTGACTTTGTAACAAAACATTTGCCACAATTTATCCAAAATGACTTGTAACTGTTTTTTTTTTACTTCAACCCTGTCGAGTGTGCTATGGCGAAGGTGCTCCTTGTGAAGTTGATGTTAACTGAGTCTACTTAGCACTAGATTCTTCCGTGAATTAAACATTTTATATATTTGATATTTCATGGTTCTAAACGCCATAGTCAACCCTTTTTTCGCCTAACTTGTGAACTCCTTTGGTGTGCACTTGCAAAACTTAGGCATATTTTACAACCCATAGCACCTAACAATCCCCTTAGCTCGAACATACATCATACTAGTATAGTATTTTAAAGCATATCTATGCTAGTCCAAGTTGAACGTAGAGATGCGCTTTAAACTTGTTCTCTTTGTCACAGAATGGAGACTACCTCTTATAGTTCTTCTATTAATGTTCAAGTATTAATGTTCAGGGTGGTTCATTGACTTTGCACCCACCTCCCATCTTCCTCACATGACGCTTCTTCCATTGGGAATTCATTTACAGTGGTCCTAATTTGTGGGTTCAAGCAATCAATATGGATCATGTAGTATGGCATGGCTCCCCAGTCCTGATGCGGTGCAACTACAGGCTAAATCTAAGGGGATTGTATATAGAGACAATTAGAACTTAGATATGCTAGTGTAGGTCTAGTACTAAGGCTCTTGGATTTCACTCTTTCTCTTTGAATTAAATAATCGGCCACTAACAAATTTCCTTTCCACGTTAGTTGGTGTTTTTTTACTATTAGAAAGGATGAAAAAGGTGAATGGATTCCATATATTCTATACCAGAGCATAGCTCTATATATGACTAGTGGAAAAAGACTTACCACTAGTTTCCCTAAAAATAAACCTGAAGTTCCAATAGAAGAATATGTTAAAAAGCTTATCAAAATTCAGAAAGTTGTTAAACATGTAGAGCTCCATGAATAGGAAGTGATCCAAGAAATAAAGGACAAAATCATAAATGATTGTACTAAGCGATGAATCTCTCATTTATACAAATGCATGATTTAAGAGCATCTGGATTTAACTCTACCATAGGCATGATATTTGCTATTTGTAGACTTCCATTATGCAAAATCTTTGTGCCACTTAAACCTATGTCTGCACTATTAGAAAGATTTTACACTTATCTAAAAGTAACCATCAATCTCATCATTCAAAATGGACTTGAATGATTTGAAGGGTGAGTCGAGTTTTACCTTCTCTCTTAGTGACTCAGAGGTGGTTAGAAAACATAATGTAGTGCTAAACCAATCTGCAACCTTACTTTCCATCGAAGTCAAATTTAAATTCAAATAGGACCCTCATGGCTTAAGAATCATTTCATTATATTGTTAGTACAACACAGCTCTTTCTCCTTACAAATGAGGTCATATTAAACATATTTTAATCCTAATTGTGTTGTACTTTTTCAAAAACTATTTTCAAGGAAATAATCCAATTTAAGTATATATAACCTCTAGATTTTCATTCCCACATGAAGGTGTCATCCATGGACAATCTTCCTCACGGGAGTTCTGGCTACTACTAGCAGCTAGATTATCTTCCAATCACTAACATTGACCACAATTGTTGCATGTTTGATTGGTTCCTGGTGGTACATATTTTTATACTCATATCCATAGGTATGTTTTTTATTCTCATGTATGTGTTCTCTCTAGTTGCATTATAATCCCACTTTAAATGATATTGTTGTCAAGAATAGACGTAATTGTATATTATACAAATAATTAAGGAATGAGAGTATTTGGAAATTTTGAACAATAAGTAATGGATGGATAAGTGAATTTATCAGTGGTATGAATATGCAAAGTATCAAATTTGTTTTAGCAGGAAAACGAGCATCGATATTTTTAGATTTCAACAGTTTTTTGAATTGGAAAAAGGCCACTCTAGATTTTATACACACCATGTTATCAATTGTGAATAATTATGTGAAATATGATGATCCCATAAAATGGCCCATCATGTGTTGATGTTTTATTGGTTTTATGTGTCTTCATGTAGTTCTAGAGCTCCATTTTTATTCACAATAGGAATTTTCACACCACAACTTTTATTCGAGCTATACAGGTCTAATTTGTTAATTATTTAGGCTTTTGTATAGTGTGTATACTCACCTTTACTTTTCTAAAGTGAAGGTGGAGTTAAGTAGAGGTTCGACTGGTGTAAGTTAATGTTGTAATTTGTAACTAATTAAGCTTAATGAAAGGGAACCAATACAAAGGGATATAAATATAATGTAATAAAACAGTTCTTGAACTTTCCACTGTTCATTTTACCTTCCACCTTAGAAAGCATAAAAGGGAAATTTTCAAATTTAAGTTTTTGTTGCTCAATGCCGAAGTGTGGAACTACTCTCTTGACAGTTGTGCATCTGCTTGGAATACAAATTGGATAGGCCCTCATTGTGAGAAGGATCAATTAAGATGTTTCCTATCAATGTTTTGTTGATATGACAATTGTTTAAGCTTTACTTGAAGCTAGGGTTGTCCTTACTTTGCAATCATTATTATTGTGTTTCTACGTTTGGCTAAAAATTGACCTAGTTGACAAGAGATGATCAATAGTTAGATACATAGAATAAGTGATGACCTTTAGAATCCAAATCCACCCTTCTATGATTTGATTAGATATTGAATCTGTTGATAGGGACAAATTGCCCTATGCAATCAACAAGAATTCTCCCTATTGAAAGTTCCCAACTAGAACTAGCATTGTTTGGAATGAGGAATTCGCCCAAGTTATGGTCCGACAAGCATTATGATTAAGGAGGTAGTTTCCAGTTTAAATTATAGATGCAGAATGCAAATGCAATTATAATACTACATGCAATGATGCAAGATCTAATCTAAATGCAATCCTATTATTAATAGCTAAAGGTAATTGAAACAGATATAAAACAATTCTAAGATTATCCTAGCAAATAGTTGTCTAGGGATGATGTTAGGAATACAAGCAACTGATTACTTAGGCACGAGTAGTATATAACCAAGCACGTAGTCACATCTCTATACCTGCATGTTGTTGACGAATCATTAAGATATAGGAGAAATCAAGGATTGCTTAAAAACCTACAGAATATTCTATTCATTAGGAAACAATCTGGCTAGCAATGGATTTTCCTCATTTATTTTCTAAAAGAATTTACAAAAGTTTACAAGAAAATATTCCCCTGTCTATTGTATTTGATTGTGTTTATACCAAAAGAAATGACTTTTGAACAACCCCTAAAATCCTTTTAGCTTCACAAGGTTAGTTACATCCTCAAGTGACCTTTCGACTTATTTATCCAAATATATTTTATGAAATATTTGCAATAACATCATATCCTTGCTTTAGCTTTATCCTTCATATATGCTTCCCATATTTCATATTTTGTATTCAAGTCAAGAAATCCATGGAAGGAAAGTTGTTCTACAACTACTTCATAAATAATCGATTCCTTAGAGACTTGCTCCATAATTTTGTTCAGAGTGCTTATAAAAGACTTTATTATGTATGTATTTTTAGCATGGGTACTTATATACTATTTCTCCTGGCACTGTTCATGTTTAATGTAGTCTCTATCTCTTCCCTTTCCAGCTTCATATGTTCTTCTAGTTCTATCAATGCAAGTTCTACTGGTATAGGTTCCTCCCGTGAACTAATTGACGAAAGGGAATGTTTCTTCAATACTTTCTCTGTTGAGTGAAATAGATTCCAGATCTTTATCATGGTATCTTCTATAGCTTTGTCCATCCTAGAGAGAGAATGTGGATTTCCATCTTGTCAATGCTATGTGGTGGCATTCTATTTATATACTACTCATCCTTGATATATCTTCTAGTGTATCTCGTTTTTCCTAATGCCATTTCTTCAGTTTTTCTAACCAAATCTGTACACCAATTTGTTGGGACAACATTTTCTTATATTCTTGGGAGAAGTTATGAATCTGATCCATGATTACCTATAAATCTTGTAACCTTTTGAACAAGAGCCTTTGTTGCCTGGTTTTGACTTTTCTTTTACCGGAAATTTTTCCTGTTATTGTCCCCCTGCTATGGTTTTGATCGAATATTTTGAATGATTGTTAGGTTCATGGAACTATGTTTTAGAAAATTTTGAATCCTCTATAACCTAGTGTGAATGCTTTTGTTACTACCAATTTGGGACTAAGCATTTTCAATGGCCTTAATTTCATGTAAATCAATAGTTGGCAAATAGTTTCTATGATTTGACCCCTCAGAAAAGGATCTAATAAACTTTCCACAAGCAGCTAATGACATGATATAACTTATTATATGAAATCTCACAAACCGGACTGCCCTCTAATACTTAGGATTACACCTTGGGTACTGGGCAATCTTTCCATTTTAGGGAAGTGCCTCAAAAAACATGCTCAAAGAGGTTGTTTGAGGCCCAGAATTGCCAAACTGCCCAGGGGTGTTCAGGTCCAGAATGTCGAGTTGTATGTTGCCCATCTTTTCCAGCTTCTATATTATTGTGGGGACCCTCCTACAGATTTACTGGACCCCTAGGCCAGATCCCATCAATTTCCACGTAGTGGAGCGTAATGAGTGCCAACATAGTTGGCCTCGAAGACCACCTAGCCCTCTAAATTCATAGTTCCCACGCTGGCCTTGGTTTTCTCGAAGGTTGAGAAGCCCCTACAACAGGATCTTTATGGATGGGAAGTCAAGCCACTAAATCCCCTTTCCACTGGACTGATCCCTACTGCAGGATGATATTCAACATTTATGATTTTGTTGATAATGTCTATATGAGCTTTGTACAAAACAGGATGTCTTATTTAATTTTTGTACTCTTGAACTTTTATATTCATGCCATGTGGGCTATGCTACTTTTGAGTAGATATGGTGGTAAATTTTTTTTGATTTTGAGTCATTTACGTTCTAGAAAGCTAGTGCTAGTAAAGACTGCCTAACAACTCCTTGTTTTTCGGTAACAAATGCCCTTGCACATTTGGTTTATATTGTTTTTTAAATGGAAGCATTTTCTACAAAAATGTATATTAAAACTTTTCCTAGGATTTGAACCTTCCCTTGTCGCTATGAAATTCATGCCATAGAGATGGTAAAATCACAGCAAGAGTGGAATCCTTGTGGATAGCATAATGTTCTGTTGACCTAACTAATGAAGCAATTCCCCAGTGATGGATACTAGGAATTTCAATGGGATAACTCAACTAAATCAACATTTAGGTTTAATTTGACTGTCGTTTCCCCTGAAAGAGATAATGCTATGTGGACCTAACTAATGAAACAATTCCCCAATGATGGATACTGGGCATTTCAATGGGTTGCCTCAAGTAAATCAACATTTAGGTTTAATTTGAGTTCCTTTTCCCATGAAAGAGATAATGCTCTGTCAACCTAACGAATGAATCAACTCCCCAGTGATGGATACTAAGCATTTTAATGGGCTATATCAAGCAAATCAACATTTAGGTTTAATTTGACTGCCTTTACCCCTGAAAGAGGACATGTTGAAGTATTTTACAATAATCGAGCAACATACTGTAGTTTTTTTACTCTAGTATTGTAGGGTAGAATACATTCTTACATGAAAACGAAGAATGGAATGCATACGGTTTTTCTATTGGTTTGAAATATAGAATTTCCCACTAGGCCAAGTGTTAACACCTGATTTTCACACCTCATAAATATCAAGTGTGAAGGGTATAGGGTTGGAGAAACATACCTAATAAAGGCTTGAAGCCCTAGTCTTCCTCCATGGTTGAGGGCCAGAATATGGGAAATTAATATAAAAAGGACTAAAAGGGAGCACCCCATAAGAAAATTCACAAAGAAGTATGTGAAGGAGCTTTCTAAATCAATAAATAACCCCAAATCCTAAGTCCAACAGCCTAAAGTATCATAACGATTAAGCCTCGGCAAGAGAACCACCGTAGATGCGAAGCGAAGCCAGATCCATGGTCCAAGATTAATCTCGTCGAGAAGCTGCGTGATAGATAACCAAAAAGGTGGTAGCGACGGATGATACCGTCGGACAGATGGCAGCTGGAGGGCTCGTCGCGGGAAGAAAAGCGGTAAACAAAACCAACATAAGGGCACGAGATACCAGGGTGGTAGATTCATAAATCAATCCATGGTGTGGAGAGTAGGTAGCCCAGATCGATGGTGCATAGATGAAGGAAGATGCGTGAAAGAACGGACAGTGGGCCCCTTCATCAGGGAAAGGTTGAACATTAAATATGTCACTCATCTCCACCGTAGATGCAAAGCGAACCCAGATCCACGGTCCAAGCTTAGTCTCGTCAAGCAGTAGCCTGATAGATACCTAAGAAGGTGGTCGCGATGGATAAAACCGTTGGACAAGTGTCAACACCACAAGTCATCGCGGGGAAGGAAAGTGGTATCTAAAACTACTTTGGGAAAACATCGATGGTGCTGCGTGGAAACGTGGTAACACTAGCATGACGCAGATTAGGTCCTACCTGGGATCCGACGAAAGGAAGGAAGAAAATGTCACATCAGAAGATTAAACAAAGGTCTAGATCCGACGACCGAAAATCACACGTGAAAAATCAGCGGCCGGGATCGTCGGACAAGTGGCAGACAAGACCGATGGTTAAGTAAAGAAGATTTATATATAAAACCCTTGGAGAGTGTTGTAGACACTTGTTTATTTGGAAAACTGTCAAAGTCTGGAAGCTTCTCGGTGTGTGGAAGACAGCGAGGGCGACGGGGCTTTCGATAGAAGCATTCCAAAATATTTTCTAGCAACAGGTAGGCCCTTCCGATTGAAACTTGTCAGTAAAGTAGCTAATTCAATAGAATCATGGAAGAAGGTTCCACCGTGAGCACAAGTAGAGTTAGGAATGCCCTGGAAGACAGGGATGGTAATATTTTTGACACAGTTACCCAACTGCCCATGACTGAAATAAAAAGAAGGATGAAAGGCTTGCGGGATGAAGGTACCGATGTACATAGGGTTTTTCAGTCGTCTTTCATTTTGTTTTGTCTAGACCAGATCATGTCATTTCCCGAGTTCGTATCTTGGTGTGGATCCAACTATGAGGGATCTCAGAGAGTTGTCATGAATAGCCTGCAGAGTAAAATTGTCTGTTCTATAGAACCTTTGGTGGTGGGTCAATTGTTTGAAGTCCCTGGTTTTCTCACACCCGAGTCTGAAGAGTTCTCTGAAATAGCACTGATAACCCTCTATTGTAAAATCCCTCCCAAGAGTTGGCAAGTCTTTTTGACCACTTGCCTAAAACCGGACCTAAAAATTGAAGAAACCCCTTACCCAGTAGATGTTAGCCTGTTTAATACCAATACCCAATTGGTACTGTCGTTACTTGCACAATTTTTAGGTCTTGATAGTGACAGGGTGGTGATGGAAGTGCAATTAAGATTGCTATATAGAATAAGCATCGGCCCGCCCCTGGTCAGTTATGAGTCAGTCCCTGGTCTCAGGTTTGAAAGTTTTATAGCAGAAAGCATTAACGCCCAATTGGCGGCTTTTCTAAACACTAGATGTTTCTGATTTCAGGCATATCTAATTAAGTTGGTTATGGACAGTAACCACAATGAGTTACATTTCCCGCTGGAATTTTATGCCGGTTGCCTGGAAGACAACATGTTCAATTACATGAATTCTATGTTATCTGTGTTATACAAATTATTTTTTGAAGAAGGGATGCCAAGAGTATTGCCTGAAATGAAAACCTTGTTGCAGTTGAAAAGGGAAGTAGCAGTGGGAGACTGGTTTTTATCCAGAGACTCCACAGTCATCCGGCTATATGGATTTACACACGAACCTTACATGCTACCGGCCTTTTTGACACCTAGAGTTTTCTCTTTGGAATTTATCAGACAAAAGTATATCTTGTAAGACGATCTTTTTTCAAAGTTTAGGAAAGGAGTAGATTTAAATTTCCTTGGGTCATTGGCCCATTCATTGTAAAAAGTAAAGAGGCCATTGCGGAAGTACAGAAGTTGATGGAAGGATTTGAATTTGAAAAAGATGTGGTAGCGAGCTACGACCCTTATCATATAATCTTTGATAGAAGGAAGCTAAATAACCTGAGTGGTATCAAGCATAAATAAATAGAAGGATTATCAGCCAAAAGGAATTTGTTGTAGTACGAACCAAAAGCAAAAATGGCCCCCGTCTTGCAAGGCGGGGATCTCGCTTTGCTAGAGGCAGCTATAGAAATGGAAGAAATGCCTAAGACTACTGAAGTGGGAGAGAAGAGGAATTTGCATGAAATCTTAGAAGAGTATGATGAAGAAAGAGGAAAGAGATGCAAAGTTAGGGACCAGGAATTGGCCCAGACACAAGTTGTCGCGACTATTTCAATGGAGGCCAAAGATAATAGAGAAGGGGAAAATCCAATTCCCGGTGTACAGGTAGTGGAGTACAATTTTCGAGAAGCTCAGGAAAGCGAGGATATAAGTAAGTTCTCTTCAAGAGAGAAGATGTTTGAGAAATATGCACAAGACAAGTAGGCCTCGGCTCAGCAGATATACGACCTGTTACCAAAGGCTCGAAATTTGTCAAAATCAAGCGTCTCCCTAGTAGCCAGCCAAAATGGGAAGGCAGGTACTCTAAATGTGACGGTGGCTACCTCAAGTAAACTAACCGAGGTAAAGTATGATTTAATGAAAATATCGGCCCTCGATAAGCTCCAAATGCATAAGCAACTAGGGGACGTTATTTATTAAGGTTATATACAAGCGAAGCTGAAAGTGGAGAAGTTTGAGGATATAATCAGTAAAATGGACACTCAGTTGAGACAAGAAAGACACGAGAACAAAGTGCACCAGTAGCTGTTAACACCCAAAAAGTGCTCACTAGCTCATTTCCTTATTCACATGACTCATTTGTCCACTTTTCCACCATTTGAGCCTCTAAAGCCATCAAAAGGTCACCAAAAGACCATAATACACCCTTTTTCCCCTCAAAAGATATATTTTTCCTCGAAAAACATAAAAAACCTAAAAAAGGGTCTATAATTCCCAAAAATATTAAAATGGAATAAAAATATTCAAAATATTCAAAAAAGGAAAAAGGAGGGAAAAAAGTACCTAAACCATGTTGGTTAATACCATTGGTTTTGTCAAAACCATAATGGTATTCCCCACCACCAAAAACTATAAAAAGGTGGTATGGGATCCTCACTTTCCATCCATCCATCATCCTATCCTCATGCTGTCAAAATCTCTCATGAGTTCTTGACCATTGTAGAAATCTTGGAGAAGAGACCATTGGAGCCTGGAGCATCTCACCCTTGGAGTTGCTCAACACCACAAATCCTCACCATTTGAGGTATGATAATACAAAACATTCTTTTATTTCTTGTTCTTTCTATGAATCATTTTTAGATTTATTTGTTATATGCACATGTTAGTTTAGATTTAGATTTAATTCATAATCGTTTTTGCTTTCTATATTGAAACTGCTATCACTTTGTTGATAGGTGCCCATTGCACAAAGCTTGGTTGCAAAACCAAGCCAACAGTTTTTGGCGACTGTGCAAGCTTCGAATTCTTAGATCTTGGTTTTTTGCTTTAGATCTTAGTTTTTGTTAGTTTCAAATTATTTTAATTTACAGATCTGCCATCCTAGGCAGCAGATCCATTGCTGCACTAGTTTTTGGCCCTTTCTATACGCTTTAAACAACCCGAAACTTCAATTTTCGAGTTCATTTTTTGACAATTTCTTTCCGTTTTCTCCTCGCGGCTTTTTGCTCGACAGTCACGCAGCTCATCGCGACCTCACGACCTTTTTCCGCACTGTGCGCCGCCGCTTCACGACCTTTTTTCGCGCTGCACATCACGGCTTCGCAGCATTTTTTTGTGTTGCACATCATGGCTTCGCGGCATTTTTTCGCACTGCACATCGCGACTGTGCACTCGAAACCTACGGTGTGCATCGCGACTTTTAGCCCGAAACCCGTGATGTAATTTTCTGGGAGCGTGACTCAACTTTCAAACAACCATATCTCCCTCTCCCAAACTCCGTTTGAGACGATTGTTTTTTTTCAAATTGGGTGTTTTTTATCAAGGAATCCAAATATCCTATTAGATTTAAGAATTTTTCATAGAAATTTCTCTAATATTTTATTTTAGTGTTATTTATCACTTCAGTTCACCCATTTTGGCCCATATTTTCCAGCATTATTTTTTCTGCATTTTTACAGCCATAGTGAATCATTTTCTATTTATATATGCTCCATTAAAAAGTCTTTTTAAAAAATTTTAGTAAGTGAGAAATATTTTCAGCATTATTTTTAAATCATAGGTTTCACTTTTTGCTCAATAGTTTGCCCAAGCAATATTTTTTAAGAAATCTATTTATTTCTTGAAATATTTATGTTATTTGCTTCCCTTTAAATTATTTCAAAAATCTATTATTTTTGAATTGTTTTTTTCAAGCATTTACATTTCAAAAAACGCCTTATTTTTTGCAAACTAGAAGCGTCTTTTCTTTCATTTGTAATCAATCGCCCAAGCGAGGCAAATCAATTTCAATTCAATAATCACACGTGCACCCAATCTGCCACATTATTTAAACTGAGCCTTAAAATCTACCTTAACTCAACAAACGTTTTAACCCCACTTTGGGAGCACTTAAAAGAATCTTGTAGTTAGGTAGGATTGAGGGGATAGGTGTGCCAATAACACCCCTCAATTTTTTAAATCTGAGACATAGTGGTTGTCTTTTAGGGTCCCAAAAATTCCTTATAATTTTGACACGGTTATCAACCAATTTATCGAGAAGGCCTCTCCCTTAGGAGGGTTGAAGTGTTGAAATATTGTAACTTCAAAGAATATTATATTTGTATATTATTTATTCCGGAGATGTTCCATACCTCCGATGTGATTATACTATAAATCTGGAGATGTTTATTCCTCCGATTTGGTTGTGGTAACTAGGGTTATTAGACCCACCATGTGGGGGTCGGCCCAGTCAGTTATAATGGGGTATTTAACCTAATGGTTAAATACGATCCTACATGTACTTGTGTAAAATACATATCAGAGTAGTGTATAAATAGAGGAGGTGTGTTCCTCATTTGATACACTCACACACTTGAGGATAGCGCACTTGTGGAGGAGAGGTCTGCTATTGTTGAGGAGGAGATCATGTCTCAGGGTTTCATCTTTGTATATTGCTGGTCATCTATATTGAGGAAGCTTTGCTGGGTTTTCTACCCCATGAGGGTTTCCCAGGATAAATCTCTGTCTCTTGTGTTTATGCTGTGCTTGTTGTTTCTTCAGTGATCCTGTATATGCTATTATTGCGAAATGGAATGTAATGCTGCTATTTTCTGTCTTAGCATATTGAATTTTAACATGGTATCAGAGCTAACCTGAAGGAAGACAAGGTATGGCACTAACGACACTTGCTTTACTTACGACAATTTGAAGGCTAGGGTTTTATATAGCAAAAACCAGTCATCGTAGCACTTTCGCTATAAATCCGTTTTGGCGAAGTTTTCGGATCGGAAATTGTTACAGGACGAAGATTAAATCTCCATGTACCTTGTGTCCAAAGGAAAACCTCTAATTCATTGTACTTTGTGATTTATGATCTGTACAATATAGGGTTTCTGCCTCTTCCAGATCTGAGTCAAAATCAGGTGACCTTGGGAAAAAGGTCATATCTTGGGCTAGGAAGCTCCAAATTAAATTTCGTAAAAAGTGACAGGTAGTACACAGTCTGTAATATCTCAGAAAACTTTTTCAAAGGCCGAAGTTGAACCAGTGACACGTGGCACTCCGTACAAGTGCGCTCTCCTGTATTATCCCATAAACAGGTCACATTGCGACATTTGGCATAACTCTCTCTCAGAGAGTCCAATTGAGGTCAGACCTGTCAGGATGGAAAGATAACAGGTCAGGATATCTCAAGAAACCTTTTCAGACCCTTTGGATCAAAAATTTCGGAGTTACACCAGAAACAATCAGGTACATATTTCTGTCAAAACAGAATTATTTTTTGGTACCTTCATTCATGGCTTCCGGAATTTAGGGCTTTGAAGAAAGTTGTAACTTTTGTAATCGGAGACCACGGCTGGATGCTACTCATCAAAATAGAAATTTAGAGACCAAGATCAGAATTTTTGGTTGGGCAGAAGGCCGGGTTTGATTAGACCCTAGTTCGGGACTTTGATCAGAAAAGTGGAAAATTAGGGCTTCTGTAAAAATGGGAATTTTTGAAATCTGTGACCATGGCTGGAAGCTCCTCAGAAAAATAGAAGCTTAGAGCTTTGGATCAAACATTTTGATTGGGCAGAAGAGTGGGATTCATCAAACCCCAGTTCAGGGTCACGTCCAGTGAATCCGAAAGTTTCAAAAGGCAAAATTGAGGAGTGAAACTTTGCAGTTTTCAAATTCTAAATATACCAGTTTGATCAGCTCATCAAGGCACATATTTCTATCCTTTCGGAAGTTTGAAATTCAAAGTTTGAATTTTTGGGGTTTCTCTGACAAACCCATATCCAGCTCCAGGTCCAGTTCTTGCAAATCAAGTGGATAGGGTTAATCCTAGAAGAAGATGGATTGGTCACCTGCATAAGTGAAGGAGTTCCTATTTTAGAGGGAGATGAGGCTAAAGCTTTACATAAGGATATTACAAGCGATCTCGACAGGTATGACTCATCGAGGTATGTTTTGATATTTGTTCATGATTAAGTTTATGGTATGTTTGTACAATCTTGATTTTTAGATTTGTTGTATCACCTTAACAAAATTATGAATGCATGATAGAAGATATTCATTGGTTAGGGTGTTGACACTTATGATTGTACTAATGCATTATGATGTTGTGTGAGGTTGATGTTGTCCGCTAATAAGATACAGGTACATCACAAAAGACAAATCAGGTTCCATGACCATGAAAACATGAAGACAAAGACTCATCCACAATCTTTGTTCTACTTACGAGGTATGTATGACTTTGTTATATTATGCTTAACCTATGAGACATGCAGGTTCTAGCTCAGGATCTCTAAATCATTGAAGAGATTGTTTAGGTATGTTGTACATAACCAAGTAGGTATACTAATCCAGGTATGTTTCCCATGAATCTTACCTTGTGTTAGGATCCCCTATATAAGTATACTTGGAATGATTGGTTATGCTTATTCATAAAGTTAGTAATCAAGGGATTATGCATATTATATCTTTTATCTTGATTGATAATATGCATAAGTAAAGGAAGACTTCCCTGAAACCTTGAATATTATCTATAATCATGATTATACATTTTCAAGATTATTTAGAACTATAATGTTTTGATAACATTGAGATTATACTAATGAATGTATGTTTGTGTATGAGATCATGATGATGACACTAGTGCACATTTGAGCATGCACAGTGGTACAGAATGAATAGAAGTTCAAAAGACATACAGAAGATCAAGCGGGAGGCAACCACACAAACATAAAAGATAAGTATTTGAGTTGTTATTTGAAATAGTAAATGATATTGCCTGTAATAGATTGTATGCATATTTGTATTCCTATAATATATCATGCTGAGTGTAAATATTCATAGAACATTGAACAGTATACTACTAATATGCATATGATTGGTAAGTTGGACAAGCATTCCATTGTTGCTTGTCTAGAATGAAACCTCTTTGCTGACATGCTGAGAGTTGTGCACACTCTCGATAGTATGTTCTGGTAGAGATGGAAGGCATCTAGATAGCCACTATATGCATACAGGATATGGGAAAGTGTTGTGCCAAAGTATTGGTCAAAATAGTTGCATCACTATGTAAATGATATCTGTATGCATAATAGGTTATCATGTCAATATGATTTGATGATTATGAAGTATTACTAATCATGTACTTAATTTTGATTTGTAGGAAAGGTCACCGTACAAGTGGTGGATGTTCAAACAAGAAGATTTACAAATCAAACAAAATATAGAAGGCTCATGGCTAGAAGATTCTCTTAGAAAGGGGAAGAGAATCATGACAAGATGTTTGCTCCAAGTATGGTGTAATTAAAGAAGAAGTGTGAATCAAGTTCTGTATAGGTACCTAGGATCGATAATAAATTGATAATCTTAATGATCACCATGGGTGATGTGGATCTCAACCTTTCCTACAATGTTGAATATGGCTTCTATACACATATGACATGGATGCAAGAAGGAACTCACCACAGAGTTCGAATGATGTTGAGGCTCATCTCAATAGACCCATCTGGTGAGAGATGGCATAGATAGATGACTGTAGAAATGAAATTGAAAGATCTCAGATTGATGCATTACTTTCTAGGTCTAAAAGTATGGAAAGTCTCAGAAGGAATCTCTCTCAACCAGAGAAAGTATGCTGAGAAATCTTGAGAAGACTTGATATGTTGGAATGGCCACTCTTATGGATTCCAACTTGAAGCTGTTAGGAGATGACTCATCAGAGTTAGTGGATACAACTCTGTACAGTCAAATTATTGGGTCATTGATGTATCTAACATATACTAGGTTAGATATATGCTTTGTTGTGAACACCTTAAGTCAGTATCTAGTGGAAACTAGATGTGTTCACCCGATAGTTGCAAAGCATGTCATGAGGTACATAAAGGATATGATAGACTTTGATCTATGTTATCTTGGAGATCATGACTTCAGATGACTACTCAGATGCTGATTGGGAAGAAAGTGTATCAGACAGGAAGAACACATCGAGAGGATGTTATTGTCTGGGATTAGCCATGATCTCGTGGTTTAGCTAGAAGCAGTCTAGTGTGGCTCTCAGCACAAGCGGAATATATGGTTGCTTTCTCTACTTGTTGTGAAGAAGTTTGGATTTAGGATTGTTTGACTTAGAGATAGAACCAACTGTGATCCTATGTGATAAATAGAGTTGTATCAGGATGACATAGATTCTAGTGTTCCATGATAAGTCAAAGAACATAGGGAACTAACAAGATATGACACAGAAAGGAACTATAAAGTGAAGAAGTTACCAAACTTCTGTCTCAGGTGAAATTTGAATACTTCCGAGACAAGCTTGGTGTAGTTCAAAAGGACCCTCCTCGAAAGGGGGAGTAGTATGGTCACTGTTGATGAGATTGTCTCATCGAACAACAAGGTCGATGATGAGGTAACCTGTTCTCTACACCTAGATACTTAGAAATATTTAGATTTAGGACTCTTATACTTAGAATACTTAGTTTTACTTATACATGCTTTTGATGTTATATGTATTAGTAAGAATACATGCTTTTGATGATAGATGTATTGATGAGAATACATGTGGGGATTGTATCATCCCTGGACTTCTGTCCCTGAATAGATCCGTAGACGTATGGTCTCCGAAAATGAAGTCCTTAGTGGACAGGTGGGGATTGGATCATCCCTGGACTTTCAGTCCTAAAGAGAGCCGTAGACGTGAGGTATCCGAGAATGAAGTCCTTAGTGGACAGTTGAGGGGATTGGATCATCCCTGGACTTTTAGTCCTAAAGAGAGCCGTAGACGTGAGGTCTCCGAGAATGAAGTCCTTAGTGGACAGGTAGGGGATTGGATCATCCCTGGACTTTCAGTCCTAAAGAGAGCCGTAGACGTGAGGTCTCCGAGAATGAAGTCCTTAGTGGACAGTTGAGGGGATTGGATCATCCCTGGACTTTCAGTCCTAAAGAGAGCCGTAGACATGAGGTCTCTGAAAATGAAGTCCTTAGTGGACAGTTGAGGGGATTGGATCATCCCTGGACTTTCAGTCCTAAAGAGAGCCGTAGACGTGAGGTCTCCGAGAATGAAGTCCTTACTGGACAGTTGAGGGGATTGGATCATCCCTGGACTTTCAGTCCTAAAGAGAGCCGTAGACGTGAGGTCTCCGAGAATGAAGTCCTTAGTGGACAGTTGAGGGGATTGGATCATCCCTGGACTTTCAGTCCTAAAGACAGCCGTAGATGAGAGGTCTCCGATAATGAAGTCCTGAATGAACAGGCAGGGGATTGCATCGTCCCCGGACTGAGGTCCCAGAATAGAGCCGTAGACTGGGTCTCCGATAATGAAGTCCTGAATGAACAGGCAGGGGATTGCATCGTCCCCGGACTGAGGTCCCAGAATAGAGCCGTAGACTGGGTCTCCGATAATGAAGTCCTGAATGAACAGGCAGGGGATTGCATCGTCCCCGGACTGAGGTCCCTGAATTGATCCGTAGACATGAGGTCTCCGAGAAGTGGGGATTGTATCATCCCCGGACTTAGGTCCCTGAATTGATCCGTAGACTTGAGGTCTCCGAGAAGTGGGGATTGTATCATCCCCGAACTTAGGTCCCTGAATTGATCCGTAGATGTGAGGTCTCCGAGAAGTGGGGATTGTATCATCCTTGGACTTAGGTCCCTGAATTGATCCGTAGACGTGAGGTCTCCGAGAAGTGGGGATTGTATCATCCCCGGACTTAGGTCCCTGAATTGATCCGTAGACGTATGGTCTTCGAGAAAATGATTTTTGATGTGGTTACTTGTATCGGTAGGATACTTGTATTGATGATGTGGTTACTTGTATCGGTAGGATACTTGTATTGATGATGTGGTTACTTGTATCGGTAGGATACTTGTATTGATGATGTGGTTACTTGTATCGGTAGGATACTTGTATTGATGATGTGGCTACTTGTATCGGTAGGATACTCGTATTGTTGATATAGTCACTTGTATTGGCATGAATACTTGTACTGCTGATGATCATGTGATGACGATGCTGATGATCGTGTGATGACGATGCTGATGATCGTGTGATGACGATGCTGATGATCGTGACATGACGATGCTGATGATCATGTGATGGCAATGTTGATGATCGTGTGATGACGATGCTGATGATCGTGTGATGACGATGCTGATGATCGTGTGTTGACAATGTTGATGATCATGTGATGACGATGGTGATGATCGTGAGATGACGATGTTGATGATCGTGAGATGACAATGCTGATGATCGTGTGATGACGATGTTGATGATCGTGTGATGACGATGCTGATGATCGTGAGATGATGATGCTGATGATCATGTATCGTGAGGATCCAGATGATGATATTGTTGTAGCTGTTCAAGTGCTACAGAAGATAAAGACTCAATACTGAAGATGTTGATGTTCCAGTATTGAAGATGTTCCAGTAACTGCTTGAGTTACTAATGATGTTGAGAAAGCTTCCAATGATTTATAGATGTATCATGTATGATGTTGATGACTCCTTTCTCGTGCAGATACTGTTATAATATCCTTCTCGTTAAGGGGGAGTGTTGAAATATTGTAACTTCAAAGAATATTATATTTGTATATTATTTATTCCGGAGATGTTCCATACCTCCGATGTGATTATACTATAAATCCGGAGATGTTTATTCCTCCGATTTGGTTGTGGTAACTAGGGTTATTAGACCCACCATGTGGGGGTCGTCCCAGTCAGTTATAATGGGGTATTTAACCTAATGGTTAAATACGAGCCTACATGTACTTGTGTAAAATACATATCAGAGTAGTGTATAAATAGAGGAGGTGTGTTCCTCATTTTATACACTCACACACTTGAGGATAGCGCACTTGTGGAGGATAGGTATGCTATTGTGGAGGAGGAGATCATGTCTCAGGGTTTCATCTTTGTATATTGCTGGTCATCTATATTGAGGAAGCTTTGCTGGGTTTTCTACCCCATGAGGGTTTCCCAGGATAAATCTCTGTCTCTTGTGTTTATGCTGTGCTTGTTGTTTCTTCAGTGATCCTGTATATGCTATTATTGAGAAATGGAATGTAATGCTGCTATTTTCTGTCTTAGCATATTGAATTTTAACATGAAGTAGCCACACTGGTTTTGGAAGCCTGAGTGGAATACCGCAATCCATTCAGTAACTGAAGGATACCTTTCAAAGTTCTCAGTGTACACCCATATGGGGGTACAGCGGTGATAGAACCAAACTGCAGATTCACCCAACCGAACGTGTCATGAACGGGGTATCCTAGTTACCATTCTTTAGGATTCTCTACCCGGTGTCCCTCCCGGTAGGGGGATATCTAGCCGTTGATTCAACACTCTATATTGTCTGACTTGGATTTCATCACCTTGCAGAGAATATCGTTTGTTGACTCACAATACTTCTAGTTAGGTGTTTGCATGATACAATACCCACCTTTGGTCTAGTGAGCACCACTTTTTTCTAGGAACTGTTTGACTTTTGGTATTCTGACCACTTTTTGGATCCCACCACTTATTATAGCATAGCTGTTATAATAAGTGCTTTTGAGGTTGGTTGTTGGTCTGAGAGCCATTATTTTTTCACTCCCCTCTTGCACACATTGTTGCACTAGGGTTTTGAGTCTTTTACATCACCACCATCCACCGGAATTTTTATACATTTCTCACCATTGAGAATTTAAGACAGTCCTGTCGTTTTTAGGGTGAACCCCCTCAGTTCGGTGCCCTTGACTCAACACATAATCAACATAGAACACCATCATCCGATTCTGATGCGCCTCACTTCACATCTGATTCTGAGGCTGAATCCGAACACCCCACTGAAACATCACCAACCAAGACCATGGCTAGATCACAATACGATCCCCTTTTCAACAGTACTATTGGAGATACATCGACAAACCCTATTACTACTGTGCCACCCACAATAACAACAACCCATTTAGGCATGCGTAATATAGGGGCAACTCCACCTTTAGGTATGCCCAACATAGGACCACCACCTATTATGGGTATTCCCAACATAGGAATCACACCCCCTCTCATTACCACAACCTAGATCCCAGGAATTCCTAGCACTATTCCTAACCCCTCTGCAACCCATGTTGCACTTGGGAGCGCTGGCCCATCCCACACCACAACGATTGGCAGACACATACCTTCAATACCTAGCATACCCTTAGGGGCCACTGGACCACTACATAATGCTACCATTAACAGTTATGTCCCATCCACTACATCACACCCCTCGGCCAGTCTACCATTTCTGGCAAGTTTGAATTTTCCAGACTTGGAAAGACTAACTAATGATCCTATTAGACATGATCCCACTTGGCCCCCCATGCCCACAAATCTTCCCTCGGACATCCCGAAGTTTGAAGGAAAACCTGGGGAAGATCCCCAAAACCACATAATGTCATTTCACATATGGTGTTCATCTAACTCCATAGTGGATGACTCCATTAGACTAAGACTATTGCAACGAACATTCACTAGCTCTACAGCCAAGTGGTACATTGAACAACCACATGGGACCCACCACACATTTACGTCCCTCACCTCCACTTTCCTTCAGTTTTTTCAGCTACCTGTATGCTATGATGTAGAAGTTGAAATACTGTTGTCTTGTAGACAAAACACAACTACCCAAATCACTGACCATATCCATGAGTGGTGCAAGCGCTGTAGCCTCTTCAAGATAAAAATGGACGACTGTATATTTTTGGATTGGTTTCTCAAATCACTCCTACCTGGCATAGCCAAGGATGTAGCTTTTGAATGACCCCAGTCGGAAGAAGAAGCCATTCTAAAAGCCCAACAGTTTGATCTGATCTACGCCCAGTGTGGCTACCTGTATATCATTTTACCTGACGCTCCTCGCGGTGATTCCTCTCAGACTGATGCACTAGGGGCATCCCATGTCGTCAACGGAATCATTGAACAAGTTGCATCCTACAACCAACCATTTTCCATTATGCACAATAATAATGGCCTCGATCTTTCGCGGGCCACATCTCACTCCGGAGCTACAACTTCGTATGCTCCCATGGCCCACCCCCACCACACTCATGGACCCCCATGTCCACCATAGTGTTATGGTCATGCACCTTCAGCCTATCCACCTCTGGTTGCACCCCCTAGGTATTACCATCAGCAGGCCACACATGCTCCTATTCACTCACAAGCCCCAATGCCTTATTACCCACCACAGGTAGTCCTTGTTGCACCACAACCTCCAATCACTCAGACTTATCCTCCAAACAACAACAACGCTACCCCCGTCAACCAAAACCCTGATCGACCAACAAAATAGGGTAAGAACCCCAATTTACGAACAAACCACCCATGTTCCATATGCGGGTTATATGGCCATTATACACACACTTGCCCCCATTTGGGGCAAGCACGCCAACTGTGGTCCAATGAAGCCCAATGCCAAGGGCATGCGGCAAAACCAACACCACCTCCTCAACCACAACCCATGGTGCTGCAGAATCCTTTTCCCACACAAGGAGTGGCGAACACTCGTCCATTGGATCCTCCTCAAGGAACCATAGCACCATAATAGCAAATCACATACGCTGCACACACAAACCAACCAATGGATTCAAGTACTCATTATCTCCTTATGATGTCATCATCCAACATGAATCTCCAAACGCATCGAAACCAATACACCCCCGCTACACCTAAAAATGTTCTCCTTATGATTGAACAACTAGTTCAGAATGCACCTACATCGTTCGTCTCCACAGTCAGACCCGAACTATACTCGAAATCACCTATGACTTCCACATTCCAATCCATCCCACCCCCTTTGAATATAACCAAGATATCTGATTTGTGCACCCTCTCGCATAACACATAGGTAACAAACCATAGCACCATAATAGCAAATCACATACGCTACACACACAAACCAACCAATGGATTCAAGTACTCATTATCTCCTTATGATGTCATCATCCAACATGAATCTCCAAACGCATCGAAACCAATACACCCCCGCTACACCTAAAAATGTTCTCCTTATGATTGAACAACTAGTTCAAAATGCACCTACATCGTTCGTCTCCACAGTCAGACCCGAACTATACTCGAAATCACCTATGACTTCCACATTCCAATCCATCCCACCCCCTTTGAATATAACCAAGATATCTGATTTGTGCACCCTCTCGCATAACACATAGGTAACAAACCAACAGCCCCCTTTACTCCCGCAACCACCCTTAATGCCAACTCACGTAGGAGCCACTCCAATTCATACTATCCCATTTTTATTTCCCCCTTCAGGCGCCATCAGCACACCAATCATGGCTACACTTAATCTCCCAGGATTAACATTAGGACTACCTGTGTGGTACCTACCTACCCTAACCTCTCCTCCGACACCGAATGTCACTTTACAACCGGTGCAACCCATCAATACTTCTAACCATCCACCCCCTGATGTAGCAAACATCCAGAATCGACCACCTCCAATAGCGGCCACCGCATCAACATCCAATTATACTCCCCCACCACTTCGAAACACTAGGGGCAGAGGTCCACAAACCTACACCACTGGACCCACAACTTGCACCCCCCCAGTGACCCCCAAGTTGGCGAAGAATCCCCCAACAATCCGCATACCCCCTAAGTGCTCTTTGTGCGATGACATAGGCCATGCCACCCATCAATGTCCACAGTTACCAGCACTTCAAGAACACATGAATATGTTGGATGATGACACCAACGTTCCAGTAGTCAAACTAGAACTCCCCCCCTCATCCTCGTGATAAATGATTGCGCACAAACCATCCTTGTGCAATATGTGGAATCTACGTCCATTATTCACATCACTGCCCCGATCTCCTAGATTACAGAGCAGCACTATACGAGTTGAATAACGTTGACCTAGAGATATCCCCTCTTCTCATTGAGGAAATTCATACCCCACCATCTTCCTCCTCGGAAGAAATTAACACCATTTACACGGTTTCCACTGGATAACCCTCTGTCCAGTCGGCCCCTTCCATTGATCCCTTTGACACACATGTTCAACCCTTTCAAATCAACAAGGAAACCACATGTCCACAACATGGGGGCAGGCCCAAAACCTTGCCTACTCATCATCATTGTGATTCTCGTTGGAGATACTGGGGGCATACACCCCACAAAGGGAATCCCCCATCATCATATCATCACTTCAGTATGCCAGCACAGCCCACAGCCTCATGGTATATCCCCCCGCCAGCATTTGCTCAATGCCCTATTGATCCCTCTCTGAGACAACATCTGCACCACATTGACACCTCTGAGTTAGGGGGCATAATAGATTACCTTGACCCTGGGATAGGGGGCATGATCAATCATTTTGAACCTTCCCCATCACATCTATCTCTTTATTTTAATGACCCCATTGTTCAAACCAACAAATATGTGATCCACAATCATAAGCCCCATGCACATAGCATGGGGGCAGGTCATTAACCCTGCTCAATTTTTCACATGCGTGATCTCAACCATTTTTGAGGTCACATATCACTTGTATATTTGATTTGATTTGATACACCTAGTATTCTTCCTCCGTGTGTCATCATTTCTCCCCACCATTGCATCCTTGGCTTGGTGGGCTCACCTTTATTTGTAGCCATTTATTAACCTAGTTATTTCCTTTTACCATTCCAGAGTCCTTATGACCTCCGTTTTCACACCATTTGCACTACCGGATTCATATTTCCGTGCCCATGATGATGCTTGAGATCATTTCTCGCTCTCATGTCTAGATTTTTTCGGGCATTTTTTTCCATGCCCCTCGTCACCTCGATTTGCGTGACACATCAGCCATCATCCATTTTTGACAAGTTTTATATCGTCAGATTCAGTTCTTCCATGCTTGTGATGATGCTTGAGATCATTTCTCACTCTCACACCCAGATTTTTTGGGCATCTCTTACATGCCCCCTTGTTGCCTCGGTTTGCGTGCCACATTAGCCGTCATCCATTTTTTATGAGACCTATATCACTGGATTCAGTTTTTCACCCTCGTGATGATGCTTGAGATCATTTCTCGCTCTCATGCCCAGATTTTTCGGGCATCTTTTACATGCCCCCTTGTCACCTCGGTTTGCATGCCACATCGGTCGTCCTCTATTTTTGATGAGTTTTATATCACCGGATTTAGTTTTTCGCGCTCGTGATGACACTTGAGATCATTTCTTGCTCTCACCTCCATATTTTTTGGGCATTTTTCCCATGCCCCCTCGTTGCCTCGGTTTGCATGCCACATCGGCCGTCGTCCGTTTCTGACGAATCTTATACCGCTGGATTCATTTTTCCACGCTCATGATGATGCTTGAGATCATTTCTCGCTCTCACCCCCATAACTTTTGGGCATTTTTTCAAAATGCCACTCATCACCTCGGTTTGCGTGCCACATTGGCCGTTGCCCATTTTTGACAATCTTTATGTCACCGGATTCAGTTTTCCGGATTCATGATGATGCTTGAGACCATTTCTCTCTCTCATTAATACCTTTTTATTCAGTATAGTTTTACCTCTTTTTCGGGCCGAGCAATTCCTTTTACGAAAAAGGCACTTGGGGAGTTTCTGTTAAGCTCTTTTCTGACTCCTAAAACAATGAAAAGATCGTCGAACAATCTTGCTTCCTTTCATGCTCGCTAAACGTATCTGAAAGGGTGTCTACCTGGTATAAGTTTACCCCTTTTTCGGACCTTGTAGACTAATTACGAATAGTCACATCGGCTAGAAGAGTTCTCCATTTGCATCATTTTATGCTTTTTCGGGCCTTGGAGACTAACTTACGAAAAAGAACACCAATGGAGTCCACTTACCGCTTTTGGACTCTCTAAACATGAAAGAGACCATGAGCAATCACCATCCTGGGCTCATAAAAATCCACAGGATGGTACGCCGCCACCACTGCAGAGTTTTCTTATCATTTTTAGACTCCTTAAAAATGAAAGCACTCATGAGCATGAACAGTCCTGGGCTCACAAAATACACAGGATAGTACCATTTTAGAGCACAATTTTTTCCCTTCTTGGAGCTCATTAAAACTATGAAGAAGGACCCAATGGTGCTTCTCGACACCACAACAGATCATGTCTACTCATATGGCAGCTTCCCCATTTTGGTCGCCTTTGTTCAGATTATTCTGCAGTATGTCACCCTGAGAGTCCCTCTATAGCATCCATTAGCTTGTCCCCCCAGAGTCAATACATACCCTTCAGTCCTTAAAATTATGATCCCCACACCCACAAGTCAGTTTCCTACGCTGCTAGGTCAACCATGTCATCATACTCTAAACAAAGGAAGTTTGAGTCCACCCACTCTGCATCCCCAGTTATTTCCCGTCCCCACAGTATGTCAGTCCTACCATCAATAATACCACCTTTCAGTTGTACACCTCGCACTCCTATCAAGGAAACATCATTGCCTTGATAGTTGCCGATCTCCCTCTGTCGACGCCAACCAAATTTATTCCAGAGGATAGACCTAGAGGTCCCTATGCCTTGGACTCATCACCATTTATGATGAGTGCCTACGAATCATTTCTAGAAGAGTCCTTAGTGCCTCTCCAAATGGTTGTTTATCACATGCTCGACTTCAACACCTTGATCACATCGCTGAGACTCGCACAGGGTATTGGTCATTTCAGCTATTTGTTGAAGACCCCGGATACCACCTGACTCTTCCACATTTGAGAGTCTACTTATGGAAACGACCAGTTACATTTTCCTATAGATATCCGGGTTGCACATGGCGATAGTATTTAGATGTACCCCAGTTTTATACTCCCTCGAGTATACAGTTGCATATACCCCTCAGAGTTGACTCACAATCATTGAGTCCCTACAGATGTTGGACACCTTCACTTTCAGTGGTTCATCAACCCTTCTGAGACCTTGTTCAAAACGGTTGTCGCTTTATTCCAGTGTATCAGTCATTGAGATCAGTCATGCTATGATCATGAGTACATCCCAAAATAGTGTCCCCTTTGGACCATAATGATGTACCAGCAGATTTTTTATGTATTATTTAGGTCCCCCTTCTTGGGACTAATTGTTATGTATACGTCTTGATATGAGCATGGGTATGCCCGCCTTGTCCATTATCAGAGATTATTCCTCATTCATATTGAGGCCATGTAATATTTTTTGTTTTTGCAGCTTCCAAGGGGCCGTTGATCTAGTCTCCAATCTGTCTCTTCTCTTCCCCAAACACTAGGAAAAAGACAAAAGAACTATGATGTCTATCGACCATATGATGAGTTCCTGCCCTCACACATCAGGGGGCAATCTGTTAACACCAAAAAAGTGCTCACTAGCTCATTTCCTTATTCACATGACCCATTTGTCCACTTTTCCACCATTTGAGCCTCTAAAGCCATCAAAAGGTCACCAAAATACCATAATACACCCTTTTTCCCCTCAAAAGATATATTTTTCCTCAAAAAACATTAAAAACCCCTAAAAAAGAGTCTAGAATTCCCAAAAATATTAAAAGGGAATAAAAATATTCAAAATATTCAAAAAAGGAAAAAAGAGGGAAAAAGGTACCTAAACCATGTTGGTCAATACCATTGGTTTTCTCAAAACCATAATGGTATTCCCCACCACCAAAAACTATAAAAAGGTGGTAGGGAATCCTCACTTTCCATCCATCTATCATCCTATCCTCATGCTATCAAAATCTCTCATGAATTCTTGACCATTGTAGCAATCTCGGAGAAGAGACCATTGGAGCCTGGAGCATCTCACCCTTCGAGCTGCTTAACACCACAAATCCTCACCATTTGAGGTATGATAATACAAAACATTCTTTTATTTCTTGTTCTTTCTATGAATCGTTTTTAGATTTATTTGTTATATGCACATGTTAGTTTAGATTTAGATTTAATTCATAATCATTTTTGCTTTCTATATTGAAACTACTATCACATTGTTGATAGGTGTCCATTACACAAATCTTGGTTGGAAAACCAAGGAACAACAGAAAATTAGAAAGATACAATTAGATCTGGTTGCTAGTGATGGTGGCGGTAAAGTTACTAAGAAATTGTTGATAGAAAAGGAAAACCTGATCCAAACATTACAGAAGAAAGCAAAAGTCTCAAACACCCAGTTGATCCAAACTCCTGAAGTGACTAAGTTGGAACAAGAGAAAGAATCGTTAGTCAAAGAACTCAGTGAAAACCGGGCTGAATTGCTAAAGTTGACTGAGAAAAAGGCAGATTGGGAAAAGGAGAAGCTAAGTTTGGAGCAACAGATTGAAGACTTGAAATATAACTTGCCCATCTTGGGCGTGCGGCCTACCCAAGAAAGTCAGGAGAAGGAGAAAAATGATACTAATAGCCTCTCATGGGCTATGTCCCAGGTTAGTCTCAAGGAAGTAGAGATCAAAGAACTGAAGGAAAGGACTTCAAAGCTAGAAGAACAGAACATGCATATAGAAGAAGTGAAAAAATTGCAGAAAGAGAATAAAGGGCTGATAGAAACAAATCACTGATTTGTCTCCCAAGTAACTGGGCATATCCTTATGCAGACGTGCAGAGATCTAATATGGGACGATATTATAGAGATCGCTACAAATCTCAAACCATACTTAATCTCCTTAAATACTTGGGAGAAAGCGATAAAGAAAGCTTTGAAGAGTTGTGCATTAACCAGAAGTAACTTGCAACTCAGACCTAAGGAAATAGCTCAAGACGCCATAGACTTCTTGAGACCTCAGTCCGAAGAGCAATTGAGTGCTCTAGATATAAAAAACAGAGTGGCTGCTATCGCTTGGGCATGAAGGATGCTAGGTAAGTTTTCCCACATAGAAGAGGTTGAGGCCCGATGTGCATCGATGAACGAGCAGGTTGCAGAGATAAAGAAAAGGTTTGAGAAGATCTTCCAGAAAGGGTTTCCGTCTCTTTGTAATGAAAGCAATGAACTCATCCTACATAATGATTATAGAAACCCGCTGTGTGCTATAAAGATGAACCATGTGAAATTCTAGATGTTGAGCCGGATCCTCATGGGAAAAATACTGCTGGAAAAGCTTGCACCTGATTTCGAGATCCTGAACCAGTTGAAAAGTTTGAGTGAGGGAGCTTTCGTATTGCAAAATGATGAAAATGTGGAGCTAAAAGTATTGGTGAAAGAGATGGTGTTGCATGAGATAATCACGGCCGACCAGTGGGGTTACGTGGAGAAATACAAGAGAATGAAACGCTCACTTCAGACTCTTTAGTAGTGGTTATTTGTTCTTTTATTTTCAAGGGGTTGATGTTATGAGTAAAAGGCTTCTAAGACATTCCTATTTTTTGAAAAGTAACTTGTAATATTTTTTGAGGCAGCTAGTACTTTTATAACTACTATGTTTACTTTACTATCATGTCAGTTTCATTCAGTAATAATACCGGCAAATGTAAAAATAGTTAGGCCGGCTCTACCTATTTTTGTTTCAAAACAGTTATGGCAAACCAAGTTTTGATGAGATGGCATATGGTTGTAACTGTTTTCTTTTTAGAATGAGCCGAGCCCAGAGCTTGAAGACATCTATATATACATTTATAATCGAAGGCACAAGTGTTGGAAATCTTATGAAAAATCTATTTGTGTTTTGATGATCATTTTGTAAGACTTTTTCTCTGAGTTGTTTAATAGAAATTTGCAAAGCTGAAGCCTGCGTTTTGACAAGGATTCTTATGTAATTGGTTTGGTAGTCTGTATCTTTCTTTTCTCATGCGCAAATGTGTTTCTCTCTTTGTTATTCCATTCTATGTTATTTCCTTCATGCTTGGATCAGGGTAATAGTTACGTAGAATTCATAGAGATTATGCTCTGCTTAGCTTATTCCAAGTATTTCACCAAATATATTCTGTTAAAGTTGATGTAGGATTCGTCCTTGTTAGATGCCTTACATTGATGGACTATTTCTTTTCTCTTTTGTTCCACAAATTAAAGCTCTTTGACTACTAGCTACTTGCTACCTCGCCCTTGTGAATGCATTTGCAGAATCTTTGTAAACATTGTTTTCAGAACTTGTTAAATGTGACTCCATTGCCCAAATGAAATTCATGCGTTTTTAGCCAAATATTTCTTGAATCCTTTTTGATCCAAAACAGAAATCTGATCTTCTGTATAATTGTTGTAATTGAATATCTTAGCCGTGAATGCTAGTGTTCCTTTTTCATTATTGACAATCTTTATTATTCCAGTCCTTTTCACGAGATCGTAGAGAGATCCCTCTCTATTTATGTTTGATCAGAAGCGTAAACCAAATATTGCTTAGTAGTTACCCGAGATTACCCTCTTTCAGCCTTGGGGGTCAGTTTCGGTGTTGACAAATTGGTGTCATTGCCGAGAAACGTGACTGTTTTATCAATCCTTGCGAGGAACGACATATACATCCGAATTTCAAAGAACAAGAGAGATCCTTGTGGGCAAACAGAGGTTTCTGCATTATTCAAGAAGGTTGAATAATTTTTCCCTAGTGACTCCACTTACAGAGATCAGACAATTCAAGAAGACTCCATTGGAGACAGATCAGTATGCCAAAACATACTACTGAAGAAATTCCAAAGGAATCCTGGCCTCAAGAAAAATCCATACAAGAGGTAACCCTTTCCCTGAAATCCTGTTAGGAGTAGATAACCCTGAAAGTTTACTCGGATGAAAAAACTGTGAAAGATCGGGCTAGTGCTCCTAGCATCGAGACTATTTATTTTTTAGAAGATGCATCTGTTTTTCAAGAATTGGATCTAGAGATTGATATTAGCAAACCTTTGTCAAGAACAAAATCTGAGTCATACCTAAGCCTAAGAGAAGAAGCCTTGAATAATTTTAAATCTTACCTCTTAGATCCTGTGTGGTTTGATTCTAAAAGTCTTGCCAAATTTGAAGGCGACAAACCCAATTCTCAGACCCCCCAAGCCCACACCACAATCCCAGCCAGTAATATTGCTCATAATACTTTCCCCCAAGCTCAGAATCCACCTAGACCTATGGCGGCTAGATTTGCACTTTTGATCATGCATGCTGCTTTACATGACCTCCCTCAGAACTACGCTGAAAGAATTGTCTCTTACAATGGAGAGGGAGATTGGTTAGCAAAACAGCATGTTGATAGATTTGATGAAACCTAAGAAATGGTTCAGGCAACTACCCAATTCTTCCATAGCAGATTTTACATCTTTTAAAGTATTGTTTCTAGAAAGATGGGAAACCATGGGAAGTCTTTCCATATTCTTATCCCGGTATAATCACTTAAAGAAAGGCGGGTTTGAATCAGTAAATGAGTTTTCTGCCAGATTCATGAAAGCTTATAATTCTATTCCCGATGATCTAAAACCCTCAGTAGGCGCTGCGAAACTCCACTATGCAGATGCCTTTGACGGAGACTTCTCATGCACATTAAGAGAAAGAAAATCAGCCTCACTGCCTGCTATGCTGAAGGATGCCATAGAGGTTTAGGCCAACATGATGGCTTCTGGAAAATTAAAGGGCAAAACTGAAGCAGATAAGAAGAAGCAAGAAAACCAAGCCTCTTCTTGTGATGCTAAATTTGATACCATGATGAGAACTATGGAAAAATTGATGGATAGGTTAGCCATGGAGAATAAGCCTCCTATTAGGGAATAGCCTGAAAATCAGATAAGGAACCCTAACTTTAGAAGGCCGCCCCCTCCAAGAAATCCAAGAAACCAAGCAGACCTCCAGATTAGACCTTCCTTTCCTGAGAATTTGGTAGATGAAGAAGGACCCGAGAACCCTACTGCTAACCAGATACATCTTTTCGACAACCTAGAACATGTGGTTCATTTGACTGAAAAGGAGCATGATTTTTTCACCAAAGGAAATGTTGATAAAGCCGTAGAGTTCGATTTTGAACGGTATCAAATGGGTTACATGAATTCTTTGGACAATATCTAGAGAAAGATGAGGTTGAGAAACAGAGAAATACCAATAACTGAAGGGAAGTCGGCATAGAGTCATCCCCCTAAGGTTAAACAGAATACATATCAACTGAAGGGGAAACAACTAGAGGATCCTGCACAGAAAATCTCAGAAGATAAGGGGCAGCATTCTAAAGAAGGTAGGCAGCCATAAGTCACTGAAGTAGGGAAGCCAGCATCAATATTCAACATGAAAGCTAAACTGTCTAAGGTAAAGATCTCTATCCCCCTGAATGAACTATTGAGAGTTAATGAATACAGGGAAGAGATAAACAACTTAGTAAAGGGGCAGGCAGGAAATACACAAGACATGTTGGAAGTGACAGATGATGCTCCCACTATAATCTTTGGTACCAAACTGGAGGAACCTGATGATGAAGAAGGCCCTCCCTTCTATTTGAGTCTGAATATCCATAATAAGTTATTACACAACGCCCTGATAGATTCTGGAGCTTCGCACAACTTGATGCCAAAGTCGGTGGTGGACCTGTTAGGGTTAGAGGTCACTAGACCCTATACAGAGAAAAAAGGATGGCTTATTTGGTCAGCAATGACAACAAGCCTGAAAATCACCCTATATTCCCTGTGGATACGGACATGGGTTCCTCCATCCTTTTCAATGATGGTCCACATACTGATCCTAGACCCCCATTTTTTCATGAAGTAGAGGAAGACATAGAGTTTGCAGCAATGCATGAGGCATCAGAGAGGCAAAAAAATGAAGAAGGATTGTGGAAGATGTACTTTGATGTTCACTAAGCAAAAATGGAGCTGGGGCTGGGGTTTGGATCGTAACTCAAGACCAAGAGTCTAGGGCCCTGTCCTATAAATTGACTTTTGAATGCACAAACAATGTGGCTAAATATGAAGCTCTACTTTTAGGACTGAGAGCTCTGAAAGATCTGGGAGCCGGCAGAGTACACTTATTTGGAGATTTAGAACTGGTGGTGAACCAGGTGAATGATAGTTATCAGGTGAAGCACCCCAGGATGAGAGCTTCTAGAAATAAAGTTTGGGACATGTTTGGGAATTTTTTCGATGAACATAAGATCTAGGCAATTCCGAGATGTGACAATCAAGTAGCTGACTCCCTAGCCACTACTGCAGGAGGTTTTAAAACACCCATTTTTTCCAAAGAAAAATACGAGGTCAAAGTGATAAACAATCCATCCATCCTAGATAATTCCAAGTATTGGCAAGTGTTTGAAGATGACCTACAAATTAGGAGATTTTTAGAACTATCTCATGAGCTTGCTAATGTTCAGATCGATACAGATAATGAGAATGTTGAAGGTCTAATGGACCAGGAGCAGTTAGAAAGCGAAGAGAATGAAAATAGGGGTTGGAAGAACACTCTGGGAGGCAAAGACATTGTCCAGTTAAAAAGAAACTATATTCCCAAAGGACTGATACCTCTAGAAAATCTCTTTGACCAAAACGATGTGGCAAAGAATCCAAAATTCAAACCTCCCAAGGATATAGTAGAAGATCAGAATTTGGGTTCTGTCAGGGAATCTCGGATGGTAAAATTGTCCAAAACTTTGGAGACCAGGAGGAAAAAGCAGTATGTTGATCTGATGAAAAAGTATGATGCTACCTTCGCCTAGAGCTATGAGGAGTTAAAGGAGTATGATACCTCAATAATCCAACATTCCATCCCAATTTGGCCTGGAGAAAAACCTTTCAAATAGAATTTGAGAAGAATAAATCCCAGGTTGGTATCGGTGGTAGAAAAGGAGATCAAGAGGTTGTTCAACACGAAGATTATTGTTACTTTGAGATTCTCTCAATGGGTAGCAAACCTAGTTCCTGAAAGAAAAATAATGGAGAGATTAAGATCTGTATAGACTTTAGGAATTTGAACAGACCTTCCTTGAAAGATAATTACCCCTTAGCAAAAATGGAACACATCTTGCAGAAAGTAGTAGAAGCCGAAAAGATTTCTACAATGGATGGTTTCTCTGGGTACAATCAGATCAAAGTCACCCCAGAAGACCAAGAAAAGACTGCTTTTACCACTCCATGGGGTACTTTCATGTATGCTAAGATGCCTTTTGGATTGATGAACACTGGAGCTACTTTCCAAAGAGCGATAGACATCGCCTTTGCTGAAGAGAAAGATAAGTTTCTGGTGGTGTACATGGATGATATAAAAATATACTCAAAGTCTAATGATGAGCATCTAAAACACCTAGAACAGGTTTTTAAGAAGTGCATAAAATCTGGTATCTCCCTCAACCCAAAGAAATCCCATTTTGCTTTAGAAGAGGCTAAACTCCTAGGACATATTATTTCTAAGGAAGGTATTAGGATTGACCCTGAGAGGGTTAGTGCGATCCAGAAAGTTGGAGAGCCCAGAAGTAAAAAGAAAGTGCAATCTTTTATTGGACAAGTGGGTTTTCTGAGAAGGTTCATACCTAGCTTTGCTAAGATTATGATGAGCATTACCAATATGCTGAGAAAGGAAAACAAGATAAGGTGGATGGAGAAAACAAGAGATTCGTTCAAGGGAATCAAAAATGCTATTTCTGAGGCCCCTGTATTAGCCAGCCCTGATTTTTCTAAAGATTTCCTGATTTTTTCTTATGCTTTTGAGCATATAGTAGTAGGAGTGTTGCTATAGAAGAATGATCAGAATGCAGAACAACCAATTGCTTTTTTTAGCAGAGTATTAAGAGATGCAAAATTAAAATACGATATCATGGAGAAATAGGCTTATGCTTTAATCAAGTCATTGAAAAATTCCAGGGTCTATATTCTCCATTCACACATAATTGCTCATGTCCCAAACAGTGCAGTAAAAGGTATCCTCACCCAGGATGATCCAGAAGGAAGAAGAGAAAAATGGATCACTGTGCTGCTAGAATACGACCTGGAGATAAATCCTACCAAACTGATAAAGGGGCAAGGGTTAGCAAAATTGATGACCAAACCTAACTATGACTCTTTACAACTAAATTTTTTGCAAGATTCTTTATGTCAGCTGGACGTAGAATTACAAATAAAGCCCGAATTTTCTACGTCTCCCTGGTAATCTGACAATGTTTATGTATTGCAAAATCTACAGGCTCCAGTAGGATTAAGGAAGAGTAGGGCCAGAGCTGTAAAATTAAAGGCCGCAAAATACTGTATCATGAATTAGTTCTTGTACTGGAAGAACCCTACGGGTGTACTGCTAAATTTCCTGTTAGAGGAAGAAGCCAAACATACTAAGAGAGAATTTCATAAGGAGGATTGTGGTGGTCACCATTCTTGGAAGGTCACAGTGAACAAGATCCTAAGGGCTGGTCTCTATTGGCCCACCATGTTCACAGATGTGTATAAAGAAACATTGGCCTGTCACCAATGTCAAATTTTTGAAGGAAAGAGGAAAGTTGTATCACTACCCCTTCACCTAGTCATAGTAGAAGATCCTTTTCAACAATGGGGACTTGATTTCATTGGGGAGATAAACCCTAACTCTTCTGGGAAGCACATGTGGATATTGACGGCCACAGATTACTTCACTAAGTGGATAGAGCTATACCTACTAGGAATGCAACAGAAAATGTTATTATAGACTTTCTGGAGGATAATATCCTATCTAGGTTTGGTTGCCCCAAAAAAATTGTGACTAATAATGCACCTGCCTTTTGTTCTAAGAAGATGGTTAATTTCTACCACAAATATCATATCAGTCTGAACCACTCTACATCCTATTACCCCCAAGGAAATGGTCTAGCAGAATCCTCCAATAAAAGCTTAGTAAAGATCATAAATAAATTATTGGAAGAGAATAAGAGGGCATGGCACACTAAGCTGAAGTATGCCCTATGGGATGATAGAATAAGCACTAAAAGGGCCATTGGAATTTCTCCATTCCAGTTGGTGTATGGAGCTGAAGTGGTTTTTCTAGCTTCTTTGGGGTTACTAGTTATGAGGTTGCTGCAAGGGTTAGAAGAAGAACCGAATCATATGCAAAGGAGAGTGAACCAGATAATTGAGTTAAATGAGTTGAGAACTAAAGCCTATGACATAGTACAAGGACACCAAGAAAAGATGAAAGAGGCATTTGATAAGAAGACCAAGGAAGATAAATTTCAGGTGAATAACCTGGTTCTGAAATGGGACTGCCCAAGAGAAGACAGACATGGTAAATTTGACCACATGTGGATGGGTCCATACATCATTGCTGCACCCAGAGGAACAAACGTTTTTATACTAGAAGAGCAAGATGGGTCTACCTGGTCGGGAGGACCAGTAAATGGTAGATTTTTAAAGCATTATCTGCCCTAGACGAGCCAGGTATTTCATGTACCATAACTTGTACATATTTTTCATTTTTTTCAGTTGTTTGGAGGTTTAACGGCAGACCAGAAGAATTGAAGCACGAAGTGAAGGCCCTAAGGTCCAAAAGGGGAGGCCATGTAATTTTTCTTTTCTTTTCTTTTTTAAGTATTCGACCTGGAGGCGAAGGCAAGCACAGTTCCTGGTGTCAGGTTATGATGAAATTTTTCATTCTAGGGCCATAAGAAAATCTGCCCAATGGATTAGGCACTTAGACTACGGAGTTCTTTTCTACCTCGCAGGGAGGATAGCATCCCCGAGTTGGAGCCAGTTGTTAACACCTAATCTTCACACCTCATAAATATCAAGTGTGAAGGGTATAGGGTTGGAGAAACATACCTGATAAAAGCTTGAAGCCCCAGTCTTCCTCCATGGTTGAGGGCCAAAATATGGGAAATTAATATAAAAAGGACTAAAAGGGAGCACCCCATAAGAATATTCACAAAGAAGTATGTGAAGGAGCCTTCTAAACGAATAAATAACCCCAAATACTAAGTCCGACAACCTAAAGTATCATAAGGATTAAGCCTCGGCAAGAGAACCACCGTAGCTGCGAAGCGAAGCCAGATCCACGGTCCAAGATTAATGTCATCGAGAAGCTGCATGATAGATAACCAAAAAGGTGGTAGCGACAAATGATACCGCCGGACAGATGGCAGTTGGAGGGCTTGTAGTGGGAAGAAAAGTGGTAAAAAAAACCATCATAACGGCACAAGATACCAGGGTGGTAGATTCATAAAGAAATCCATGGTGTAGAGAGTAGGTAGCCCAGATCAACGGTGCAGAGATGAAGGAAGATGCGTGAAAGAACGGACAGTGGACCTCGTCGTCGGGGAAAGGGTGAACATTAAATATGTCACTCATCTCCATCGTAGATGCAAAGTGAAGTGAGATCCATGGTCAAAGCTTAGTCTCGTCAAGAAGTAGGTTGATAGATACCTAAGAAGGTGGTTGTGATGGATAAAACCGTTGGACAGGTGTCAACGCCACAGGTCATCGCGGGGAAGGAAAGTGGTATTTAAAACCACTTTGGGAAAACATCGATGGTGCTCCGCAGACACGTGGTAATAGTGGCATGACACATATTGGGTCCTACTTGGGATCCAATGGAAGGAAGGAAGAAAATGTCACATCAGAAGATTAAACAAAGATCTAGATCCGATGGATGAAAATCACACGTGAAAAATCAGTGGTCGGGATCATCGAACGAGTGGCAGACAAGACCGATGGTTAAGTAAAGAAGATTTATATATAAAACCCTCAGCGGATGTTGTAGACACTTGTTTATTTGGAAAACTGTCAAAGTTTGGAAGCTTCTTGGCGTGTGGGAGATGGCGAGGGCAACGGGGCTTTCGACAGAAGCATTCCAAAAGATTTGCTGGCAACAGGTAGGCCCTTCCGACTGAAACTTGTCAGTGAAGTAGCTAATTTAGTAGAATCATGGAAGAAGGTTCCGCCGTGAGCACAAATAGAGTTAGGAATTCCCTGGAAGACAGGGATGCTAATATTTTTGACACAGTTACCCAACTGCCTGTGACTGAAATAAAAAGAAGGCTGAAAGGCCTGCGGGATGAAGGTACCGATGTACATAGGAATTTTCAGTCGTCTTTCATTTTTTTTTGTCCAGACTAGATCATGTCATTTACCGAGTTCGTCTCTTGGTGTGCATCCAACTATGAGGTATCTCAGAGAGTTGTCATGAATAGCCTGCAGAGTAAAATTGTCTATTCTATAGAACCTTCAGTGGTGCGTCAATCGTTTGAAGTCCCTAGTTTTCTCACACCCGAGTCTGAAGAGTTCTCTGAAATAGCATTGGTAACCCTCTATCATAAAAACCCTCCCGAGAGTCGGTAAGTCTTTTTGACCACTTGCCTAAAACCGGACCTGGAAATTGAAGAAACCCCTTACCCAGTAGATGTTAGCCTATTTAATACCAATGACCAATTGGTTTTGTCATTACTTGCACAGTTTTTAGGTCTTGATAGTGACAGGGTGGTGACGGAAGTGCAATTAAGCTTGCTATATAGAATAAGCGTCGGCCCGCCCCTGGTCAGTTATGAGTCAGTCCCTAGTCTAAGGTTTGAAAGTTTTATAGCAGAAAGCTTTAACGCCCAATTGGTGGCTTTTCATAACACTAGATGTTTCCGATTTCAGGCCTATCTGATGAAGTTGGTTATGGACAGTAACCACAATGAGTTACATTTCCCGTCGGAATTTTATGCCAGTCACCTAGAAGACAACATGTTCAATTACATGAATTCTATGTTATCTGTGTTATGCAAATTATTTTTGGAAGAAGGGATGCCAAGAGTATTGCCTGAAATGAAAACCTTGTTGCACTTGAAAAGGGCAGTAGCAGTGGGAGACTAGTTTTTATCCAGAGACTCCATAGTCATCCGGCTATATGGGTTTACAAACGAACCTTACGTGCTACCGGCCTTTTTGACACCTAGAGTTTTCTCTTTCGAATTTATCAGACAAAAGTTGATCTTGGAAGACAAGCTTTTTTCAAAATTCAGGAACAGAGTAGATTTCAAATTTCCTTGGGTCATTGGCCCATCCATTGTAAAAAGTAAAGAGGCCATTTCGGAAGTACAGAAGTTGATGGAAGGATTTGAGTTTGAAAAAGATGTGGCAACGAGCTATGACCCTTATCATATAATCTTTGACAGAAGGAAGCTGAATAACCTGAGTGGTTTCAAGCATAAAGAAATAGAAGGATTATCAGCCAAAAGGAATTTGTTGCAGTACGAACCAGAAGTAGAAATGGCCCCCCGCTTGCAAGGCGAGGATCTCGCTTTTGCTAGAGGCAGCTATAGAAATGGAAGAAGTGCCTAATATTGTTGAAGTGGGAGAGAAGAGGAATTTGCACGAAATATTAGAAGAGTATGATGAAGAAAGAGGAAAGAGATGCAGAGTTGGGGACTGGGAATTGGCCGAGACACAAGCTGTCGTGACTATTTCAATGGAGGCCAAAGATAATCGAGAAGGGGAAAATCCAATTCCCAATGTACAGTTAGTGGAGTACAATTTTCGAGAATCTCAGGAAAGCGGGGATACAAGTAAGTTCTCTTCGAGAGAGAAGATGTTTGAGAAATATGCACAGGACAAGTAGGCCTCAGGTCAGCAGATATACGACCTGTTACCAAAGGCTCAAAATTTGTCAAAATCAGGCGTCTCCCTAGTAGTTAGCCGAAATGTGAAGGCAGGTACTCTAAATGTGGCGGTGGCTACCTCGAGTAAACTGACCGAGGTAAGTATGATTTAATGAAAATATCGGCCCCCAATAAGGTCCAAATGCATAAGCAACTAGGGGATGTTATTTATGAAGAATATATACAAGCAAAGCTGAAAGTGGAGAAGTTTGAGGATATAATCAGTAAAATGGACACTCAGTTGAGAGAAGAAAGACAGGAGAAGAAAGCACACCAGCAGCAAATCAAAAAGATACAATTAGATCTGGTTACTAGTGATGGTGGCGGTAAAGCTACTAAGAAATTGTTGACAAAAAAGGAAAACCTAATCCAAACATTACAAAAGAAAGCAAAGTCTCAAATACCCAGTTGATCCAAACTCCTAAAGTGACTAAGTTGGAACAGGAGAAAGAAGCCTTTGTCAAATAACTCAGTGAAAAATGTGTTGAATTACTAAAGTTGATTGAGAAAAAGGTAGATTGGGAAAAGGAGAAGTTAGGTTTGGAGCAATAGATTGAAGACATGAAAGATAACTTGCCCATCTTGGGCGTGCGGCCTACCCAAGAAATTTAGGAGAAGGAGAGAAATGATACCGATAGCCTCTCATGGGCTATGTCCAAGGTTAGTCTCAAGGAAGTAGAGATCAAAAAACTGAAGGAAAGGAATTTGAAGCTAGAGGAACAGAACATGCATATAGAAGAAGAATTGAAAAAATTGCAGAAAGAGAATAAAGGGCTGATAGAAACAAATCACCGATTTGTCTCCCAAGTAACCGGGCATATCCCTATGCAGACGTGTAGAGATCTAATCTGGGACGAGATTATATAGATCGCTACAAATATCAAACCATACTTAATCTCCTTAAATACTCGGGAGAAAGCGATAAAGAAATCTTTGAAGAGTTGTGCATTAACCAGAAGTAACTTGCAACTCAGACCTACGGAAATAGCTTGAGATGCCATAGACTTCTTGAGACCTCAGTGTGAAGAGAAATCGAGTACTCTGGATATAAAAAATAGAGTGGCTGCTATTGCTTGGGCACGGAGGACGCTAGGTGTAACATCCCATAATTTCATGAAAAATTGAAATTTTTTAATAATAGCAATAACAACAATAATTTCGAGAATTTATAATTGCGGAAATAATAATTGCTGATTATGACAGTAATAACTAAATAGTTGTTTGTACTAAACACAATAAAATTCTTTTTATAAACAATGCGACAGAGACAACTTAAACACATTCATAACAACTATGATTATGATAATTAAATAAACTAATGAATCAAAATTATGATGCGACACTTTTCTTCTGGAACGATAAGCATGACTAATGTAATAAATGAAATGACAAGTTAGAAATGTGACATGATACTTTTTCTTTTGAGTTGATACTTACAGTTTTGCTTTTTGCTGACCAAGGGTGTCCTATGAGGGACCCCGAAGCTTACTTAGTTGCAACGCTAAAACATTGAACCTATTCTATGTGCAGACGACAGGAAAGAAGTTTCATGATTGCAATAAATTCCAGTTTGTATAAAGTTCAAAATCATTGTCGTGAATAAAATAGAATGTGTAGAGACTATTGCAACTATAAGAATATACAAGTATGAATTCGCATGCTTATCCTTTTGCTTTCCAAGGTTTGTCTTGTAGCTGAGTAAAAATCAAAACAAGTTAACTGTGGAAAAGCTTCGAGTTAGCAGTATCATCATTGTAGTCATCAATGTATTAGCTAGTTTTGTTGTCGTCGTTGTATTAGCTGATTTTGTTGTCGTCATTATCGTAATGATAGTTGTCTTGTTGACGCCAATCAAGGTAGTACAAAAATGATGCAACTTCATATAATTTTTGGTATTTCTTATTACCTATCTACCACTATACTATTTAAATTCTTTTTCTTTTATGAAACAATATAATTCTTTCTATACTATGTAAATATAGCATAACATTTGAAAAAGCAACAATAAATATATTATGGTGCAACCAGAACTTTGACTATATAATATCAATCTATTTATAAAATATTACCTATCCGATGTATCGTGAATATATATTGTAAGACTATATAGAAATCAACAATATGAAATAATGAAACTTATGTTATAATGAACAAATTGCACACATTGCAAATATTAAAACCAAAGTATTGCATATGGTGAAAATCATGTCGATGCAATGTGCCAACTGACATGTAATTAATTTGATGGTTGATAGGTTGCTAGTTCATTAAATTGGCGCATACCTCAATCTTGTCATGGAGATCAAGACTCGATCCTACATTAATAACCTGGTACATTACACAACTAACTTGGATTTCCCAAATGTTCCACGTAATACAAGGTTATTGTAATATCCTCAGGGCTCGTCACTGTATAAGGTTGAAATGCCTTCGAACTGATTGTTGCTTGCTCCTTCATGTGCCACAGTGGCAATGTCTACTAGTTTTGGGGAGTGGGAATTTAATGCAGACGTTGATTTCCCCAACACTGAATAGCTGGCAACATTGTGATAGTCAATGGTGATGAGTTTTGGACCGTTAGATTGTAACACTACCTTTGTCGTTGATTTGGTTTATGAATTTGGCAATTGAGGGTTATTGTCTCCATCGTTTTCGGTGTGTGGCCGACAGGCTGCCAAATTTTTAGCCTAGACTTTGAATGGGGTTCGACCTCGAGACCTTTGGTTTGAGAGGGTTACAATTCTCTTCCTTCTGCATTGGCATCGTTTGATAGACTGTGTATCTAGTTTATAATGTTAATGGTTGGTAGTTTTGGAACTCGTCATTGTAGTTTGAGTCCACGATTTTCCTTGGTGTAAATGGTTCGAGGGTTTCTCATCTCGTCTTCAGTGTGGGATCATCCTGTAGCTGGTTAAAGTGGAAAGCTTTGGTACTTTACAGCAATGTAACTTTTTTTGTAATGAAATTAGTGTTTCTTTTGCTACGGTTTCGAATTTCAGTTTAAATGTACAGATATCTAACTCCGAGCTATCGTTTTTCAATTGCATGGCTTTGAGAAACGTTTGAGTGACGTTGTGAGCTTCCACTCCGGTAAGCTTCAGGCCTTCCATAAACCCTCATAGTGCTCTCTGACTGTGGTTGAAGTGGTTCCAAGAATGAGTAACAGGCCTTACCAAGACTTGTCGTTTCTCTATCGATGTTGATAGTTGATGAACTTTCGAAGCACGTTTGTTATTCAGTGATGTGACTCTCATTCGTTTAAATGTTACCTGGTTTCTATACTTTAAAGTTTGATGTTGCCGACTGGAGTTGTAACTCGTCGATGCTTGAGAAATTTGGGTTATTTCAATCTATTGGAACTTGGGGAAAACCCTATATAATTTTGTTTGCAAAACATGTTGTAAAATCTCGTTCTGAGAACCACGACTTTGTTGGTTAAGTTATGAAGTAAATCTGTAGGCTCGTTCACTTTGTAAAAAATATTTCCTCTCGGCACTAAAATAAATGCATGCTATTAAATCTATATAATCGTCTATGTCAATCGACTTGTTGTTGTAGATTGATGTCATAAATTTCGTCTTATTCTAGGGTTGTGGATTTTTGTTTTAAAAAGATAGCTCTATAAAAAGTGCTATTTGTTGTGTGTAGAAATCTTCTAAATTAATCGATGTAATGTTGTAGGTTTCGTTTCTATGCTTAGGTTATGTGAAACTTAGTCTCAGATGATAGCTCTGTCAAAGAAATTTCGAAATAGTTTTCTTTTTGTTGAAGATGAAAAGAACAGGACTGAATCTTAAGTCGAGTAGAAATGTTTAAAATTATGAGTCTTTCGAATGACTTGGATTTCGATCTGTAATCTATATGAGTTGAGTTTGTTTTGAATGTAAAAAGAAATAAAGGAAATCGAAAAAACAACTAGGTTTTCAAATGAGTCCTAACTTGGAAATCGATGCTTTCAGTTAGAATACCTAAAGCAAAATAAATGACTAAAGGCAATGAAATGTTTAAAGCATTTTCAATCTCTGTTTTGGAGTATAAAGTTTTAAGAGAAAGATAAAGTAAGAATTAGACACAATGTATGTATGTACAATGAGAAATACTGTGTGATGACTGTGTGTACAGTCTTCGTATGATGAACACATTAATCCGTTTATGATTATGTTTAAAATGCAGACATAGTATGATATGAAGAAGTATAATTTTTATCTACTTCTATATGCATAACAATGATAAAACAATGTAATGCAACTATACAGATATTAAGCATTGTTTGTTTTTCGTTTAACTCAGGAAACATGTATAATATATATTTATACAGAACTTTCTGTTATATTTAACTATAATGTAGAAAACTAAATAACATATATATACAGAGAAAGAATGATACTGATATTCTATGAAACATTATAGTAATTTAGGATCTTCTAGATTTTATAAATTAAATTCCATTACCATTTAGTATAGGGAAAAATGATGAAAACAAATTCAATCATTATACAATTTATCTAATCAATGGCATTTGCCTATCTTCCAATTGATTTTAATTTGTGTATCTATACTGGAGTACGATGCACAAATAGCATGGGGAAAAATATAGATATTGATTTATCAATTCCAAATCATCATTTAAACTTTAACATGCAGATTGTAAACAAATCTAGAATTAAATTCTTTTCAAAACAGGAACTGGAAAACATACTAGCTATACAGAACAAAATTACTAGCTGAGATGAAGTAGAAAATTTGTAAAACTCGGGTAAATATGTAGGGCAACAAACAACCCAAGAACACCATTCCACCCAACCAATTCCTGAAAACAGACAAGTACTGTCTTAGGACCCCCGAACCTGTTCACTGAACCACTAGGAGGAAGAAACTCAGGAAATAGAACTTCTTCTTGTAGTAGCAAATAACTTATGTATCTTCAATAACTAGTAGTCCAATAGACTTGCACCAGCACCTCTGGTTTTTCTCAGCAATATGCAGACTTAAGATTTCACTCACCACAAGCCTCCCTATTCGAATCTCTCAGTGATCACCTGATGCACATGAGGAAAATATTCTGCAGAAATATTAATCAAGAGCTACCTGCTCAATTCAAATTTTCCTTTATAGGTTACCTAGGCCATTTTAGTTGTTACTGGGTCATTAAATGAGCTGCCTGCCCACTCCCACCACCTGGGGGATAATGCCACTATTTTAGGGGTGGTTGTCCCATAACCAACAGCTAGTGGTGAAGTGAATTTGCTGCCATCTTTCCCATACATTCCAACAGCTTGCATGCCTCCTACTGGGTTAGTGAACACTCATTCAACAGTCCTCTTAGGTGTTTATCTCCTAATTAATTTATTTAAATAATAATATTTAGTAATTAAATTCATCCATGATCAAGACTGATCATAATTACAAAAATTTGTAATTAAATTTAACCTAAATTATTTTGCAAATAAAATAATAATTCTCAGAAATTTGGGTAGGTGACATACACCCCCCCTTAAGTCTCAACATCATCCTCGATGTTGGCTAATCACTCTTTGAGTGTTCCTGAAACAGAGTTGGGTATGCTGCCCGCATACTACTCTCCAACTCCCAAGTTGCCTCTTCTGGGCTAAGGTGCTTCCATTGCACCTTCACTTGCCAAATGCTGCGATTCTAGAGAATAGTTTCCCTCCTTCCGAGGATACAATCCGGTTCCACTGGAAAATCTCCGTCTTGTCCCACCTGTACATCATTCCAGTTTACAACATGAGTAGTATCGTGCACATATTTCTTTAAAAACCATATATGAAAAACATAATGTATTTTTAAGTTAGGCGGAAAAGCCAGTTGGTATGCCACTGCTCCAACCTTAGATAATATTTTAAAAGGACCACAATACCTGGTTGCCAACTTGGCACAACTCCCCAATTTCAGTGAACTCTTTTTTTGTCTTACCTTGAGGAATACATGTTCACCAACCCAGAACTCTTTATGAGTTCTCTTTGAATCTGCTTAACTCTTCTTCCTATCTTGGGAATCTTTTAAATGTCCTTGCACCTATTTCACAATTAGTTCTAACTCCTGCAATAATTCAGGTCCTAAACCAACTCTATTTACTGGATCATTCCACGAAACAGGTGTATTACATTTCCTACCATAAAGAATTTCAAAAGGACTAAGTATGGCTGATGCATGATAGTGATTATTATAAGCAAATTCTGCTAAGTGTAATTAATCTTCCCACTTATCAAGCTGATCCTTCACATACATTCTTAATAAATCTTCTAGAACTTGATTCACCCTTTCTATCTGTCCATGCGTCTGTGGATGAAATGCTGTACTGAAATTTAAAGTTGTGTTCAACCCTTTAAACAGTGACCTCCAGAAGTTACCTGTAAACTTCGAGTCACGATCTGAAATTATTGCCTTCGGTATACCATGTAGTCTAAAAATCTGTTTCATAAATATCTCTGCAATAGCTGGAGCTTTATGCGTAGTCTTTACGGGTATGAAATGTGCTGCCTTGCTGAGTTTTTCCACTACCACCATGATTGAATCATGTTGTTTCTGATTTTTAGGCAATCTAGTAATAAAATCTATGCTGATCACTTCCCATTTCCAACATGGTATTGGTAACGGTTGCAATAATCCAGCACGATGTTGGTGTTCAACCTTCACCTTCTGACAGTCCAAACATTTTGCGATGTATTCTGCTACTCCGTCCTTCATTCTGGGCCAATAGTATTCTTTTCTTAGCATAGTAATGGTCTTTTGATACCCTAGATGACCAGAATAGTGACTTTTATGCATCTCATTTAATATCAGAAATTTTATTTCTGGTATATTTGGTACATACAATCTATTTTTAAACAGTAATAAACCATTTTCCTTCATTCTGTAATCTGCCATACAATTTTCAGAACTGTTATTTGCTGTCTTTTCCTTAATTTTTCTGTATTCTTCATCTGTTTCACCTTTTTCTAGAATTTGATTTTCCAAATCAGTTGAATAAGTACTGATTGCTGAAATGAAATTTGGTTTTTCCTTGTGACTCAAGGCATTTGCAACCTTGTTCTCTTTCCCTTTAATATGCTGAATTTTGAAATCATACTCACTTAAGAACGTCAACCATCTAGCTTGTCTAGCATTCAAGTTTGTCTGATCCAATAAATATTTTAGACCCATGTTATCTGTCAATAAGGTAAATTTCCTGCCAATAAGGTGGTGATGCCACATTTTTAAGGCATGAATAAATACCAGTAACTCTAAATCATAGGTAAAGTAATTATTTCATGTACTTTCAGCTTTCTAGATTCGTATGCCACCGCATGACCTTCTTGTGTTAGTACTCCACCATATCCATCATTGCATGCATCTGTACAAACTTGCGTCTGTACAAACTACAAAATCCTTGTCGGGGTCTACTATCCTCAAAATAGGTGCTGTCATCAATAGTTCCTTTAATTTCTTAAAACTGTCAGCACATTTCCGATCCCAAACAAATTTCTTCCCTTTCTTCTGCACGGAAGTTATGGGGTTGGCAATTTTTGAAAAATTCTCTATAAACTTTATATAATACCCCGTAATGCCCATAAATGATCTTACATCTGACACATCTTTAGGAACCGGCTAGTCATTAATGGCCCTTATGGTCAACCGAGATTCCTTCTGCTGAAATTATGTGTCCTAGATATTGAATTTTGTCTTTGTGGAAATCACACTTATTAAATTTTGCGTATAGTTGATGATCTCTTAATACTTGTAAGATAATCCGTAAATGTTCATCATGCTCTTTTTTCTTTTTGAGTATACTAAATGTCGTCTATAAACACAACAGCAAACTTGTCTAAGTATTTATGCAAAATATTATTCATCAAACACATAAATACAGCCAGGGCATTAGTCAAGCCAAACGGCATGACTACGAACTCGTAATGTCCATACCAAGTTCGGAAAGCTTTCTTGAAAATATCTTCGTCCTTAACCCTTACTTGATGATACCCTGATCTCAGATCGATCTTTGAAATTACTGTTGCTCCACGCAGCTGATCGAATAGATCATCTATGCGGAGCAATGTATACCTATTCTTGATCGTCATCTTATTAAGTTGGCGATAATCTATGCACAGTCTTAAGGTTTTGTCTTTCTTTTTAACAAAGATGATAGGTGCTCCCCAAGGAGACACACTGGGTCTAATATACTTCTTGTCAATAAGCTCCTTCAACTGTGATTTTAATTCGTTTAACTACAGTATGTTCATTCTGTATGGGGCTTTCGAATTCGGTACTACTCCTAGTATTAACTCTATTGTAAAATCTAAATCTCTTTTGGGTGGTAATCCTGGAATCTCCACAGGAAATACATCTTTAAAATCCTTTAGGACAGTTATGTCCTCTAATTTCAGTTTGTCCTCTTTATCCATAAACTCATCATTTACCACGTTTACCGCAAACATTTGGCATCCTTTCCTCACTGCCCTCTTAACTTGCATGGCTGAAATCTGTCTAAGGGTTACCTTCCTTGGAATGCCTTTTATTTCTACAGTTTTCCCTTCACCATTTAAGCATGTAAAACTTTTTCCATAACAGTCCAGGATGACATGATGGGATTCTAACCAGTCCATCCCAACTATAATATCATAAGAATCTAAACGTAGAATATTCAACTTGATTTGTGTTCGTAAATGATTCATGAACAACACACAGTTTTCTATAAAATCTGATACTTTCCTCTTTGTTCTAGTTGCTAGTCTAACTAGCCGTGATTTACTAAACTTTTCAGTTTTCAATTTAAGACTTTCCACAATATTTGGTGATATATAACTTAAACTAGCACTTGGGTCAATTAAAATAGTAACAGGATGGTCATGTATCATACCTTCAATCTCTACCATGGAGATTTGATGATATGCTTTCATGTTGTCGAGTGCTGCATTAATTCTTGGCATCTCCCTTGCTATGTCTCCAACAGTAGGTTCAATCTGTATAAAGTTGATGTTGTTTGCCTTCCGCTTCCTTAAGGGACATTCTGATGCGTAATGGGGGCCTTGACATTCAAAACATTTAATATGTGTCTTTGGCTCACTGGTTTTGGCAGTATTAGGTGCATTTCTGGGTGCTGTAGAATTCTGCTATGAATTATTTTTGGAATTGTTTCCTTGATAATTCTGGTTCTAAGAATTTTTTCTTTGAAATCCGGAATTTCCACTGAATCTGAAATTTTTCTTTTTCTGCTCAAAATTGTTGGGCTTATGATTTTTCCTGCTTGACATTCCTTCTCTTTTTCGATTGGTATCATAACAGAAAATTACCTTCCTAATAGCCTCCTCCAATGTTTTAGGATTGTCGTAATCAATTCTTTCTTTAATGCTGAAAGGTAAACAGCTCAAGTACTTTTGAATTTTTGGTTTTTCTTCTATGAGGTAAGGTACATATCTCAGTAAGTTCAAAAACTTACTGTTCATTTACTTCATATTCATACCTCCTAACTTCAAATAGTAGAACTCTTTAGATTTTTCTTCATAGTACTATTCAGATAGATACTTCTTCTTAAAATATCGTTTAAAATCACTCTAGCTTACATCTTTATCTTTGATACCTTTCACTCATTTGATGTCCTGCCACCAAATATCCACTTTTATGGTCAAGTTATATATAGCCATTTTTGCCTTTAAGAACTCTGAATAGTTGTAGATCTGGAAGTATTTCTTCATCCTTGACAGCCAAGCTTCAACTGTCTCGCCTTTCTCAGTTTCTCCATTGAAAGTTGGAGGTCTTATCTTTTTGAATTCTCCAGAAATCTGCTCATATTCCTTATGATTTTTCCTTCTTGGTTTGGAATCTCCTTCACTACTGTCACTGGTATAGTTATGTTTCCTTTTGCGTTCTTCAATAGCATCTCCTGATGAGGTTGAGCTATCTTTTACTTCACTGATTTTTATGTTCTGATTTTGATCAGTGTGAGGCATATCCTCAACTTTGGAAATATCTTCATTATTTCTCTCTTGTCCCTCTGTTTGGCTGTGTTCAAACAACACTTGATTGAGTTGTTCTTGTGCTTGCAGAATCCTTTCATTATCTTGTCTCATAGATTTGATTTCTTCTTTTAATTCATGGAAATCACGCAACAGTTCTATCAAACTGTTATTTAGTTCACCGTAACCTTCTGCTATATAATGTTGTCCTGAATTGTGACTGTTTGGCTGAAATCTGTCGCTTAAATGTTCAGTTGAGTTCTCCATACCTGTAGCTGAAAATAATTTCTGAATAACATAATAATTAAATTTTCAAGTTAGTACAATTTTCTGTTGTATGAAAATTTTCTGCTGCGTGTTTTGGACCTCATTCAGGCCTAGAGTTCAAATCTGTGCTTTGATACCACATGTAACATCCCATAATTTCATGAAAAATCTAAAATTTTTAATAATAGCAATAATAGCATTAATTTTGAGAATTTATAATTGCGGAAATAATAATTGCTGATTGTGACAGTAATAACTAAACAACTGTTTGTACTAAACACAATAAAATTCTTTTTATAAACAATGCGACAGAGACAACTTAAACACATTCATAACAACTATGATTATGATAATTAAATGAACTAATGAATCAGAATTATGATGCGACACTTTTCTTCTGCAATGATAAGCATGACTAATGTAATAAATGAAATGACAGGTTAGAAATGTGATATGATACTTTTTCTTTTGAGGTGATACTGACAATTTTGCTTTTTGCTGACCAAGGGTGTCCTATGATGGACCCCGAAGCTTACTTAGCTGCAACACTAAAACATTGAACCTGTTCTATGTGCAGACGATAGGTAAGAAGTTTCATGATTGCAATAAATTTCAGTTTGTATAAACTTCAAAATCACTGTCGTAAATAAAATAGAATGTGTAGAGACTATTGCAACTATAAGAATATACAAGTATGAATTCGCATGCTTATCCTGCTACTTTCCAAGGTTCGTCTTGTAGCTGAGTAAAAATCAAAACAAGTTAATTGTGGAAAAGATTTGAGTTAGCAGTATCATCAGTGTAGTCATAAATGTATTAGCTGGTTCTGTTGTCATCATTGTATTAGCTGATTCTGTTGTCGTCATTGTCATAATGACAGTTGTCTTGTTGACGCCAATCAAGGTAGTACAAAAATGATGCAACTTCATATAATTTTTGGTATTTCTTATTACCTATCTACCACTATACTATTTAAATTATTTTTCTTTTATGAAACAATATAAGTCTTTCTACACTATGTAAATATAGCATAACATTTGAAAAAGCAACAATAAATATATACATAAAAATATAAACAAAATTTAAATAAAACAAACCATAAATATATTATGGCACAACCAAAAACTTTGACTATATAATATCGATCTATTTATAAAACATTACCTATTCGATGTATCGTGAATATATATTGTAAGAATATATAGAAATCAACAATATGAAATAACGAAACTTATGTTCTAATGAACAAATTGCACACATTGCAAATATTAAAATCAAAGTATTGCATATGGTGAAAATCACGTCGATGCAATGTGCCAACTGACATGCAATTAATTTGATGGTTGACAGGTTGTTGGTTCATTAAATTGGTGCATACCTCGAGCTTGTCATGGATATCAAGACTCGATCCTACATTAATAACCTGGTACATTACACAGTTGACTTGGATTTCCCAAAATTTGCACGTAATACAAGGTTATTGTAATGTCCTCAGGGCTCGTCACTATATAAGGTTGAGATGCCTTCGAACTGGTTGTTGCTTGCTCCTTCGTGTGCCAAAGTGGCAATGTCTACTGGTTTTGGGGAGTGGGCATTTAATGCAGACATTGATTGCCCAACACTAAATCACTGGCAACATTGTGATCGTCAATGGTGATGAGTTTTGGACCATTAGATTGTAACCCTACCTTTGTCGTTGATTTGGTTTATGAATTTGGTAATTGAGGGTTATTGTCTCCATTGTTTTTGGTGTGTGGCCGACAGGCTGCCAAATTTTTAGCCTAGACTTTGAATGGGGTTCGACCTCGAGACCTTTGGTTTGAGAGGGTTACAGTTCTCTTCCTTCTGCATTGGCGTCGTTTGATAGACTGTGTATCCAGTTTATAATGTTAATGGTTGGTAGTTTTGGAACTCGTTGTTATAGTTTGAGTCCATGGTTTTCCTTGGTGTAAATGGTCCGAGGGTTTCTCATCTCGTCTTCAGTGTGGGATCATCCTGTAGCTAGTTAAAGTGGAAAGCTTTGGTACTTTACAGCAATGTAAGTTTTTCTGTAACGAAATTAGTGTTTCTTTTGCTGGGTTTTTGAATTTTAGTTTAAATGTACAGATATCTAACTCCGAGCTATCGTTTTTCAATTGCATGGCTTTGAGAAACGTTTGAGTGACGTTGTGAGCTTCCACTCCGGTAAGCTTCAGTCCTTCCAAAACCCTCATAGTGCTCTCCGACTATGGTTGAAGTGGTTCCAAGAATGAGTAACAGGCCTTACCAAGACTTGTCGTTTCTCTGTCGATGTTGATTGTTGAAGAACTTTCGAAGCATGTTTGTTATTCAGTGATGTGACTCTCGTTCGTTTAAATGTCACCTAGTTTCTATAATTTAAAGTTTGATGTTGCCGACTGGAATTGTAACTCGTCGATGCTTGAGAAATTTGGGTTATTTCAATCTGTTGGAACTTGGGGAAAACCCTGTATAATTTTGTTTGCAAAACATGTTGTAAAATCTTGTTCTGAGAACCATGACTTCGTTGGTTAAGTTATGAAGTAAAGCCATAGGCTCGTTCATTGTGTAAACAATATTTCCTCTCGACACTAAAAGAAATGCATGGTATTAAATCTATATAATCGTCTATGTCAATCGACTTGTTGCTGTAGATTGATGTCATGAATTTCGTCTTATTCTAGGGTTGTGAATTTTTGTTTTAAAAAGATAGCTCTATAAAAGGTGCTATTTGTTCTATGTAGAAATATTCTGAGTTAATCGATGTAATGCTGTAGGTTTCGTTTCTATGCTTAGGTTATGTGAAACTTAGTCTCAGATGATAGCTCTGTCAAAGAAATTTCAAAATAGTTTTCTTTTTGTTGAAGATGAAAAGAACAGGACTGAAACTTAAGTCGAGTAGAAATGTTTAAAATTATGAGTCTTTCGAATGACTTGGATTTCGATCTGTAATCTATATGAGTTGAGTTTGTTTTGAATGTAAAAAGAAATAAAGGAAATCAAAAAACCAAATAGGTTTTGAAATGAGTCCTAACTTGGAAATCGATGCTTTCAGTTAGAATACCTAAAGCAAAATAAATGACTAAAGGCAATGAAATGTTTAAAGCATTTTCAATCTCTGTTTTGGAATGTAAAGTTTTAAGAGAAAAATAAAGTAAGAATTAGACATAGTGTATGTATGTACAATGAGATATACTGTGTGATGACTGTGTGTACAGTCTTTGTATGATGAACACATTAATCCGTTTATGATTATGTTTAAAATGCAGACATAATATGATATGAAGAAGTATAATTTTTATCTACTTCTATATGCACAACAATGATAAAACAATGTAATGCAACTATACAGATATTAAGCATTGTTTGTTTTTCGTTTAACTCAGGAAACATGTATAATATATATTTATACAGAACTTCCTATTATATTTAACTATAATGCAGAAAACTAAATAACATATATATACAGAGAAAGAATGATACTGATATTCTATGAAACATTACAGTAATTTAGGATCTTCTAGATTTTATAAATTAAATTCCATTATCGTTTAGTATAGGGAAAAATGATGAAAACAAATTCAATCACTATACAATTTATCGAATCAATGGCATTTGCCTATCTTCCAATCTATTTTAATTTGCGTATCTATACTGGAGTATGATGCACAAACAACATGGGGAAAAATATAGATATTGATTTATCAATTCCAAATCATCATTTAAACTTTAACATGCAGATTGTAAACAAATCTAGAATTAAATTCTTTTCACAACAGGAACCAGAAAACATACTAGCTATATAGAACAAAATTACTAACTGAGATGAAGTAGAAAATTTGTAAAACCTAGGTAAATCTGTAGGGAAACAAGCAACCCAAGAAGATCGATCCACCCAACCAATTCCTGAAAATAGTCAAGTACTGTCTTAGGACCCCCGAGCCTGTTCACTGAACCACCAGGAGGAAGAAACTCAGTAAATAGGACTTCTTCTTGTAGTAGCAAATAACTTCTGTATCTTCAATAACTAGCAATCCAATAGAATTGCACCAGCACCTCTGGTTCTTCTCATCAATATGCAGACTTAAGATTTCACTCACCACAAGCCTCCCTATTCGAATCTCTCAGTGATCACCTGATGCACATGAGGAAAATATTATGCAGAAATATTGATCAAGAGTTGCCTGCTCAATTCAAATTTGCCTTTATAGGCTGCCTAGGCCTTTTTAGTTGTTATTGGGTCATTAAATGAGCTGCTTGCCCACTACCACCACTTGGCTTCCAACAGCTTCCATTCCTCCTAGTGGGTCAGTGAACACTCATTCAATAGTCCTCTTGGGTGTTTGTCTCCTAATTAATTAATTTAAATAATAATATTTAGTAATTACATTCATCCATGATCAAAACTGATCATAATTACAAAACTTTGTAATTAAATTTAACCTAAAGTATTTTGCAAATAAAATAATAATTCTTAGAAATTTGGGTAGGTGACACTAGGTAACTTTGCCCGCATAGAAGAGCTTGAGGCCCGATGTGCATCGATGAACGAGCAGGTTGTAGAGATAATGAAAAGGTTCGAGAATATCTTCCAGAAAGGGTTTCCCTCTCTTTGGAACGAAAGCAATGAACTCATCCTACATAATGATTACAGAAAACAGCTGTGTGCTATAATATGAACCATGAGAAATTCCAGATGTCGAGCCGGATCCTCATGGGAAAAATGCTGCTAAAAAAGCTTGCACCTGATTTCGAGATCCTAAACCGACTGAAAAGTTTGAGTGAGGGAGCTTTCGTATTGCCAAATGAGGAGAATGTGGAGCTAAAAGTATTTGTGAAAGAGATGGTGTTGCACAAGAGCATCACGACCGACCAGTGGGGTTACGTGGAGAAGTACGGGAGAATGAAACGTTCATTTCAGACTCTTTAGTAGTGGTTATTTGTTCTTTTATTTCCAAGGAGTTGATGTTATGAGTAAAAGGCTTCTAAGACATTCCTATTTTTTGAAAAGTAACTTGTAATATTTTTTGAGGCGGCTAAATGGATAGGCAGCTGGTACTTTTATACTTACTATGTTTACTTTACTATGATGTCAGTTTCATTCAGTAATAATACCGGCAAATGTAAAAATAGTTAGTCCGGTTCTACCTGTTTTTGTTTCAAAACAGTTATGGCAAACCAAGTTTTGATGAGATGGCATATGGTTGTAACTGTTTTCTATTTAGAAGGAGCCGAGCCCAGAGCTCGAAGGAATCTATATATACATTTGTAATCGAAGGCACAAGGGTTGGAAATCCTATGAAAAATCTATTTGTGTTTTGATGATCATTTTGTAAGACTTTTTCTCTGAGTTGTTTAATAGAAATTTGCAGAGTTGAAGCCTACGTTTTGACAAGGATTCTTGTGTAATCGGTCTGGTAGTCTGTATCTTTCTTTTCCCATGTGCAAAGGTGTTTCTCTCTTTGTTATTCCATTTTGTGTTATTTCCTTTATGCTTGTATCAAGGTAATAGTTAAGTAGAGTTCATAGGGATTATGCTCTGCTTAGCTTATTCCAAGTATTTCACCAAATATATTCTGCTAAAGTTGATGTAGGATTCATCCTTGTTAGATGCCTTACATTGATGGACTGTTTCTTTTCTCTTTTATTCCACAAATTAAAGCTCTTTGACTACTAGTTGCTCGCTACCTCGCCCTTGTGAATGCGTTTGCAGAATCTTTGTAAACATTGTTTTCAGAACTTGTTAAATGTGACTCCATTGCCCAAATGAAATTCATGCATTTTCAGCCCAATATTTCTTGAATCCTTTTTGTTCCAAAATAGAAATCTGATCTTCTGTATAATTCTTGTAATTGAATATCGTAGCCGTGAATGCTGGTGTTCCTTTTTCATTATTGACAATCTTGATTATTCCAGTCCTTTTCACGAGATCGTAGATAGAGCCCTCTCTGTTTATGTTTGATTAGAAGCATAAACCAAAGATTGGTTAGTAGTTACCCGAGATTACCCTGTTTCAGCCTTGGGGGTCAATTTTGGTGTTAACACCAAGGACTAGATATTATGTGATCAAATTTGATGAGCAATCTAGATCTTCAATGTAAACAAGATCATTGATTGTTAATCATCATTAGAAACTTTGAAAGCAATATTTTCTGCAAGCTACTTCCAAGGGTTCCTATGACGGGTTTTAAGATGAAAAGGTTTGAAATATCAAAACAACAATTCTCTACACTTTGAAAGTGTACTCTCTGAGCAATGTAACTTTCACACTGTTTGCTGCCAAGTGATCAATACATATTAGCTAAGAGGAAAATGCCTGTAAGTGTAGATGCATGTTAAAGTATTCAAATTTGATCCAGGAATTTTGGAACCTGCATGTGAATATGCAATGATGAACTCTGGTGCTTTCCTTATTCCAAAACAAACATTTTTATGTTAATATTCCATCCAATGAACTTCAGTTGAGGGGAAAATCCAATGTTTAGAAATTCATCTTATAGAGAAGCCAAAAACCTACATAGTCTTCAAATTGCTTCTAGTGGGAGGTTATTTCTCTTGACTAGAGGACTTGCCTGAATTTGTCATTTTAAAATTTTTCCCTTTCCTATTTTCTTTGATAGAATGATTTTAATAGGAAAACTTTTTGGATAATATTCATTGAAAACCCTTTCCAAAATATATCATTAAAAATGAGACAGGGAAGCCGTCTTTGCCCTTGTATATGAATGAGAAGGAAGATCAGCAGTGGAATTTAACCCAAAAGGAATTCTCAGTTATTAGATGAGGGTGGCAGTACAGAGTTCAAACTAGTCTCTAACAATAATTTACAAGTTAAAGCATCATTGAAAGCCATGAAAAATATTTAACGTAAAGATTCATAGTTCTTTTTGAAAAATTTCTTGATGGTTGCTCTTTATGCCAATACCAGTTGATGTCCAATCTTTTTATATTTTATTTTCATGTTTAATTAATTGGATCCATGTCATTGACAGAGGAAGAGGCTTCACAAAACATGTCAAGTGACACAACATCTCATACTGTAACACCCACTCCCACGTTTCAGAGAGCTGAGATAGACACAAGAGCACCATTTGAATCAGTAAAAGAAGTTGTTAGCTTGTTTGGAGAGAGAGTTCTTGGAGGGCAAGTTTATGCAAAGAAACTTAAACTTCCTCACTATTGTTACAGCTAAAACTTTGTTGAATCTATGGTTGAATGTAAGGGTTAGATTTTATAATTTTAAGTTGCAATTATTTTGTCTTTGCTAGTTCATGTTCTATTTCTTGAATTTCTTGTTTACTGTTGCTTATAGAAGCATATATCAAAGGGTACAGAACTATAATTCAAAAGGAACTAGCTAAATCAAAGGTTCAGCTAAAAAATGCATAATTTACAAAGGCTCAAGCACTGCTTGAGCTTGTAAAGGCCAATAAAGTGGTTGAATATTTGACTCATCAGTTGCAAAAGGAAAAGGAATCTAAAGAAAAGACCACTGAGGCCTCAGAAATAGCCAGGCTACGTGTAGAGGAGTTGCAAGATAGAAATACATAAAATAATGAGGGCAGTAATACAGTTTGGCAGGAAGAGTTCGAATCTGCAAGAGAGCAGTATAGTTATGTTGTAGTTGAGTTGGAGGCTTCCAATCAGGAGCTCAGAAAAGTCAAACAACAACATGCCGCTTCCTTGGAAGCCCAAGAATCATCCATTAAACAGGAAGAAGATGCAATTGTTGCATCTTCTGCCTATACAGAACACAAGTACATGTTCAAAACGACATGGTTTGGATGATATTGGTAATCTTCTTCCTTCCAAGAAATATGTCACACAGAGATTAATTATGTGGGACAAGAGGCAGCTCCAACATATTAAAGCATCCAATGAGCAGGCTATCAAGAAGGGTAGGAAAAAACCACATCAAACATGTATTTTACAAAGGCTGCAAGATACATCTAGTGATTTGGAAAGGCAACGTGCCAATCACTCTTACACTGGAAAAATTGATTATGTTCATAGAACATTAGAAGATAAAAAGAGAAATATCATTTCTTTTACTTCTACTTCCTCAAATATGCTAGTCAATCCCAACTAAGTTGGATTTGATTAGTCATTATCTTTTGTGGCACTCCAAAATTTTGTACTCTTCACACCTACCTTTTCCCATCTCGAATACCAATGATGGAATTTGGACATATAAAAGTTTCAAACCTTTGCATGGCCGAATTGCCAGCCAATAAATTGATGTGAGTAATAAGCAAGCAAGGGATTAGCCAATATTGTGATTTTATTGAAGTCCCTAGGATTTTAAGTCAGTTATATGCTTTGGAGTTACAATCTTTACAAAAATTAAATTTGAGTGATTATAACAGCTTGAATCAATTGCCAGAAGAGTTAGGGGATTTGAGTGCTCTTATGGAGATTGATTTGAGTAGATGTTGTAGTTTAAAAGAACTCCCAGATAGTTTTGGGAAGATTACATCATTACAGTTCTTGTCCTTGTACCATTGTTGCAACTTGATTCTGCTTCCTGAAGGATTAGGAAATTTAACATGATTAATTCATATAGATCTGCAAAACAATATTGGTGGTTTATTAGTCTTCCGGACAACTTTGGTCAAATGAAGTCCCTGTCAGTTATCGAATTTTATTATTGTTTCAATTTTGATAGGACTACCAGAAGGAATTGGCGGTTTGAAAATGATAGAAAGACTTTCAATAAGTAGTTGTCTTAGCTTAAAGATGCTTCCCAGTTAGTTCCAAGAAATCACATGTTTACGGTAGCTGGATTTTTCTAATTGTAGTATTTTGTAGGGACTACCTGAAGGTTTGGGTCAGCTTAGTTGCCTTGAAGAATTATTTTACAAGGATGCAAATTGTTAGAGCAACTACCTAGTGACTTTCATTGTCTGGCAGCACTTGAAATATTGCAAATGTCTGGATGCAAGAGGTTGTCAAGATTGCCTGGAAATATTAGCAAACTTACTTGTTTGGAGGTGTTAGGCTTATCAGATTGTGATCTTCTAGATCAATTACCTAGTGAATTTCATTGTCCGGCAGTGCTTAAAGAACTACAACTGTCCAGCTGTAGGAACTTAGTAAGGTTACCTGAATATTTCGTCAACCTTTCTTGTTTGGAGATGTTAGACTTATCATATTGTGATCAGTTGGATCAATTTCCTAGTGACTTTCATTCCCTGTTATCACTAAAACAATTGAATATGTCCAATTGCAAGAGGTTGTCAAGCTTACCTTAAAATTTTGGCAAACTTAGTTGTTTAAAAGTGTTGAACCTGTTGGAATGCGAGGGTTTGGTAAATATTCCCCAAGGTTTTGGTAATCTTGGGTGCTTGGAAGAGATGGATCTCTCAAGATGCTCTCAACTAGAGTAACTCTGTTGTGATTTCCATTGTATTTAATCCCTAAAAAGGTTGGATTTGTCACACTACAAGAGGCTGGATGGGATATGGATGGAATGTGTTGGGAACAATGATAACTTGGTGTGGGTTGATATTCAAGGAAGTCAAATGATGATGCAATGATAGATGGAAATGTGATCCAATAAAGCAGAAGAAGAATGGTCGTCCCACTCTTGGGGATGGAAATGCAAACACAAGGGGATATAGAAGCCGAAAAGTGGTCTTTTCCTGTAAGAGTCTCATAAGTTGCAGTTTTTTCTTGGTCCCAAATTTAAGATTTAGACTGGAATATAGATATTAATTGTACAATAGAAAGTGCAAATAGAGATATAAAATTGATTCAATTTCTTTTCAATATTCCTATGATTGTGTGGAGATAACATTTAATTCGATTCCTTGCATGCATCACAGGATCTATTGTGGAAACAAAAAATATCGAAGTTATTTCATCATGAAGGGCTTATGAATTACACCCAAGGGCAGCCCTTGCACTTCTCCTCTTTGTTTCCAAAGATGTCTCTGGTTTTGACAATTGATTATTGCAGAGAGTCTACATGGACCAATATTAACAAAGAATCAATGGAGAAAAATTTCAACTTGCTAAAAGAAAACTGCAAAGACATGGTAACGATATATGTTGGGGATAAAATTTAGTGCATTACCAACTGTGTTGAGAAATAGAATTGTGGCTTATACACCTGATGACTCACAAGCTCTCTTTCTCTTTCTTCGACTATTGCATGGATGTTATGGTCTTTATTGTTTTCGTACCACTGTTGGGGTAGAATAAAATGGTAGGAAGCATTTCTCCCCATTTGAAGATATTAGCTATGTATTATAGTATAATGAAGTGTCCTCCCTCACAAGATATCCAAGAGAAAGAAACATTGAATTGATAAGAGCTTTACTGGTAACTGATGAAACAGATTTTATTTTACTCAACAGTACACAAGAGGTATTTAATCATCTAATTTTTCATTTTAGCTTTTTTATTTAGGAGTGAGTTAATAAGCGGACAAACTCCATTTTCCTACTATGTTTTTTTTTGGCAAAAAGTTCTTCCTGAGTGGCTTATTTGTTTGAAATTTTGACTATCTGGTACATTATTTTAAACCAAAATATTCATAGATAGTTCCATGGTCAAGTTCAAGGGAACTATAACTTTCAACATCTCTAAGAAATTTGGAGAGCAATTTTTGTAGTAAAGAGATTGAGTTTATTCACTTATTAAATTACCATCCTCAAAATGAGGGGAAGTGCCACGGAGGTTTGCCCCAGGAAATTTACCTGGAAACAAAAGACCTAATTGTTACCAAATACTTTGAAATGAAGACTTTCATGGAATCTGAGATCGTTTACAGGATAAACACCAATAGGACTGCAGCCTATTGTACAAATTTCAACTAGTCAAAAGGACCCATGTTCAAATGCAAACAGTGTTTCATATAGACAACATTGTTTTGATTACCAGGCTTTCAAGAAAATAAAGGGAATGAGGGGGACGAGGTTGACAACAGTCCATAAATAACCATATGATTCAATGGAACCTGAATTTGAGCTAGCATGGCTAGGGTGAAAGTGATGTGGGTTTATTGCTTCTTTCTCACCCACGAGACTGCCCATAATTTGTCTAATGGGCATATTTAATGCTGAAACTATGCCTGGAATTTCCCATATATATGAGATTCCTTGTTGTTGGGAGGCTGAGATATCTCCATAAATGGACAAATTAAGCCTGGATTGAAGGATTAGGCTATTAGAATACCTTAACATGCATAAGATGCCTAGAAATTGTGCCCATAATTGATCTTTACAGCTATAAGTGGCATTTTTGTTAATGTTGTTTAACGTTGAAGAGAAACCCAAGGATGTTTTGTGGCTGTAGGTGATTGTAGTGCTATTGCAGAGTGCCCAAACAGGATTAGAAATACCTAGAACATGATGTTGTGTGGCCAAGTCTATTTATGATGCTCAGGCTTCTCCATTATTTTGCGCATATCAAATCTGGATGAGGGATGTTTTGTATTCCTTTTGATACAATGTCTAATAGTGATATAAGTTTCTTAATGGTTTCATTTCAAATTCCCTGGTAGCAAAAGTTTTACCTTCCCTGGACATTGGAGATATTGATTATTGTGTGCAACCACTTCTTGAAGTTGCAGAAAATGATATTATGGGAGAATTTGCTGGACAAAAGGAAGTTGCTAAGATTTAGGAGTGGAGTAGAATTACCATGAAGCAAAATCTAAGATTTATGCATCTTTAGAATTGAGTAGAGTAAAGGGTACTAACGATCTTGAAAGACTAGCTAGAGGTAAAGATGGTTTTTATTTGGTGCCCATATTTAGAGATGAGACTGCTTTTTACCACTATTAGGCACAGGAACAGGCCTGAATTTGAGCTAGCATTCCCAAGGTGAAAGTGATGTCGGTTTATTGCTTCTTTCTCACCCACGAGACTGCCCATAATTTGTCTAATGGGGATATTTACTGCCAAAACTATGCTTGGACTTTCCCATATATGAGATTCATTGCTGTTGGGAGGCTAATATATCCCCGAAAATGGACAAATTAATCTCGGATTGAAGGATTAGGCTATTAGAATACATTAACATGCATAGGATGCCTATAAATTGTGCCCAGAATTGATTATTACAGTTTTAAGTGGCCTTTTTGTTAGTGTTGTTTGACGTTGAAGACAAACCCAGTGATGTTTTGTGGTTGTAGGTGATTGTAGTACTATTGTAGAGTGCCCAGATAGGATTAGAAATGCCTAGAACATGATGTTGTGTGTCCAAGTCTATTTATGATGCTCAAGCTTCTCCATTATAGTGCGCATATCAAATCTGGATGAGGGATGTTTTGTATTCCTTTCGATACAATGTCTAATAGTGCTATAACTTTCTTAATGGTTTCATTTCAAAATCCCTGGTAGCAAAAGTTTCACCTTCCCTGGACATTGGAGATATTGATTATTGTGTGCAACCATTGCTTGAAGTTGCAGAAAATGATATTATGGGAGAAGTTGCTGAAGAAAAGGAAGTTGAAAAAATTGCCTTTAAAATGAAAGAGACAAGGAGTAGCAAATATTTTGAAAGTTTACAATTAATTGCTCAAAATATTGCTTTCTCTACACATGCAAGTACATTGCTGGTACCTGTTAGACACAATCCCCATAGAACACTTGCACCAAAAGAAAAAGTTAGGATTGAGTCCATGATGTGCTATTTAGCAACCGATCTTCAGGTTAATGCATCATTAAGTCAGAGAGATTTGTTCATTTTTGTATATGGGTTTATTGAGGATGGTATGGAGGAAGAAAAAATGGTTACGAAGACAAATTTCGGGAGGAATCGGAGAACCCACAGTATTCATAGTTAAAAATCGACGTTTTGAATCCAAAACAGGATCCATCATCAGGACATATGGCAATATGTCCTGATGATGGATCCTGTTTTGGATTCGAAACGTCGATTTTTAACTATGAATACTGTGGGTTCTCTGATTCCTCCTGCAATCAACCGCCACAAGAGTCTTGTTACAGAGAAGACAGATTTGTTTAGTAAATCTAGTGTAGCATATCCAAAATCATCAGTCTCATCTAAAAACTCAATGGAGATATGTGTTGTTCATATGCTAGATGCACCCAATAGGTATCTAATTACAATGTTTGCACTGAGAATTCTTGAGAATCATCTGCAAAAAGTCAAAGTAGATAGCAGTGATCAATTTTTAATAGCTATGCTAGACTCCCTTATAGAACTACTAGGGCACTGTCTGAAATCTAAGTAGGAAGGAGTTATATCACATTCTGTGAAATGTCTTGTTTGTCTATTGAAACTTCCCCTTCCATCTATTGATATTCACAATAGCAACATTACCTCAGTTTTTAATATGGTTCTGAAATCAGCAAAGAGTGACAGTTCTGTAATGCAATCTTCTGTTAATTTACTTGTTATGCTTTTGAGACATGCAAATACGACCATCTCAAATGATCAGTTAAAGTTGCTTCTCCAATGCCCGCTCTTTATTGATTTAGAGAGTATCTCAACTACCATTGCACTATCACTTTTGAAGGCAATTGTTAGGCGGAAGCTACTGGTTCCAGATCTGTATGATTTGATCACTAGAGTTGGACGCTTGATGGTAACTAGTCAAGCTCTACCCATTCGCCATCAATGTAGTCAAGTTCTTTTGCAGTTTCTTTTTTACTACCCTCTTAGTGCCAAGCAATTGCAACAACACTTGGATTTATAATTAGTTGCAAATCTTAGGTAAGGTGTTGTTAATTTACTGCCAATATTTCAGGTCTATTATTATATGTACAGAAGTTGAATTTACTTTTAATTGCATTTCTTGCAGCTATGAGCATACAAGTGGTAGGGAAGCTGTACTGGAAATGTTACATGTGATTATTCTGAAATTTCCCAATAATGTGGTAGATGAGCAGGCAGAGACAATTTTCCTACCATTGGTGACTCGTCTTGTTAATGATAGTGACAATCGAGTTCGAACTATGGTAGGAACAATTTTGAAAGTTTTGATTGGATGTCTCAGTCAGCATCCATTGCAACGGATTCTAGCATTCAATATTTCTTGGTATACGGGTGAGAAACAATAGCTATGGCATCCAGCTGCACATGTATACTTTCTCTATTTTCTCAAAATAATAACCAATGTTGCACATTGGATCATCTCGTAATAATTAATTTGATATCATCTTTATTTTTGTGATCTATCCGTGCAATTATGTATGGGTTGTATTAATTATTTTCCAAATCATCTTATCTAATTGAAACTCTTCCATGGTTAGTGGTTGTTTAGGTTGACCAGCATCCAATTTAAGTATTGTTAGATGTTTTGCTATGATGCTTATCTAGTATTATAGTTGAACTATATTCAATTACCATCCTTTGTGGCTAACTAGAACCAATGTTGCAATTATTGTTTTGGGGGATATATTGTTGAACGTCCAGAAATAATCTCAAGAAAAATATTGGAAATTGTCAGAAACTATTGGAAAGGATAAACTTGGATTTGAAAAACTCAAAAAATATTGTAAACATTAGAAACCTGAAAAACTAAGAAAACTCAGAAATCCCAAGAGAAATTAGAGATATTTTCAACAATATAGAATGGAGAACCTACATTACTGTGTTATTTTTAGTCATAGATACTTGCAAAGAACCAGTTATAGCATTCATCTCTGACTGACGAATGTAAATAATGCAACTCCAGCCAAAACATTTCCCATAATCAAATAGAACCGACAATAGAGTATAGACCTAACACAATTCATTGTAGGTGGGAAAACTAGCAAGGGACTTTAAGAGGTGAAAAGACACCCAACGCATCAAGAGTTTGAAATACATAGATGATATAACAGATTTTCTCCTCTACAAAAAATCAACATAAAAGGGCAAAGTTCTGTTTATCCTATATCATAATATATATATCTATATATATATAATTAATATCATGTTAATTAGTGAGATTAATAGTAATTTGTTATAGAAAAAGAGAAACAACTTAATTCACTAGTTGTAAGATTTGTAGATGTTTATTATCAAGAAACATTGTAGAGACTTCTCATAACTCATCACTATGAATCTGCGTGCTTTTGATTTAAACAAACAAATAAAGCTTCCCAATTATTCACTGCAAATCCACTCTAAATTCTAATATAGAGCATTCTTAATAACTACAAGGTGCATGATCCATACAGAATTATATTGAAGGGTGATAGGGCATTGGTTGAGCACCTGCCTTATAGGCATGAGGTTGGTGGTTCGATTCCTTCGTGCCCTCTTTATATTCTGAAACCACTAAAAAGAGATAAATGACTAAAAAATGAATAAACTTTGCATATAAATGACCACCAATACAACATGAGAGATAAGTGACCAAAATATGCATATAAATGACCACTTTTGAGTTGGCGATCCCTGGTAGCAAATTAGCGGTCATTTATCACGTGACAAAAAATGTGGTCATTAATTGTGACAATTAATGACCAAATATATGACCACAAGATAAGCTATAAATGACCCAACTAAATATGACCACATTTTTTGTCGCATGATATATGATCGCTAATTTGCTACCAGTGGTCACCAACTCAAAAGTGGTCATTTATATGTTGATTTTGGTCGTTTTTTTGGTCACTTATCTCTCATTTTGTACTAGCGGAGGTTTTATAGTTTTGAACTCCCATGAGATTTCATCATACGGTTTGTATTTCCTCTTTTTAGGATTGCAGCGCTATCATTGCTGTTACTGGAATTATTATGTTTCCTTCTATGTGTTTTAACATCAGCTTCAGAAGAGAAATTCCTTTCATATTTAGAGAATTTTAACTTCTTACCTTTATGTTTATAAGACATAGTCCCATATTCGGATTTAGATTCTGTTCTTTTATCTTTTCCCTCATTGTGAAATTTACCTAGTAAAATTTGATTTAGTCATTCCCGTGCCTTCAAAATTCTTTCATTTTCTTCCTTAACACTTTTTCATTTAAGCCTGTAAATATTTAATAGTTTGAAGAAGTTCAGATGAATTATCATTTAATTCCACCAATATATTTTCTTCATTAACATTTTCACATTCATGACTATTTTGTTCATTATGATGGGATCCATCATCGGCAGATGCCTCTGCTCTGTCCATTTCCTGCAAATTAGATATCGAATGTTCTGTACAGAAACAATTTAAAACAAAAATCAGTGACTGTGTGTTTTCTATTTTATCGGAATGTGGGAGTTGAGCCACTTTCAGGCCTAGTGTTTGAACTTGCACTCTGATACCACATGTAACACCTCCAAAAATTAATCAAAATTTAAAATTTTCTACATAGTGTAAATGCTAAGATTTACTATGCGGAACCTATACTTTTGAACGTTTAACTTTTATTGATTTTAATTTAATTAAAGAATGTCACCCATGATTACATATGACGATACTCATCTATAATTTGACAGACTTATGTTTAATTTGAAACTACAATACTTACGTTTGTTTCTCATCTCGCATAGACATATTAAAGAGTGTTAATTAATTGATTGTCTATATTTTGTATTGTCGACACTTATTTGATTACAAAAGTCCTTAATTATTAAATGTGTCTTAACCATAATTTAAATTATTATCGAGTCCTTTTTCTATAGATAATATAATAAATTGCGTCAACGTCGATATTTACATTGTCGTTCCTATTTCATAGTATGTTGTCTTAGTGTTTGATTCTGATTATTTTCTTATGTTTGGAAAAGGGGTTCTTAGAGCATCCCTGAGGCTTACTTAGCTATTGAAGCTAATGCACAACTGAATCACATTGTTCAGGTTACAGGTAGGGTCTCTCGTTCAGTATTTGGTTATCAATATTAAGGTTTAAATGAGCTAAGTTATAACCTAGCTATATGCATGGAAAGAATGTGACTCTAACCAAAGTTTTGGTGTTAGCAATTCGTTGAGACCTTTTTAATTAACCCAGAGTTTGGGCACTTTGCAATAATATAACTCTTTGGAACCGATGTTGTAAACCAAACTATATGGTAGTGGTTAAAAGATTAAAAGTGTAGTGGTGTCCAGGAAAGGTTCATTTATGAGGCCACGTGAAGGTTGGTGAGTGAACTCCACGTAGGGAGACAAAACCCTAACCCTTCATTGTGGATGGTATTGTTACTTGCTTGCATGTTTGAGAGTTGGAGAGTCAAGCTCTCTCGGTCACCATGGCCGCAATGGCATACCCTGTACAATCTCAACGTTATACTACTCACAGAAGTTGGTTCTCAATCTTCCAATATTTCCATCATGTCGCAATACTTAGCCTTGGTTCAGTCGTATGGAGAGCTACACTTTTGGCTTCGAGTTCACAACTGTTACAAAGGTAATATATGGTATTAACCTATATTTATTTAGTTTCTTTTCAAACTTTTGATTGTATTAAAATATCATTTGAATTTTACTGGCAGTTGTATGCGTTGGCAGGATCTTTCCCCGGCTGTTCCCCGGTCTTGACTTGTGTTCTCAGCCACTGCAATGTTGAGACGAGGTGACTTCAGTGGTTTGGAAAACCATGGTAAGCCTTGGGCCTTCTCAACGACCCTCTATCAACACTTGTTTAGCGTGGTGCCAATGTTGGTCTGCTTTTTTTTTTTACTTATTCCTGAAAACGATATGGCAATGATATGGCAATAATGGACAACATTTTAAATGTAATTGTTTACTGGCTATAAGATGAGACTTGGGGTTTATTTTCGCAAGTAAAAAGTTATAAAAAAACACTATGTTATTATTTGTCTATTCGACACTTCTCAATATGCTAGACAAGTCGAGCCATTCGGCTATGTTAATATATATATATGCTCTGTCTGTACAAATGGATTTGTCTTCCAAATTTTGGGTAAAAACACTCATTGTAAAATCATTAGGGATAAAGATCATTATTTTGGGTTCATTTATTTGGTTGCCATTACAGGCTCTATGGTGCATAATGTTATTTGATAATGATTTTGGTAATTGACTTCAAATCAATATGATTGGTAATTTTATGTGTTATGTTGTTTGATAAAATAATACCGAGACTGTTGTCTCTTTGGCATAAGTGTAAACGATGTTGAAAAGTCATTTAGACTTGGTTGTAGCAGGGTTAAACCCGAAACCCTACTGTGTGAAGGATTTGTATTGAACCTGTTCATAGATTATTTATAATATATATGTATGAGACTTGGAGGAGCTCTTGCGAGTCTCAACCACATGACCTGTACAGATACTAAAATACTAATGTGTTAATGATGCATCTTTTTAGATGGCATCCTATTTTGCTATCACATACCCAATTTCTAGACATTTTATGTTATTGAGAAAACATTATGTTTTATTTTTATTGTAAATTTTTATGACTATTGACCAAGTGGGGCCATGGATGACTATAATTAATTACTTTGAGTATTTTATTATAAATAAATAAAAGTGGAGACAAACATCCAAAGAAGATTGTTGAATGAGTGTTCATTGACCCACTAGGGGGAATGGACCGTGGTCGAGAGCAAAATGACACTTGGAAGCATCCTCAATACACTTCTAACTGTTGCAGGGGTAAACTTACCTATTTTTATGGTCATGTTCCCCACAAAAGTGGAACTGAGCAGGTGGCTCATTTACTGAAATAAACTGACCAAAGACCTAGGCATGCTACTTATCTACCCATCGAATTCAACAGGAGGCTATTCATTTCTTACCTTGTGATAATTTCTGAGCATAAGAGATTTGATGAGGGGAAAGTTAGAAGTTTTGAGTGAAATAAGACTGCATTCTGAACTAATGCAGCCACATTGTTGAGTTCAATATTGCTAAAGGCAGGAAGTGCTACTGCTAAGTACTATTGCTGAGTTGCAAGTGAATTTATTCCATTAATCCACACAGCATCTTCATCCTAGTGGTTCAGTGAACAAGCTCAGGGGTCCTAAGGTGAGTAGCTTGGCTTTCTTCAGGAGATTGGTTGGGTGGAATAGGCTCCTATGGTTGTTTGTTTCTTCTTCTACAGTTTCCAGGTTCATATTGTGTTTGCTTATTTACTTCTATCATCTTAGTAAATTAAATAGGAATGTTTATGTTATTAGTTTTTCCCATTTAATCTAAGATATTCTGCCTTAGTTAGTGAACATTTTACTTCTGTAAATTATTACTGTTGGGACAAAATGAAATATGAATGATGTAGTTAAAATGATAGAATGATTGAATATAAAATTCATTTCCTGCATTTTTCCACGCACTGGATACAGTGCCTTACTCTAGTATAGGAAAGGGTATTTAGAATAAATCAGAATGATCTTATGCAATGAATAAATTTAAATGATTAATTTTATAAATAGAGCCATGTTATTTCAGTACTGTATTATTGTCGTGTTTAAATAGACATCCTAGAATTATAAACATAAATTATAAAGGTTCCAAATACTTCAATGTTTATGCTTACAATAATATCCTATTTTTTTATTTATAAACAACAATAGTATTCTAAGTGATTCCTTTTCAAACGATAGCAGGATTAGTATAAAAAAATCAATTTATTCATCATACCAACATATCTAAATAAGCTTGATATATCATTACTGTCAACAACGAAAGTCCTTAGTAATTTTCATCATCATTTTAAACCTAATAATAATTATTATAGTAGAGAAATAATATGTTTGCACTCGCAAAAACGATTTATACATTATCAATTTACTCTATCACTATAGGTTCCAATACATATCTTCACAGGTTCCTAGTATCTATCTTAAGACCATGAAGTCACTTAGGGTCTAAACCCTAAGATTTAAATCTTCTTAACTTTTCAAGTTTCCATCCATTTTGTGTTATGAAAACAAAGGACTAGAACACACACAGGGATTTAAACCCTTAAAAAAAAAAACATTGTAAAAATTCTTGCACCAGGGTTACAAATCTAGCCTCATGACTTATTTGGAAAAGCACAACCAAAACCCTACAACTCTTCATAATACAGAAACGGGCTTTGCCCAAACATTTTCATTAACCTTCAACTTTACAAACATTTCTGAAGAGCCAAAACATCTTTTACAACTGTCAAATGAATTATTCATGGCAAAAGACTTTTGCAGTTCATACTAGTTCATTGTAAAACATTACGAGTTATAGGTCAAGGGTTCAACCCTCATTACTACTCATTATAAACCAGAAATCATTTTCTAACACCATTCATTAAACATTCTCAACAAAACGATTATGCAATATCAAATGAGCATTTCTTAACAAGTGAAATGTTATATCGTTTTCAAAACAGTCTTCTATTCGTTATTTCCACAAAAGAAAACAACATTCAATAATCCGAACAAAACATTGAGAAGCTGATGTGAGTGATAGCTCGAAGGTTGAGAACCTTGAAACAAAAATGCCTTACTACTTAAGTATTTTACAACCAAGGTCTGAGAACCTCGTTTGAATCCTGACGAAACCTATTCATAAACAACCAAATCACTGCTAAGAAAACAAAACTTGCTCAGTAACAAGTTCCTTGTGGTATTGGATAACCATGAGATGTCTCTAAGGCTTACTCGGAGTTCATTCGGAATTTATATTCGACCAACTGCAACCATTGACGAGAAGGTTCACCTGTCCAATAAACATTACAACGAAGGGTTAAACAATGAACTAAATATTAATAGCAACAAAGACAATTCTTTAAAACACCATTGAATTCTTTTGATTAGCAACGAATGCATCACCTGTAAAATTTTGGAGCACTGTTGAATACTCTGGACTCTCCAACGCAGACAGTGGAAGTGAAGTACCCACTTTAAAACTCTAAAGGATTACAACACTATACAGTTACAAAAGCTGAACCCCTTCTGCACTTACAAAATCTACCCAACGCCTACGTTTCAGGAGGGAGAACTCACAAACGAACTCCATGAAGTTAAAAACCAGTACAGCATGAAAACAAAACTGAGAACATAGCATATAAGCAAGTCAGGGTATCGAAACCCTTGAAGGCACCTTCCAGCAAAAACCCTGAAGGGTCGAGAGCATGTCGGCCTCCCCTCTTTTTCGCATAATGAACTAAATGCTGAACATTTGGGCATATCAATGCTAGGGTTAGGGTTTAACCCAAAACCCAAGATCAAACATAAGATCAACTACGCAGATCTAGCCACCGAGACGAGATCTTTTCATGGTCACAATCACAATTAATGATAGTTAAATGCTACAGCTTCCATTACACAGTTTATTGCCAACACGGAGATCCAACTAGGATCCTTTTGTATCAACCTTGCACAGCTCGACGATTTTCCACACTATGCATTCATAGTCTGTCACCAAACTCTAGGACACTTCATGTGAGACTGGGCCACGATAGTAGCCAATAAAAAATCCACTGAGATGATATTTAAAAAGCCATTAAATACTCCAACCACTAGTTCGTAGTGCATGCCAACCATCTACCTTTACAAGGTTAATACATCGTGTACCTACAGGGTTGGAAGCATATAGTAAATTACATAACGTTACATTATAACATAGCCTTGCCACATTTAATCGTAACCCAAAGTGTTAGGCTATGCACATAACACAATACGATTGGTTAATATAAATAGCCCCAACTTATAGTTTTGTGCAAATTAGAATAATTATGTATCATTCTCATATAAGGTCTGTGCACTTAGCATCTTAAGTATGTTTTGTGCATATAGTTCCAAACTTTAGTGTATTCATTTAGATGAGATACATATCATTTTTCCACATAAAAACTATGCATAAAGAATGTATATTGGAATCATAATGGTAATATATAGTTTATAAGAACTATATAATAATACTCACATAAGTGTTGCATCTATCATTTTGAAAAAGAGAAATATTACATTGTCATCTCTATAGTTTTGGAAGAGATTTTATAATGTAGAACTATGCAAATTTTCTACTGTAGTGACATAAAAATTATAGGATTGATAATACACAAACTTTTCTCCAAATTAAACTGTTATTACCACATAACGGAGGAAATCGAATGATGTCAATAAAATACCTGAGTAGATTGGCAGAGTAGATATTCTTCTACATATTCATAATGATAACTTGAAAGGCCAATATACTACTGTAAGATAAATTGAAAACACTTATGAAGGCTTCTATTGGAATTCTTTTTCTCTTACCTACTCTCTGCAAGAAGAATTAAGGAGCGTTAGCTAGCGAAAGCTAAGTAAGCCTCGGGGCTATCCAATGACCCCTTCATCATCAAAACAAACATTCAGCCTCTAGAACCAAATTTCATATTAAAGAACAAAGAATTGATGACATGGTTCTGAACATTAAATACTCAATATAGTTGAAATTCCATAACATCCGGACAGTTCAATGATGATACAATACATAACAACATTTTAGTACACTAGTTAAAGATAGTAGAAGCAACAACAGATATTTTGTTTATGAGATATTTAATCCATTAAACTTCACGACAGTTATAGAAGTGATTGTCGTTAAGCTTGTTCTATATAATAACGCCTAAGTATGTATTAAGTTAACATTTAATACTTCTGCACCACAATCATAAGCAGTTAATTCCACTCGAAATTTTTTAAATTCTAGTGGATTTTGGGGGATGTTACATTTGCTTACCTTACGGTTACTTCGACTGTAGATTCGTTTAGTTTGTTTTATAAACTCTAGGTTTTTCAAACCCTAATAGATGTTACGCCTAAGTTTGAATTTTTTGTTTTAAATATCTTCAGAAATTATTTGTGAAGTATGGATCATTCATACTTGTCTAATTCGAGCCTATCGGCAGTTAGAAGATTTATTGTATAATTCAGACTATTTGTAAACAAAATTTTGACTATGTAAAATAGAATAAAAATTTATAAAAGAATTATGATGTTTTTACTTGTTACTTATAAATGTCCAAAATCATATTCCTTTGAAATTGATATGAGTTATGTGTAGAACAATCCATGTTTTATTATTTGTATAGATTCTATGTTGATCTTGTACATTTTATCAGTATTATAATAAATTTGTATTAATGAGATAAATAAAGTTGTGCTTTGTTTAAAGGATTTGAATTGATGTGGAAAGTTTACCTATGGATGAAAGGACAGTGTTATGAGAACTTTGTTTAGATAATGTATCTATTCTGATTTTGTTCAAGCATTGTATTCATTTGATGAATTTTCAGTTATAATATATGCGTGTTGATTATCATGGGTTTGATCTTGACTATGTTAAACTTTGTGGTTATGATAATACTCATTCGATTTCCAGTGTGATTATTTTAACAATAATTACTCCTAAAATAGATTATCGTTCTATATTGTAATACTATATGAAAATAAAACTATGTACTACAACTTCTAAGTTTTTCTATGTAATTTATCACAGTATATGCTATATAAATATGCATCTGAATATTTATCGAGATCAACATTCAATCTATCAATATGAAATCATTATAATCTATCTACTTAAGTTAACTCCCTGTACTAGAGTACATCACTACTGTGACAGGAAAAATACAGGGATAATTTTAAATTCATTATTCTATATTTTCCGATCTATGCATTCCAACATTTATGCAGAAATAATTATCAGTGTTGTTTACTAATCATTCTAACAGCTAGGCTAGTATCTAGGAAGCATCAAAAAATTTAATAACATATAAATAAAATCTTTTAAGAAATATATCAGTAGATTAAAAGTCATTGAACTAGAACAATGTAGAACCTGTTTAAAACTGTGGGAATGGACAAACACCCAAAGAAGACCGTTCCTCCCAACCGTCTCCAGAAAGAAGCCAAGATTACTTGCTTTAAGATCCCCGAGCCTGTTCACTAAACCACCAGGACGAAGATACTATGTAGAATTTTATGACAATCACCTTGTATCTCAGCAATCATGAAAACTTGCATACAAAACCCTCTCTGCAAAACTCAACAAAATAATCTGACAGTCTTACTCTGTAACTCATTATAGATTCCCCTCATTGAATCCTCTTGTGTGCTCAACATAGCAGTTTCCAGCAAATCATAAGGTAAAAGTTGTGAGCCTCCTGCCCCATTCGATGGATATAAGTCTGCCTAGCTCTTTGGGTCAGTTAAAAATCATTTAATGAGCCACTTGCTCAGTTCCAACTTCCTTGGGGAACATGACCACAATTTTAGGGAGCTTGCCTCCTGTAACAGCTAGTAAGTGAGGGTAGATGCAACCACTTGTCAATTTCTTTCTACAACAGTTTAATTCCCCCTAGTGGGTCAGTGAACACTCTTCAACAATCCTCTTTGGACGAGTGTCTCCTATTTTAATTTATTAAATAATAATATTATTTAATTACAGTTATCCTTGACCATCCTTGGTCAATAATATAAAACTTTACAATAAAATTTAAAGTAATGTTTTTCCACAAACATAAAATGTTTCAAATTCTAGGTAGGTTACAAGTGGTCTAGTGATACACCCCATACCTATTGTGCTTAATGGATCATTAATTTTTGCAACCATTCCATTCTCAACAAAGGAAGCAGATTGGGTGAATTTTAGAGATATGAAATAAATTAATTACTTTTTGTCTAATTACTCTTGATAACTAAAAGTAGTAGTGCTAGCTTTGAACAAGGCTAGCACTTCTCAATTATTGGAGGAAGTTGGTTTTGGTGAGGCTTTACTGAGATGGTCTCGGAGATCTTTGGACACAGTACAGATCCCTATTTTCATTTCATGGGATCTTTGGTTCTCCAGGAATTCCTCTATCTTTCAAGAAATAGAACCTGATATTACCTCCTGTGGTATTTTGGCTTTGAAGTTACTACAACAATATCCTGCAAATTCCACAAGTTCTGTAGAGAGAAGTATTGGACAGTTTTCTTTTATTGTCAACCAGCCAATTCTCTTCTTTGATGGGGCTGCTCAGAATGGGTATTGCGTAGCAGGAGGTGTAATATATCTGAATAAGGATCACTTTTATACTATTTGCCTCAATTGTGGACTGGGTAGCAATATGAAAGCAGAATTGCTCGCGCTATGGTGTGTTCTTAGATGCGCAAATAGTTTTGGGCTTGTTAACATCAGGGTTTATGGTGACTCACGGGTCACAATAAAGTGGGCATCTAATGAATTTGAACTAAATGTTATTGACCTCTCACACTGGTGTGAGCGGACGAGGATGGAGATTGATATGCAGGATCATATTATTTTTTAACACATCTACCGTGAATTCAATACTCAGGCTGACACACTTTCAAAACAGGCATTTCTGGGCACTGAAGGTATTTTGGTATGGGAGGAATGGATGGATTCCAGCATACTGGAATATGGGGAAGTTTTATTTTTGTAAGCTATCATATGGACAGTATGTGTAGTGGATACTTTTTGTAAGACATATTTTACGGTCCGATGTATAGCACCTTTCTTGAATATATATTTTGATGTATATAGATGGAAGGAAAAAGTCATAGATGGCTGAAACTACCTTTCGCAGGAGAGGCGACAATTTTTTGTACTATTTGATTTTAAGAATAGCAATAGTACGTTTTTTTTTCGGTTGAAAAAAAAAATAAAAGTAATAGTGAGGGGCCGACCAAGTTTTAGTAGCTAGCTTTAAGGAGTTTGTGAATTAATTTAGTCAATTTTTGAATCTTTACTTATTCTTTAGAGCAAATAAGTGAATAACTTCAATTAAAATTGATAAAATCTATTTTAATGAATTCATTAATATTAACATTTAAATAAATATATAATTATAATCAATAAACTATGTTAAATTATAGCATTTCAATTATATTAAATTAATAACTTCTAATTATTATTATTTTTTGAAAATTAATTATTTACTTATTTATTTATTTATTTATTTATTTACTTACTTTCATTACTAAAAAATAATAATATTTTTACTAAATATATACCAATATAATATACTAGAGATCTTGAATGTCCTTGATCAAGGAAAAATACTAACCCAAAATTTTTCAAATGGTGAAATTATCTTATATAATTTAAAGTTTAAAATTTTATAAATTAAAAATTATATAAAATTAACATTAAAAATATTAAAAAAATGCTAAAAAAATATAATTTAATTTTTTTGAAATTACAAATTTTCATAATTAAAACTTATACAATATAAAAATCAAATTTATTTTCCATGTTAACCTTTTCACACCATATCCAAATCATACATGATAACCTTTTAATTTCTTGTCTCCAAATTGGCATTAACCATGCAATACCTTGGTAAAGTAAATACCCATGGAATAATGCAGTAGCATCATAACCTTATTAATAAATAAACACAAATTTAGTAGATTTCGCTCTCCAAAATAAATATATATATATATAACCTTTCATTCACCTCAAAATAGAAATTAAAATACATAAGATTTTTTTTTCAAAATAATGTTACTAAGCTCTCTCGATTAAATTATAATGAATGTACCATCGGGCAAAGCTGTCGAATCCAATAATTTAGTGGGGGGCCATCATCGAATCCAAAGCTGTAAAATTCATCTCGATGTGTATATAAGTTCCTTTATGTGTTATTATTTCTAATTTGCAATGTGGATGTTGCTTAGAGTAGTCAATGTCATACGAATTCAAGTAGAAAATCATTATCATCGTGGCCAAACGGAAAACAGATTCCATCTTGCGATTCGCATCACATTGGACGTTTCTGAGCATGCAGTTGTATCTGTAACACCTCCTAAAATAATAAATATTTTATTATTTTGTTGGAAAAACAATATTAAAAATAATTATTATCATTTTGTTATTTTTGACTGAAAAATAAAACAATTTGTGTTGAGGATATTATTTTTTTAAATATAATAAAATAGGAGACAAGGATGGATCTAGCTATTAAAGAGTGTCTACTGAACTACTCGAGGAAAAAACAAGTGGCAAATGATGTTAAAGATGCAGGAGGCATCATCCCTAAAAATCAAGCCATCACTCCTAGTTGAGTGCTAAAGAGTAGGAGGCTCATAATTAACCAATTCCTAGGCAAATACTATATATAGTAAGTCCATGAGCAGCACGAGGCTGGCATTGGACATTGGAGCTGAGGGGTTCTAGAGCTTGATTGTTCTAGGAATTTGGTTGAGAGGAACGGCAGAGCCATTCTTGTTTTCCCACATTGGTATCAGGTTCTTATTCTATTACTGTTAGTATTATTGTTTGGATTTAAATTGTTATCTATAAATTTTACAGTTCATTTGGAATGTATTGTTAATTTAGAGATTGATATTCTTTTAGGGTTTAAGAATCTTCTCTAATTTCTAACCTAGATTTATGTTACGATAGTTCTAGTTTTCCTTCCTTTTTATATGCAAATCCTTTTAGCAGTCAAAATAATTACTTAGAAATATATATAATAAAGATTCTGAATGATTAGCTTTAGAAACTACTATTTCAAAATACATAATCCTGTTTTTAGGAATTATATTACTTACATAAATAAATAATACGTTCAAGCTTTCAGCAGTGTTCTCAATAAGAATCCTATAGATCACAATCTCCGTCCTATTTTTGAAGAATAGTAATACATTTTGTTTTGAAGAAAAATAGAATCATTTTATCATCATAAACATTTTTTTTATATACATCAAACAAAATAAGAAATCTTCAGAAAGAAATCACTTTATTTTTTTTAGAACCCTATAAGTCGCTTAAAATAATTTAATACCTTGGAACAGATTTAGAGTTTTACCCGTTTATTATACCCTGCTAATAATAGTATTATTTTAGTTCCGGAATTACGTTTTTTAGTTTCTATCATTCACCTTCACAGCATCGTTTTTTTTATTATCAAACTAATCAAACTCACCTACAGGATTGGATGTTACTTCTTATAACTACCACTCACAGGTAGAGTACGCCTGAGAGAGTAATTTCACCATTATTAGGGGTTTCTCTCTTTCACATCTTAACTACTCACTGCAATTACAGAACTAACATTTAATTATTCAAATGAATGCATTTTTTCTTTATAACATTGCATTCTATTTTTTTTATGCCTACGACTGAACTAGGTATCGAAATTGGTAGAGTCAAGGTTGTATTCCTAAAACATTTTGATTTTATTTTTATGGAGTCAGCTAGGGTTACGGTTAAAGTAATGGCTGTAGATTCTCTAGTTTTACGTCGCCCCCATAAGTGGAATGGAGTTAAGCTGAATCACACTTGCCCTTTTTTATATCATTAAATTAACATAGTAGAAATCTACAAAGAATAACCCAGGAAAATTACAGCTATGCCTATTAAATACATTTTTTGGGGTTAATAAAATCAATTGAGGGATATGGCTTACAGCCATGCCTGTCTTTTAAAAAGCAATGCTTCCATCAATTACGAAGATGAAGAAACAAAAATTAACTAAACACACATTGGAAATCGCATCTCTTTAATTAAACAAAATATCATATTTCTTAACCCATGGAAACATTGTATAATTAGAATTTTACAGTTTGTATAGACCGGGTGAAACCCCGGGTCAGGCCTTTAGTCATCAACGCAGAAGCTAAAGTATGGCTTCACGGCTCCAAAAACGAAAGAAGGTCAACCTTGATAAACGATTACAAATGCTCTAAAAACAAAAGATATTAATTTATTTTCAAATGCAAGGGTTCAACTCAAAATAAATTTATGACCTCGCTATTTTTTTTTAAAAACGCCCAAGAGTCTGGAGCTGCAAACAACTCATAATTTGCAGGGCCGTAACTTCATCTATTGCAAACAAAGAACAAACACTCTTGCCATAGGACCTTGTGGACAGCCGTGGCTTACCCGGTTGTCTAAGTTCGACGCCATAACGATGGAAGACCTCCCTTATAGTGTGGTAGTCCCTACGCCACCTGCAACGACAGAGTTCCAACCTTTAGAAACAACAGATAGATAATTGCATTTCGCCAATCGTATAGAGCTATGGAAATATTACATTACCTTCGTTTTCCTTGTTTTGAATGCTGCAAGCCCAGACAAGTCGACCACATGCTCTTATATGCCGGTATCGTAGCCTTAGTATGTTGCAGAGGTGCAGAGATCCACGACCATGATGGCCGAGAGCTCTCCCTTTTTCTCCCAAACCCGGCAAATGATTTCACAAAACGCTCGTTCAATCTTTTGGACAGGATTAGGGCTGCATTGATTGCGTTGGTCTGTCCTCCACCCAAGCGAAACATCCTTTCAAGAATTTAATCATAAGTTACATTCAATCTTTGGTACTTGGTTAAGTTTTCGAAATCTTTGCAATAATGTGGCTAGGATAGCCGAGTCTCGATGTTAAGACTTGGTTAGGGGGAAAGTGAATGTAATCTATTGAGTTGACACTTAGGACTTCCATCCCTTTTTCCAATGTTGTACCACAAACCCTCCTTGTGACCAAGTGGACTTAAGCCTCAACTTTGGTCCTTGTCTTAGAAATAATTGTACCTATGTCCACCTAAACCCTTCTTGTGATCAAAGTGCTAATACTGGTCCTCGTCTTAGAGATGTTTTGAATGTGTCCACCTACAACTCTGTACCTAGAATAGCAAACTGTGTGTTAGATAAAAAGCTAAATAAGCCAAGGGTGTCCGAAGGTTGTACCTTAGGCGTGAAGGTTGTTCGAAAAACATTCCATTAACTAGAACCTTAATACAAATGAAGCAGATAAACAGATTAGACCTTTAAATAAATAAATGTCACACAAATTACACCACATTAATCTTTACATTTCTATGTGTGCAAAGCAGTAACCAATAATTGAAATTTTATAAGAAAAATTTATGTTGAATTTCAATTATGTTGTGGATAAGAATTTTTATTTTATTTTATGAAATTTAGGGTTATTACATATGGTATCAGAGATGTGTTACAACACTTGGCCCGAATCGGCCCAAACATTGCCGTTGTTATGAAAATATTTGTAACTAATGATATATTTATTTTGTATTTTGTTTCCTACTCTTACTAATTCCAGGATTAGAAGACAAACTGTGTTGTCAAGGATAAATAGCAGAATTTGGAATGCCTGAAGAAACAGCCCCTCGCGACCCATAAGGTACTCGAGGAAACAGACTTTGGGTACAGTTAAATGAAAGTAGAGATCCATCTGATTTACAACAAAATGTTGAAGACTTAAGGGCAAAGTTAAAAAGAGTTAGAGAAGAAAATGAACGAATAATGAAGGCTCAAGAAGAATTGACTACTATTTTACTAGCCAAAATTCATAGCAATGAAAAGGATAAACATAAAGGCACTAAGGAGGATAATGCAGCCACACCTCCTAAACCTAAAGGGAGAAAACTAGACTTTTCCAGTCATAGAGTTGAAGCTTCCAGTGAGGAATCATTGAAGCAAGAACATCAAGACCCTTGTGAAAGTAGTGACTAGCATAAGAGTAAAAGGAAGTGCAGACCATATGAGGAAATTTCGGGGGAATTCAAGAAGATCAAACCCCCCATGTTCAATGGTGAAATAGAAAAAGGTGAGGAAGCTGAAGGCTGGTTATGAGGCATGAAGAAATATTTTCAGATCTACAACTATTTTGACAAACTTAAGGAAAAAATGGCCATATACAACCTAAGTGGAAAGGCTGATATATGGTGGCAGGACATCAAAAAAGTGAAGGGCATAAAGGAACGGAGGGTAGATTGGAAAATCTTTAAAAAATTATTTAAAAAAAAATATCTATCAAAACAATTTTATGAAGAAAAGTCGAAGGAATTTTATGAATTAAGGTTAGGAGCCATGAGTATGAAAGAACTCTGCAGTAAATTTCTTAGTTTACTCCGTTATGTACCATACATAATAGAAGAAAAGCCAAAAATACAGTGCTTCCTCAGTTGCTTGCCCACTTCGTTAAAAGAATGAATTGAATTTGATAACCCAAAGACATTTGAGGAAACAATGAGGAAGGCGAACTACTATTACGAGAAAAACAAAAACAAAAGAGAAAGTATGCCAAGCTGGAATGTGAAGAAAAATGATAACTTCCAAAGGAACAATAACCATAAATTCCATCGAAGTACGAGAACTAATTACTAGGGATATAGGGGTAACAACCACAGAAATTACAAACCCCAACCCCCTGCTACAAGAGAAAAAGAACCTTTTATTAAGCATGCTACTCAGAAAGAACCATTAAAGTGTTGGGAATGTGGTGACCCACATTATTTTAAGGACTGGCCCAAAAGAAACAAAACTTATAATAAGGTACACTCTCTTCAAGAAGCCATCACAGTTGGAGATATGGCAAGTAGCATGCCTAGAATCAACGCTGCACTAGAAAATTGGTAGGGAGATCACCAAACATCCATGGTTGAAATTCCAGGTATGTTGAAGAATCGTCCTATCTCTATATTGATTGATCCGGGTGCAAGCCTAAGTTATGTAGCACCCAGAATTGTAGAATTATGTAATCTAGTACCTGAAAAATTCAAAAAATCATGGTTGGTACAGTTAGCTACAGGTACTAAACGCAAAGTCACTAGTCATGTGAAAGAGTGTGAATTTTTTATGAATGAGTTAAATACTATTGCAGATCTGAATATTATACCTTTAGGTTCTTATGATTTATTGATTGGAATGGACTGGTTAGAAGAGCAGAAGGTTATATTAAATTGTCTTGATAAAACTTTCACTTGCACAGATACTTCTCGAAATATAGTTAAGGTGACAGGAATTCCCAGAAAAACCACTCTTAGACAAATATCAGCTTTACAACTAAAAAGGTCTGTGAGAAAAGGATGTAAGGTGTTTGCTGTTTACATAATGGATAGTAGAGAATCTGAGAGTAAATTAAATTTAGATGATATACCAATTTTACAAGATTTTAAAGACATATTTCCATAAGAAATACAGGAACTACCTCCAAAAAGGGATATAGATTTCACGATTTATCTAATACTTGGAGCAATACCGGCATCTAAGGCTCCATACAAAATGAATGTAATTGAACTCACGGAATTAAAAACACAGTTACAAGAACTCTTAGATAAGAATTATATTCAGCCCAGTGTTTCCCCTTGGGGAGCACCAGTTATTTTTGTAAAGAAAAAGGATGGGACCTTGAGATTATGTATAGATTACAGGAAATTGAATAAAATGACTATAAAGAACCGATACCCCTTGCCTCAGATTGACAATTTATTCATCAACTCCAAGGGGCAACTGTCTTCTCAAAAATAGATCTAAGATCCGTTTACCATTAGGTACGAATCAAGGATGAAGACATCTTCAAAACAACCTTCCGAATTCGTTATGGTCATTACGAGTTTGTTGTAATGCCATTTGGCTTAAAACACACACCTGCAGCTTTCATGAATCTAATGAATAATATTTTTAATGATTACTTGGATAAGTTCATAGTTGTCTTCATTGACGACATTCTGATTTATTCAAAGAATGAACAGGAGCACAAAGAACATTTAAGAACAGTATTGAAAGTTTTAAGAGAACAAAAATTGGTTGCTAAGTTCAGTAAGTGTGACTTTTATAAAGACCGAATTCATTATCTAGGACACATGGTGTCTAAAGATGGAATTTCGGTCGACCCCGATAAAATTAAGGCTATCATGGAATGGTCGGTCCCTAAAAATGGAAGTGACATAAGGTCTTTTATGGGGATGATGGGGTACTATCGGAAATTCATCGAAGGTTTTTCGAAAATAGCTTACCCCATAACCTCACTGCAAAAGAAAGGAAAAAGGTTTGACTGGAATAAAAAATGTATGGAAAGTTTTAGTAAATTAAAACATCTTTTAACTACTGCTCCTATTTTGAAAATTGTCGACCCTTTAAAAGATTTTGTTGTATGCACGGATGCATGTAACGAAGGATTAGGCGGAGTACTAACTCAAGAAAATCATGTCATAGATTATGAATCTCGAAAATTAAAAGATCATGAAAAAAACTATGCTACGCATGATCTAGAACTTGCTGCAATTATACATGTCTTAAAAATGTGGTGACATTATTTAATTGGAAGAAGATTTATACTCATGTCAGATAACGTGAGCTTAAAATACTTATTTGACCAATAGAATTGAAATGCTAGACAAGCCAGGTGGCTGTCCTTTTTAAGCGAATATGACTTTGAAATAAAACACATAAAAGGAAAAGAAAACAAAGTTTCAGACGCGTTAAGCCATCATGCAAACTTGTTGTATGCAAGTAGTAATTACGAATCTGATCTAGAAAAACAGATTTTAAATGTGGAAAATTTTGATAAAGAATACCAGATTTTAAAGAAGACAATTGCTGAAAATGGAAGTACTTGGTTAAAAATTGATTTCCATATGAATGAAAGAAGATTATTGTTGTTTAAAGGTAGACTTTACATACCCAATTCTACAGAAATCAAGTTGACTGTCTTAAATGAATTACATAAACAACCCTATTCAGGGCACCCAGGGTATCAAAGGATGATTACCATGGCTAGGAAGGATTTATATTGGCCAAACATGAAAAAAGAAATAGCAGAATACTTAGCTCATTGCTTAGAATGCCAGCAAGTCAAGGCTGAACACCAACAACTAGCAGGATTGTTGCAGCCATTACCCGTTTCGAAATGGAAATGGGAAACGATCAGCATGTATTTTATAACCGGGTTACCAAGAAATTTCAAACAACATGATTCGATCATGGTTGTAGTAGACAAATTAAGCAAAGATGATTACTTTATTCCTGTGAAGTATACATATAAAGCTGTTAACATTGTAGATATTTTTATGAAGGAGATATTGAGGCTGCATGGCATACCAAAGGTGATAGTCTCAAACGGAGACGCAAAATTTACAATTAATTTTTGGAAGGCTTTATTTAAAGGATTGGGAACACACTTGAATTTCAACATCGCATACCATCCACAAATAGATGGGAAAACTGAAAGGGTAAACCAAACCTTGGAAGACATGCTGAGAATGTATGTTCTGAACAAACCTGGTAAATGGGAAGATTATTTACATTTAGTCGAATTTGCTTACAATAATAATTTCCAAGTTTCTGTAGGTATGAGTCCATTTGAAGTTTTATATGGACATAGGTGCAACACTCCAATAACTTGGAGCAGCCCAGTAGATAGGTTGATGCTAGGACTTGAACTTTTGAGGGAAATGAAACTAACTTTGCAACAGGTACAACAGAATTTAAAGGCTGCCCAAGACAGACAAAAAAGTGTAATGTCCCCCATTTTGACCCTTGTAATATTTTGGGCTATAATGTAAATAATGTATGCATATTATGTATGATTCCTAGCGTGGAGCTCAAGGCCAAGGCCCCGCTAGTGAACGCTCGATCTAGAAGAGACAAGTATTTGAAATTATGCTACCCATGTGCTAGTGAACCATGGGAATTGTAAATATTCATTTTAATATAAAATCCCACAACTAGCTATGCAATGCAACAAGAGATGGGGGCATGATGTTACAAGGAAATTGGGAGGGAAATATTCAAACCCTTGAGCCAATCAAGTTAAGCCAAGTGTCAATGAGAGAACCCATCAAACCCTCAACTTTCGATGTTGACTTTTGTACCCAATCATTGATTTCTCCCAAGAGTTGGTTGAGGTAGTTAATGCCTTGGGGAATGGAAGGTATGGCTGTCCAAATTTGGGTATGGGAAAGCCACCCTGCATGGAAAAATGCTTTTTTCTTCTTGGGCAAGAAAAGGGCCATGAATTGCTCCCCAAGCCATTACCCATCAACTAGCTTTGCTCTCCCACGAGTTTAGAGCTACCTGGACATTTTCTCCATGGTTTTTGTTGTGTTTACTTCATTATCATAGCTGGGAAGGGCATTTTTGTGTTGTATAACAGTGGGGAAAGAAAGGGAAATCGATTTGGGGACCATAGAGACTGTCTTGGCTCACTGATTGCTGGTATATATGTGGGAGAAATCGTTTTCTTCCCTATGGTCGATTTTCCCTCTCACAAATCTATTTTTGGTGTGCCTACGTTTTTGGGAAAACCCCTGTCCATCTAGTTCCTAAGCCCCATTGCTGAAATTGTGTTTCCCAACCCATATATGAGTTTTAGGTGCAAGATAATACTAGGGTTGAGTTGGGTATCCATTTCTTTGGGATGTGCTATGCTTGAGGGCTCCCTTTCCCTTGTAGATATCATGCTCAGCTTGGGGGTGGTCTCTGAGTGTTGAAAGAATATAGGTTGGGTAGAGACCTATGGCTGGGAGGAACGTTGCACCGACATAGCTAGTTGTTTGGGACAACATTGCATCAAGATGAGTATTTTATTGTGTATTTACTTCTGCAAATGTGTTAATTTGTTGATTGTGTCAAATTGAATAACAGACATGTAATATGTGTGTGGATTAGTTCATTTCTGTTGTGCATGTTTGTTTGATTTCCATCTGCACACATCTCTTTTATGGCTGTGAATCTAATGACTTGGCTGAGTTTTATGAAAAGCCCCATAGAACAGCATCAGGTTCCCTTCCTTGCATTGGGTCCAAGGGTGGGGACATTACAAAAAGTTATGATGATCTAAAATGAACTCCTAGAGAGTTCTAGGTGGGTGACCACGTATATATAAAGGTAAATCCTAAGAAAAGTTCCTTAAGATTGGGAAATAATTAAAAATTGGAACCTAGGTATTGTGGACCATTCGAAATTTTGGCAAGAATAGGTCCTGTTGTATATCAATTAGCATTACCACCTAACATTATGGTGCATAATGTGTTTCATGTGTCAATACTGAAAATATATGTTCATAATGTCTCACACATTTGATTGGAATGTGATCCAGGTGGAACCAGAAGGAGAGTTCCACGTGGGACCGGTACACATCCTCGACAAGAGAGAAATCACTCTCCGGAACCATATCATTGGACAAGTCAAAGTGCAATGGGAGCACCTTAGTCTGGAAGAATCTATTTGGGAACTAGAGAGCGATATGCGGGAGGCATATCCGAACTAGTTCCAAGAAGGTCTTATGGAAGAATAAAAAGGAATGTTGTAACACCGAGGACGGTGTTAGCTTCTAATGGGAGGTGTATGTAACACCCTCAAAAATAATAAATATTTTATTGTTTTGCTAGAAAAGAATATTAAAAACAATTATTATTTTTTTTTATTTTTAAATGAGAAGTAAAAAATAAAACAATTTGTGTTGAGGATATTATTTTTTTTAAATATAATAAAACAGGAGACAAGGATGGATCTAGCTGTTGAAGAGTGTCTACTGAACTACTTGAGGAAAAATACAAGTGGCAAATGATGTTAAAGATGTAGGAGGCATCATCCCTAAAAATCAGGTCACCGCTCCTAGTTGAGTGCTAAAGAGTAGGAGGTTCATAATTGACCAAGTCCTAGGAAAATACTACATATAGTAAGTCCATAAGCAACAGGAGGCTAGCATTGGACAGGGATTGAAAGTTATAATGCAAGAGATGGCGCATTGGGGATTTTTGCTCAAGTAGTTCATCCGACAAGCTCGAGGGTTCTGGAGCTTGATTGCTCTAGGAATTTGGTTGGGACGAACGACAAAGCCATCCTTGTTTTCCCACATTGGTATCAGGTTCTTATTATGTTACTATTAGTATTATTGTTTGGATTTAAATTGTTATCTATAAATTTTACACTTCATTTGGAATGTATTGTTAATTTAAAGATTGATGTTCTTTTAGGGTTTAAGAATCTTATCTAATTCCTAAGCTAGATTTCTGTTACAATAGTTCTAGTTTTCCTTCCTTTTTATATGGAGATCCTTTTAGTAGTCAAAATAATTACTTAGAAATATATATAATAAATATTCTCAATGATTAGCATGAGAAACTAATATTTCAAAATATAGAATCCTATTTTTAGGAATTATATTACTTACATAAATAAATAATACATTCAAGCTTTCAGCAATGTTCTTCATAAGAATTCTATAGATCATAATCTCCTTCCTATTTTAGAAGAATAGTATTTCATTATGTTTTTAAGAAAAATAGAATCTTTCTATCATCATAAACATTTTTTTATATACTTCAAACAAAATAAGAAATCTTCAGAAAGAAATCACTTTATTTTTTAGTACCCTCTAAGTCGCTTAAAATACTTTAATACCATGGAACAGATTTAGGGTTTTACCCATTTATTATACCCTGCTAATAATAGTATTATTTTAGTTCCAAAATTACGTTTTTAGTTTCTATCATTCACCTTCGCAACATCATTTTTTATTTATTATCAAACTAATCAAACTCACCTACAGGATTGGATGTTACTTCTTATAACTATCGCTCAGAGGTAGAGTACGCCTGAGAGAGTAATTTTAAGGCTATTGGGGGTTTCTCTCTTTCACATCTTAACTACTCATTGCAATTACAGAACTAACATTTAATTAATCAAATGAATGCATTTTTTTCTTTATAACACTGCATTCTATTTTTTTTTATGCCTACGACCGAACTAGGTATCGAGACTGGTAGAGTCAAGGTTGTATTCCTAAAACGTTTTGATTTTATTTTTATGGAGTCAGATAGGGTTATGGTTAAAGTAATGGCTGTAGATTCTCTATTTTTACGTCACCCCCATAAGTGGAATGGAGTTAAGTTGAAGCACACTTGCCCTTTTTGATATCATTAAATTAACAGAGTAGAAATCTACAAAGAATAACCCAGGAAAATTACAGCTACGCCTATTAAATGCATTTTTTGGGGTTAATAAAATAAATTACTATATCAAACATATCAACCTGTGCGAAATAAATTCAGGGATATGGCTTACAGCCATCCCTGTCTTTTAAAAAGTAATGCTTCCATCAATTACAGAGATGAAGAAACAAAAATTAACTAAACAAACATTGGAAATTGCATCTCTTTAATTAAACAAAATATCATATTTCTTAACCCATGGACACATTATATAATTAGAATTTTACAGTTTGTATAGACCGGGTGAAACCCCAGGTCGGGCCTTTAGCCATCAACGCAGAAGCTACAGTACGGCTTTGAGGCTCCAAAAACGAAAGAAGGTCAACGTTGATAAATGATTACAAATGCTCTAAAACCAAAAGATATTAATTCATTTTCAAATGCAAGGGTTCAACTCAAAAGAAATTTATGACCCTGCTGTTTTTTTTTTAAAACGCCCAAGAGTCTGGAGCTGCAAACAATTCATAATTTGCAGGGCCGTAACTTCATCTATTGCAAACAACTAACAAACCCTCTTGCCACAGGACCTTTTGGGCAGTTGTGGCTTACACCATTGTCTAAGTTCGACGCCATAATGATGGAAGACCTCCCTTATAGCGTGGTAGTCCCTAGCCACCTGCAACGACAGAGTTCCAACCTTTAGAAACAACATATAGATAATTACATTTCACCAACCATATAGGGTTATGGAAATATTACATTACCTTCGTTTTCCTTATTTTGAATTCTGCAAGCCCAGACAAGTCGACCACATGCTCTTATACGCCGGTATCGTAGCCTTAGTATGTTGTAGAGGTGCAGAGCTCCACGACCATGATGGCCAAGATCTCTCCCTTTTTCCCCAAACCCGGTAAATGATTTCACAAAACCCTCGTTCGATCTTTTGGACAGTATTAGGGCTGCATTGATTGCACCTGTCTGTCCTCCACCCAAGCAAAACATAAGTTATATTCAGTCCTTGGTACTTGGTTAAGTTTTCGAAATCTTGACAATAATGTGGTTAGGATAGCCGAGTCTGGATGTCAAGACTTCGTTAGGGGGAAAGTGAATTTAATCTATTGAGTTGTCACTTAGGACTTCCACCCCTTTTTTCCCATCTTGTACCACAAACCCTCCTTGTGACCAAGTGGACTTAAGCCTCAACTTTGGTCCTTGTCTCAAAAATAATTCAAGCTATGTCGACCTAAACCCTTCTTGTGATCAAAGTGTTAATACTGGTCCTCGTCTTAGAGATGTTTCGGATGTGTCCACCTACAACTCTGTACCTGGAATAGCAAAGTGTGTGTTAGCTAAAAAGCTAAGTAAGCCAAGGGTGTCCGAAAGTTGTCCCTTAGGCCGGAAGGTTGTTCGAAAAACATTAGATTAACTAGAACCTTAATACAAATGAAGCACATAAACAGATTAGACCTTTAAATAAATAAATGTCACATAAATTACAGCACAGTAATCTTTACATTTCTATGTGTGCAAAGCAGTAACCAGTATTTGAAATTTTATAAATAAAATTTATGTTGAATTTCAGTTATGTTGTGGATAAGAATTTTTTTTTTTTAATGAAATTTAGGGTTATTACAATATCCAACTCTATTGTCACAGGGAAAGACAGGTTCACACAGACACATGATCAATGTTGCAGTTGCTGGGTCCTTTGTCAAGAGCTTTAATGGCTGTCGGTAGGACATTGATAATCATGGCGCACACTCCTTTGTCAAGAGCTTTAATGTCGGCAGGACATTGATTGATTAGAGATTTGATAGGTCTTGGTCACACAATGAAAAATGAGAAGTTTCTATTTGTCAACCATGGTAAAAAAGAGGAAGTTTCTATTTGGCTTCCTCCCTTCGTTCAAACCAGGATGGAAAACCAGCTTCCATGGTAGCAGTGGAGCTATGAACGAATTTCGGAGTTTTCACACGTAAATATTGAGCACGGCTGAAGCTTGAAAATGGCCTTCGACTAATACGCCATTTAATTGAAATTGGTAGACATTATAATGGGCGTATATTATTTCATATACATTTTTCCCTTTGGTAGGTGGGGATCCATTATTATCGAGTATATTATTTAGTTGAAATCATTTAAGCATTTATATTTTAATAGTTTATTATAAATTTGTAATTTAAAAAAAAAATAAAAAATTAACAATCCATTATCATACAATATTTTATAGGCTGAACAGAATTAAAATAGTCAATAAATTTGTTGATGATGAAGTAATAATAAGATATATTAGATGAAGTATTACCTTACAAATGAAATACTATAATAAATGATTAATATCTTAACTCTTTGAATGTGGTGACAACAAATTTAAATCCAACTTATTCTGGTTTTAACGTTCTTTTCAATGACAATGATCTTTCATTTCACTCTACTCTTTACTCTTTGAATGTGGTGACAACAAATTTAAATCCAGCTTATTCTGGTTTTAACGTTCTTTTTAATATAAAACTGCATACTTGAATAAAATTTCTAATGCGATTAGCTTCATTATTTGCATAAAGCTTCTATTGCGCTGCTTATCTTCTCTCTCACATGGTGAATTGTTATTATTTTTGTGATATATCTACCTTGGATGCTGAATTGTACATATTTTTGTGATAGATACAACTGCTACCTACATGCAGTGATGGAATTTGACGGTTGAATTGCCCGTCAGAGGCCAATTTGACCGTCAAATACGGTTAACATTTCAGCCAGGCCGTCACAAATTGGCTTGTAACATGGAAAACGTTCCAAGATTTAATTAAAACCGGCAATTTTGACGGGTGTCCGTCATTTGAATTTCCTACACTGCCTACATGGTCATGTACTTTGTAAGGTATAATTTCCATTTGAAAACTGAAGTTTAAAAATTTGTGATGTTATTACTTAACTGCTCTATTGAAAAGTGCCTCCGTCAACAAAATCCTTATCCTCTCACGATTTTTCTGTGGAATTCTAGAAGCACCCGTCCACAGCTACTTGCTATCCACTAAATTCAAATGAAAAATGAAAGCGATAGACAATCAATCATATTACTTTTTAATCTTATATAGTTTTTAATACAATTAATTTTAGAAGTAGTTTAAATATTTTAGAAGCAGTTTAATGCTCTGCTCAATGGCCACCACACCCATCTATCGTTGATACTCCCGACAAAACCTAATCAATGATATAAAAAATATTACCTAACCCTTTACAGACAAGACTTGTGGCTGCGGCGTAGTTTTTGAATGTCTCCTTGCCAGCTCGTAAGTACCTACCACACTGCCCATTGTGGTGTCCTAATGCCGCCTACGTAAACCTAAACAAATCATGCCTACCAACAAACCATAGAATTTAAAGCTGGGATGCATCTTCAGCTGTTCTCTTCATAAACCTGAAAAAATCATAGAATTTAATGCTGGCATGAACCTTCAGCTCTTCTCTGCATAAACCTAAACAAATCATGACTGTTGACCCATCATAGAATTTAAAAGGCATATATATTATGTTTATGTTGTGTGTGTTTATTAAAGAATGGTGGATGCTATTATATTTACAGAACTACAATCATTATATTCAATGTTATAATGGAAGTCTAATTCATAATATACATCTCCGCTGTAAAGGACAAGACCTTTCGAGAGATTATGCCATTTACAATAGTTTGTAAGTTCCAATGATTTTAGGGTTATGATGGGTGTGGATATTTTGTAATATTTCAATTACTCTATTTTTTAATTTTTATTAGAGAAGTTCACGAAATATCATAATAGATTTCGCAATAGCACAATCTCAGCAACTTTTTTTTATATTTTATTAGAGAAGTTCATGAAATATCATAATAGATTTCGCAATAACACAATCTCAGTAATTCTTTTTTAATTTTTATGAGAGAAGTTTATGAAATATCATAATAGATTTTGCAATATCTTTAGGTTTAATATATTTTAAAGTTAGGTATACTAATTATTATTATTTGTACATATATAATCAAATAACATTTTTAAATTTATATTACTATTTCTTAAAAAAAAATTATGAAACATACATAATAATAAAATAAAACATTCAAGGTTGTATTTAAAGTCTTCACACAAATAGTTTGATTTGTTAAATAAAATATCATAATATTAATATTATAAGATTGTTATTAAGAGATTAAAATTTTTATTTTAACAATGTTAATATAAATATAAATGTTATTAACTAATCTTAATATTGATATTACTATTTATTAATATTAATATCTATACTAATAATATTATTAATATTAATCATATTGATATTATAACATTGCTAATAATAAAAATAAAAATAATTTTATTCTTAAAATTTATTAAAGTCAATTTTCCATAATAATATTTTAAAATTGATAATGATATTATAACATTGTTAATAATAAAAATAATTATATTATTATTCTTAAAATTTATTAAACTCAATTTTCCATAATAATATTTTAAAATTGATAATAATATTATAACACTGTTAGCAACAATAACAACAAGATAATATTATAACATTCATATTATTGTAGTAATATTAATATAAGCATTTATAACAATATTGAATATATGTTCGCTTAAATATATGGTTAGTTAATGGTTTTCTATGTTAATATGCAATAATATTAATGTTTTTTATATATTATATTATTGAATTCAATAATGTTAATATTAATATAAATATTAAAATTAACTCATGTTAATATTAATATTACTATATTAATTAATTAATTTGCAATATCTTAAATGATGAATTATTTTAACAAAATTTCAAACCATAGCCCTTGAATAAACGCCCAAATAACTAGATATCCAATAAGTATTTTGATCATAAAATTGGATTTACAATGAGATTGGGCCATTTCTTCATGTAAGTAATGATATTTAGTTTAACATTTTAATTATGTGTAAAAAGAAAATCATAATGATAAAATTATTTACTTAAATAAATTAATATAATAATTTTCAAAAATTTAAATAATAGGTTTATACTTATATTATTTATTCAATTTCAAAGAAGCAAATAATAAGTTTATACTTTTACTATTTATTGAATTTCAAAGACAGAAATAATAGGTTTTTCCTCAAATTACTTATTCAACATTCTTAACATTGTAATTCATTGTCCACATTACTTCTCAATGTTCTTGGCATTGTAATTCTTTGTCCACATTACTTCTCAATGTTCTTGGCATTGTAATTCTTTGTCAACAATATCAAATTACTTATTCAATTTTCAGAAAGCATTCGTTAAGGTGTTTGTCATGCAGTACATTGGCTATGATGCCTCCATCAAGAAGGTCATCAACTGAAACTAGGATGTCGAGGATGTTATCAACGATGTTGAGGATGTCACCATCATTGTTATACATAGCAAGACCTGAGTTGTATACCATGATGTTATCAACGATGTTGAGGATGTCACCATCATTGTTATACATAGCAAGACCTGAGTTGTATACCATCCTTCCTTCATCAATGAGCAAGTACTAAAGTTGCGCAAGCATCTTGTGCACCAAATAATCATGCCGTATTTAGAGTGGTGGTATTGTGATTTGGAATTTCAAAATGCATGCCAAGTGTTTCATGAAACACTTGCATTCAAAGTGTTTGATGAAATGTCCATCTCAAAAAGTGTTAGACAAATCCCCTAACCAAGTGTTTGAATAATTGTCTACTCAATGAGATTTTTTTCATATGATGCTAAAGTCTCTATGGAAATACCATCATTTTGTGTGTGAATTCAAATGATTTTGTGGGAGTTCATATGGATCATCCGTGTCTCATCCTTTGCGATAAGAAACTAGAAGACCGATCTTTGTTGTCTGAATAGAGCTTATGCAAAGATCACACTATTCATTTGGTATTACAATTGCGAAGAGGAGAGATGGGGTCAAGAATGCCTTCAAATTCCAATCTTATGTCATTTAGGGATGTGGTAAAAAAAATTCTACCAATCCCAATGCTTCAAATCATTTTCCTCTTCATATTGATTTATGGTGGATCATGATGGAGAGGTTGTAATGTTGGAGATCACAACACCAAAGATAACCCAACTACATTAATTATATGAAAAAAATCAATTATATGTAGATTTAATGGGTATTGGCCCTGTACAATGACATTATTTCACTGAATTGGTTAGACTTGGACAAAGAATTGTGAGATCTCTCTTTTCTCCAAGAAATTTCTCATTTTTTTCAATTATATGTTCATTATAACTATGAGCAAGTTTTTGAGGAGGGTCCTTGTTCTGGAGAAGTACAAGACCTTTTATAACTCCTTGATAACCTGAATTTGATCCTAACAGTATGTCAATTGATTACTATGCCAGTATTATTACTAACATATCATATCATATAAAAATTTTACTAACATATCATACCATTGATATCAAATATGTAATTATACTAACATTAATGCAAATGGTAACAGTAATATTATTAATTTTAATATTAAGAACATTGATATTGATATTAATATTAATCATATTAATAATTTTATTTATAAGATTAATAAAATTAGCATTAATATTATTAACATTAAGAACATTAATATTAATTTTTAATGTCACTAAAATTAATAATAATATTAATAACAATAATATTAATATTTGTATTAAACATTAATGTTTGATAATATTAATATTAAGAAACATTAATATTAACGTTTATGTTGATTATGTTAACACCAACGTTAACATTAACATTAATTAATTGTCATAATTTTTTACATTATTACTCTATCATGTTACTTCTCTCATTGTCCATGCTATTGTCTTTTTCATGTTCTTTCTTTCACTATCATTGGTTTTTTTCTCAGATTGATGTTAATGATGTTGCAACTATTGCATTTCAAAATCTATATCATCAACCACAAAAATAACCTTATAAATTGTTACTCACTCACTTCCATAGTTTGACATAATATTGAAATTTGATTTTATGTGATTAGTGTTTAGTGCTTAGAAGTTTGTAAATAACATAATATGGCATTGTCAACGATGGTCAATCATAGTTAACCACTATCAACCATGGTCAAAATAGCAAAGCACACTTAATATGATGATGTTTCATAACCATATTGAGATGCTACAATCCAACATAATGCTTCAGAAATCTTACATTGTATCGAAACCTTTACTATGTTTGTAATGCATCATAACCATTCAAATGAATAATTGCAATCCAAATTTCAACCTAGATAATATCACAATGCAAGATATCCATAGTGGACCACTACAACCAATCGAATGCAACCACAATCAACATAAGGGAACATACTCAACATAAGTCAACCATGGTAAACATCAACCATAAGGAAATCTTGAAGTAAACCTTGCTTAAAGGTCACCTATAGATTGAAGTCAACTGTGGATTGGAGTCAACCTCAAATTGAATTCAACCTTCGATTGAAGTCAACTTTACTTAAAATTCAATTATGGATTGAAGAAAACCTTGATTAAAAGTGAACTAGGGATTGAAGTCATCCATAGTTCAAATTCAATCAACCACTTTTAAAAATGTGGTTATGGATTAAAGTACAAAATGGTTCACAGTCAACATTCAAACCATAGTTGACTTCAATCCAAGGTTAACTTCAAGCCAAGCTAGACTACAATCTAAATAGACTTCAATCCAAGCTTGAGCTCAATCGTAGGTTGACTTCAATCCAAGGTTGAATTCAATCCATGGGGGACTTCAATCCAAGGTTGACATGAATACAAGGTTGACTTCGATCCATGGGTTGAAATCAACCATGGATTGAAGCTAAGCTTGGATTGAATTCAACCTTGATTAAATATCAATTATGGTTTGAAGTCAACCTTAGATTGAATTCATCCTTCAATTCAAGTCAACCTTCGATTCAAGTCAACTATGGATTGAAGTCAATTATGAATTGTAGTCAACCATGGATTGAAGTCAACCATAGATTTAAGTCCACCATGGATTGAAGTCTACCTTGGATTGAATTCATGCTTGGATTGAAGTCAATATTGGATTAAAGTCAACCTTTCTTAAAATTCAACTATGGATTGAAGTAAACTTTGATTAAAATTCAACTATGGATTGATGTCAACCTTGCTTAATAGTTAACTATCGATTAAAGTCAACCATTACTTAAAGTTAGTCAAGAGTTTCCTATGTATTTGATTTGAAGGAGTGCCAGATTTTAGAGAAGCTTCTGAGTTTTCCTTTAAATATTCTTCGATTTCTTTCCTTCCAGATGTTCCAACTGACAAAGCCTGGAGTGAGATCCCAAATACGGTTTAGAAAATTGCTTTGGAATGGATGGTGATCCCAAATGGAGATGGTGTTGACAATGTCTCTAGGTGTTCTGTTCATGCATTGGAATTTTTCAGCTATAAGATTCCAGAATTTCGCAGCCATGTCACATGAGTCTAGAAGGTGTTTGGTGTCCTCAGCATGGGAGCTGCACATGATGCACTAGGAAGGCCCATAGAAACCTCTTTTAAGGAGATTGTCCCAGGTGAGGATCTTATGGTGAGCAAGCTGCCAAATAAAAGTTGCAACTTTAGGCCAGAAATTCGAGCTCCAGATCTTTTTCAAGATTAGATCTTGAGGGTCCTCATTTTCCTGAGTTTTGACATAGTATGCTTCTTTTACAATAAAAGTGCCTTTGGTGGAGAGCCCCATATAAGAATGTCATGGTCTTGATTAAACTTCTGATGACGAGTCTATAGTTCAACCCAAATTAACTCTGCACTGATCAAGGGTATTAGAGTGTCCTAGTTCTTTGGATTTTTCCAGATTCTGTTGCCAAGTTGGTCATCCTGATGCCAGTAGTTTCTGATAGTGTCTTTACCTTTCACCTGAAGATGCTGAGAAAGGTATAGATGTGCAGTAATTGAGCGCATGCTTGGCCTTTGTTTCCAGGAATCATGCCAAAAAAAGGCCTAGTTGCTTGCACGAACTTCCCAAAAATTGTGTTGTTGTACCAATGCATGCTGACTATTGGCGGCATGCCAAATGAGGGATCCTGGGGGGTCCATATTGTAACAGATTCTCTATAGAGGGGCCCAGGTGTCGGGAAAGGACTTTGAGAGAGTTGGTGGAGACCAAGGTTTTAATCGTGCGACTTAGGCCTTCCATCATAAGAATAAAGAGGAAGGGAGAGAGGGGATCACCCTAATGAATTCCTCTAGAAGGAGAGAAGGTGGAAAAGGGATAGCCATTGACCGGGATAGAGAAAAAAGAGGAAGAGGTAAGGTTGAGAATCCATTGAATCCACTCATTGCAAAAGCCATAGGCTTGAAGTAATTTTTCTATGAAATCCCAGCTGAGTTTGTCGAAGGCTTTGGAGAGGTCCAATTTGACAAGCATGCCAAGAGTTTTGGTAGTTTTTAGGGAGTGAATCACCTCATGAGCTAAAATGATTCCATCCAAGATTTGTATGCCTTCGACATAACCTGTTTGCTCCGGGGAGATGAGGATTGGAAGCAGGGCCTTCAGCCTGTTGGATATCACTTTAGTTATGATTTTGTAAACAACATTGCAGAGGGAGATAGGCCAGAACTTACTAGAGCAGGTGGTCCCCACTTCTTTGGTTATCAGTGTGAGGAAGGTAGCATTCAAGGCTGGAAAGACCCAATGTTTTCACCTAGATTCTTCCACAAATTCCAGAATGTCTTGTTTTAAGAATCTCCAGCAGTGCTTAAAGAAGTTGATCGTGAACCCATCTGGTCCTAGTGATTTTCCTTCTTCCATTTGATTCACCACAATTTCCACTTCCTACAGAGTAATTACTTTCATGAGTGAGGCGTTATGCTTGACCGTCATAATTTTTGGAATGTGGCAAGTGACCTTGTTGATAGCCTCAGCTCTGCTGGGGGTATTTTCAGAGAGGAGGTTGTGGAAGTGATTGGTGAGCTCCTACTCAATGTCATCCTGGGTCCTTAGGAGACTGCCTTGCTCGTCTTTGATGGCAAAGATGAGATTGGACATTCTGTGTTGAATCATGGATCTATGGAAGAAAGCAATATTTTTTTCACCCTCCTTCAGCCAGTTGTTGCGGGACTTTTGTTTCCATAGAATTTCCTCCTGTTTTCATATTTCATCTAGTTTCTTTTGAAGGTCCTACTCTTTGTCTTTGAGGGAATTGGAATACCCTTCCTCCATATTATATTTTTGGGTTTGCTCAAGCTCTTTCTCCAGGGATCTTTTAGCCTTGAAGATATTGCCAAAGGAGGTTTAATTCCATATCTTTAGCTTAGATCTCAAGAGCTTAAGTTTTTGTTGCATGATTGCCATTTTGGAGTGTCCTTCCACTCTGGTATTATCCCACCAAGAGCTAACCATGTACAAAAAAGTAGGGTGCATTAGCCAAAAAATTTCAAATCTGAAGGGGCGAAATTTGAGATTACCTGAGTTTTTCCAAGCTAGGGAAATAGGCCAGTGATCAGAGCCCACATACGGAAGGATAGTAGTGGCAATATTTCCAGGAGATTCAATGATTTCATGAGAGATGAGAAAGGGATTGATCCTGGAAGCAATCTGATTATTTCCACCTCTTTTGTTGTTCTAGGTCATGAATCCCTCAAATGGGAGAATATCAATGAGGTTGCAGTCTTCGATGCAGGCTTTGAAGCTAGTGTCCTCACTGGAAAGAGCGCGCAACCCACCCTTTTTGTCTTGCAAGGAGTTTATCATGTTGAAGTCTCCACCTATGATCACCATTTATCCCAAGTGAAGTTAAGAGAACCAACTAATATGATTAAGGAGGTGGAATTTTAGAGCAGGGATTTGAGGTCCATAAACATTCATGAGGTGTCCTGTGATCTCCATTCCTTCCAGGTGAAATGAGGTAGAGAGGGAGTGTGCAGTAGAGGCAAAGTCATTGATCTTGATCAGAGAAGGGTTCCGGGAAATTGTTAGACCACCAGAGGCACCGTTAGCATCTATCGCCATTGATTGGCAACCTCTCCAAATTTTTGAAAAGAGATTTTGGAGGGTATTATCTGAAGATTTGGTTTCCTGTAGGAAGATGATGGTGGGCTTGTCTTGCATTATTTTTATTTTCAGCATATGGTGTTTTGAGGCCCCGTTCATCCCTCTTACATTCCAGGAGATTAGCTGCATTGAGAACCAAAATTAAAAGCAGGAATAAATTCTGTGAGCTGGGTGTATTGCCCTGATTCGATTAGTCTTGTACCAAGCTAGCTAATTCTTTGTAGACCAGTTTTTCTACCTCTTTTCTTGTTGTCTCTTTGGATTTTTTGTTTGTCTTTTTGTGGGAGATTCATCACTCCCAGTTTATTTATTTTGACCTTCTTTAAGACTTCCGATAGGAGCTGGATTTGCTTGGGTGATATGGAGTTGAAAGCTTTTATGGAGAAGGCATCTTCTAGGCCCAGAATTTCTAGATCTCCAAGTTACAAATTAGTCATGGAATCATCCATAAGGATTTCAGGGTTGATATACTCACCAGTTTCAAGCATTGTGGCCACCTCTTTTCCTATAGATTTTAGAGCAGTTTCCTCAGGTTGAGAGGTATCTCCCAAATGGGTTTTAGACGAAGTATGAACATCATTCGTTGAGTTGAGATTACTAGGGTTAGGAGGAGTTGTTGCCTTTTTTTTAGGTTCACTGGAAGGATTTTCTAGTTGTTCATTGATTACATCAAAACTGTTGCTGGTGTTCGGGGTGTCCAGTTTTTTGTCTTCCCGTTGAGGTCTACGATTGTGCCACCTTCTATGACCTATTCTCTAGAAACCTTCCTCATCTTTTGTTACTTCAAGAGCCGGTTGACCTAGAGGGAAATCTCTGTACAGATGCCCATGTTCATGGTACCTTCTACAGCGAAAAGGAATGTGCTCATAGTCCAAGGGTTGGATCCATTCAAAGTCATCATGATTAAGACTGATGGAGTTGGAAAACGACTTAGCTATGTGCATGTAGACACAGATTCTGGCATAGGAGGTATACCTATTATATTTTGTCTGTTCATCTACTTTGACAAAACTTCCCAAGGAGTTTCCAATGTCCCAGAGGGTGTCTTCGTCTCAATATTCTTGTGGGAGTGAGTACATGCGGATCCAAACTAGTTCCCATGTAAAATATTCCTTCTGAGGGCTGAATCTTTTCGCCCGGTTTTTCAGATATAGACCGGCTGAGTTGAAGTAAGGCCCTCCTTCTTCCACTCTTGCTTTGTCATCCAGTCTTTGGAAAATGAATGTGAAGAAGCCTTTCGATCCTAGCTGTAGATCGAAATGCACTTTGGGATTCCATTTGGCCATAATACAACCTCTAAGGGCTTGTTCTGCGGGCTAGATTCCCATGAACTTTCCAATGAGAGTGTAATGACCCTTTTTCAAAATTCTATTAAAATGCCAATTTTTTCACTTTTTTCCCAATTTTGACCTTTGACTAGTTTAACTATTTTGACCTCCAAATCAACCCAAATGCTCCCAAATATTCCGTAGGAGTGTATGAATGGTATTTAGACTTGAATATCATGTTCAGGGATGTTTTATGGCACTCCAAATACTGCTGCAAACTTGATTTGTATTCTGATCAATATATGTAATTTTGACTAGTAATTTGTGCATCAAATCCCCCCCGGGTAACACTGCAAATGGCCTTCCAAATGCCTCCAAACTCCAACAAATTTATGAACAGAAGTATATAATGTGTTAAGTATGTGATTAAGGTCTCATATGCACCATTAATTGATTTTTAATACTGTTCTACTCTCTCACATTCAATAGCGAAAACCCCCAATTCGACCCTTGGGGAAATGGCACTATTTCACCTCCCAATACAACTAAACTGAGTAAAAATGCTTCAAATGCTCAAGTACAGTACATGAAACTTGTAGAAGACATCCATGGCAGTATATTGATCATAAATATATCATAGAATCATCCATCCATTCGAAATAATCAACATTATAGTGTCATACATCAATGCATTGGGGAAATGGACATTGTTTGCTCATTAATCAATAGTTTTGCATACAACCAGCGGGTATTTGGACCTGGGACTTTCTGAATATTAAAATAGAGGATATGAAGCTATTACAATCAGAAATATATAATGAGAATCTCTCTCAAGAAGCACAAGTGCTCACCAAAAATGCCCTCCCTCAAGGAGCATGAATATGCCTTCAAAACTGGAAACGGTGGAGAGAAAGTGCTGCATTAAACCAAACCATGAAACTTCCTGTAGTTGCTACCTACAAATACAAACTCCATTAAAGCACCATGAAAGACCTGAGTGGCCTCTCCAAACACCAACTTGGATGGGAATCTTTCACCGTCGAAATTGGCTAAGGCAAGAAACTAGTCATCCACTAGCTCTCTCTTCACAAATGCAATTTTTCTCAAATCATCAAAATCCATTCTCATACTTCATTTCTACATTTTATAACCAAAATTAGAGAAATTTGATAATTCATGGTTAGTTCAACTTGCAACTGGCACTAAAATAAAGGTTACAGATTTTGAAAAAGATTGTGAAGTGTTTATAAGTCAGCTGAAAACGCAAGTTAATCTGAATGCTTTGCCATTAGGTTCATATGACTTGTTGATTGGCATGGACTCGCTTGAACATCATAGAGTAATACTTAATTGTTATGAAAAATCTTTTACCTGCTTGAATAATGAAGGTAACATTGAAACAGTAAAAGGAATTCATATCAGTAAGACAGATTTCTGCTTTACAAGTTAAAAGAGATGTCAGAAAGGGCTGTAAAATGTTTGTTGTTAATGTTATTAATGACAGGTGTTCATCTAAGGAACACAAGTTAAAACTGGAGGATATTCCCATCTTTAGGGACTTTTCTGACGTATTCCCGAAATAAATTCCAGGATTACCTCCGAAAAGGGAACTTGATTTCACCATTGAGTTAGTACCAGGTGCGGTACCAAACTCAAAGGCTCCCTATAGGATGAATATTCTGGAGTTAAACAGGTTAAAATCTTAGCTGAAAGAATTAATAGATAAAAATTACATAAGGCCAAGTGTGTCTCCTTGGGGAGCACCAGTAATTTTTGTTAAAAAGAAGGACGGTACCATGTGATTGTACATCGATTACCGTAAGCTTAATAAAATGAAAATTAAGAACCGATATCCCTTACCCCGCATAGATGATCTATTTGATCAAGTACACGGAGCAGAGATATTCACTAAAATTGATTTAGGGTTTGGGTATCATCAGGTTAGAATAAAAGACGAAGACATATTCAAAACTGCATTCAGAATGCGATATGGACACTACGAGTTTGTAGTTATGCCTTTTGGGCTAACCAACGCACCGGCAGTGTTCATGTGTTTAATGAACAATGTTGTGCATAAATATTTGGATAAGTTTGTAGTGGTATTCATTGATGATATTATGATTTACTCAAAAACTAAAGAAGAGCATGACAAACATTTAAAAATAATTTTGCAAGTACTAAGAAAACATCAGCTTTATGCTAAATTCGGTACTAAATGTGACTTTTATAAACATAAAATACAATATTTAGGTCACATAATTTCTAAAGATGAAATTTCTGTCAACCCTAATAAGATAACAATAATTAATGAATGGCCTGTCCCCAAAGACGTAACTGATGTACGGTCATTCATGGGGATAACAGGTTATTACATATAGTTTCTTGAAGGGTTCTCTAGAATTGCTAACCCCATCACTTCTTTGCAGAAGAAAGGGAAGAAATGCGTATGGGATCAAAAGTGTCAAGAAAGCTTTAATAAGTTAAAAGAATTATTAACTACGACACCAATCTTAAAAATTGTTGATCGCAATAAGGATTTCGTCGTATGCACTGATGCATGCAACGTTGGACTTGGAGGAGTTTTAAGTCAAGAAGGTCATGCCATTGCTTTTGAGTCAAGGAAGTTAAAAATTCATGAAAATAATTATGCAACTTATGATCTTGAGTTGGCAGCCGTTATACATGCACTGAAAATGTGGCGCCATCACTTGATTAGAAGAAAATTTATACTAATGACAGATAATAAGGGTTTAAAGTATTTGTTGGATCAAACAAATATTAACGCAAGGCAAGCTAGATGGCTAGCTTTCCTTAGTGATTATGATTTCGAGATTCAACACATTAAGGAGAAAGAAAAAAAATTTGTTGATGCCTTGAGTAGAAATGCCAAATTAAACTTTATGGCAACAATCAGCATGTTTAAGATAGATCTGGAAAATCAAATCGAAGAAGGAATCAAGCAAGATGAAAATTATTGAAAATTACATGCTAAAGTGGGTGAAAATTTATCTGAAAATTTAATAACAAATTACAACATTAATGAAAAAGGCTTCTGGATTTATAAAAACAGAATTTATGTGCCTAATATGTCGAAAGTTAAGTTGTTGATTTTGGATGAAGTTCATAAGAGTCCTTATTCGGGACATCCTGGTTATCAGAAAATGATAACTATGTTAAGAAAAGATTATTTTTGGCCCAACATGAAGGATGAAGTGGCTGAATACGTAGCTAGATGTTTTGAATGTGAGACTATTAAGGCTGAACATCAACATCCAGCTAGACTATTGCATCCCTTGCCAATTCTAGAATGGAAATGGGAGATTATAAGTATTGATTTTATTACAGGTTTTCCTAAAAACCAGAAACAGAATGACTCCATATGGTGGTTGTGGACAAGTTAAGTAAGGCTGCTCATTTTATTCCTGTTAAAACCACTTTTAAAGCTTCTAACATTGTAGATGTATTCATGAAGCAAATCTTTCGCTTACACGGAATTCCAAAGGTAAGAATTTCTGACCGGGACTCTAAGTTCACTGGAAATGTTTGGACAACACTGTTTAAAGGTTTAAACAATAAACTAAATTTCAGCACTTCTTTCCACCCACAAACTGATGGTCAAATAGAAAGGGTAAACCAGATTTCAGAAAGCATGCTAAGAATGTATGTCAAAGATCATCCATCTAAGTGGGAAGATTATCTACATTTAGCAAAATTTGCATACAATAATCGTTATCAATCATCTGCTAGGTTAAGTCCATTTGAGATTTTGTATGGAAGAAAATGTTGTACTCCTATTTCTTGGGATAACCCTGTAGACAGATTAATGCTAGGACCAAATTTATTGAAAGAAATGGAGCTAACCGTGAAATAGGTTCAAGGTAACTTAAAAGTTGCCCACGATCGGCAGAAAAGTTATGCATATTTGAAATGCACTGAAAGAGAATTTTAGGTGGGAGACCATGTTTTTATAAAGGTAAAACCCAAGAAAAGTTCTTTGAAGCTTGGGAGTTGTGCAAAACTAGCACCAAGGTATTGTGGACCATTCGAAATCCTATCAAGGATTGGAGTTGTTGCATATCAATTGGCATTACCATATAATTTAAAAATCCACAATGTTTTTCCAATTTCTATTTTAAAGAAGTATGTGCATGATGCTACTCATGTGCTGAATTGGAATGATATACAGGTGGAACCTGAAGGAGATTTTCAGTGGAACCAGCCTATATTCTCGACCGGAGGGAAATTATGCTTCGGAATCGCACCATAGGGCAGGTAAAGGTGCAATGGAAGCACCTTAGCCCTAATGAAGCTACTTGGGAACTGGAAGGTAATATGCGGGCATCATATCCAGTTCTGTTCCATGAGGAATCTGATGAAGAATAAGCAACATTGAGGATGATGTTGAGCTTAAGTGGGGGTGTTTGTAACATACCCTTTTTGCTGAAGAACATTTTATGTTGGAAACATTATGTTAACTTTTATTGTAAAGTTTTTATGTTGGACAAGTGTCCAAGGATGACTGTAATTTGCACAATATTTTATTATTTAATAAATAAAATAGGAGACAAACACCTAAGGGGACTGTTGAAAGAGTGGTTACTAACCCACTAGGTGGAATGGAATCTGGGGTAGAAGGCAATGGACAAGTGGTAGCATCATGATGCAACTAACTAGATGTTGGTATGGAAAAACTCCCTTGAAATGTGGTCATAGTGCCTTGGAAGGTGGGACTAGAGCTTGAGGCTCATTTATTCCAAACTGACCACTAAAGACCTAGGCAATCTATATAAGAGCCATCAAATTATGAACTGAGGTTCATCACTTTTTCTAACAAGAAAATTTACCTTGGGGTTTTGCTGTGCTTGCACCCAAGAGATTTGACGAGGGGATATGCTAAGTTTTTTATCATGTTGTGAGTATGCCTAATATTACTCAGTGCAAAAGTTATATTGCTGAGTGCAGAAGGCATATTTTGAGTGTACAAGTTATACTACTGAGTGAAGAAGTTATATTACTTAGTGCCTTGCTTCTACACAAATTCCATCTACTTAGTGGTTCAGTAAGTAGGCTCGGGGATTCATAGGAAGCCAGCAGTTTGGCTACTTCTTCTAGAAAAGGTTGGGAGGAACATGCCTCCTTGGATGTTTGTTGGCCCTATCTTCATTTACAGGTTCGACTTGTCTTTTCAAATAATAAGTAGTTTAACATTTCTATCTGTTATTATTGATTTACTGTTTTCAAGGATATTATTAAACAAATGTATTTATTTTAGTTTCTGATATAATTAGTATTTTGCATAGTAATGATTATGTAAGATAAAATGAATAAAATATTTCTCTGTATTTTTCCCCATGCTAATGGAGCTGCATTGTACTCTATTACAGAGAAGAAATTAAGATAGATGAATTTGATAGGCAAATTTCCAGATGGATGAGAATACCAATGCTGTTGTATTTTACTAGTTTTCCTACCATTGATATTCCGTATCGAATAACATAACTCTATGTCTTTATCTTACCATTCTTTCATTAGTTAAATGTTTCAGCTTCACTGTATTTTCTCTCATTAAGATGTAGTGAATTTAACAGCTGTAAGAAAACATTCATTTTCTAAGTATACAGTACTATTACCCTTTACTGTTAGCAAGCATAATTATTATGACATAAATAGTTTCACATTTAATTATAGAAATTATCTTTCAGTTATATACTATTTTGGAAATCATATCAGCTGCAAATTTAATATTATCAAATAGCATCATATTACATTTCTTTTCAAACAATGCAAAATTTGTTTAAGTACTAATCCTTATGCATGGTTTTCATTCTATTTTTAACTACAATAAAGAATCATTACGATATACAAATAGGGTATCATTTTCAAACCTAAGATTTATGACAGGTTCATACCCTTCACTCATCAAACATTAGAATATCAACTATTATGTTTTAGTTAAGAGTTAGTTAAGAAACTGGTCACGATTCTTTTCATAACTGAAATCAAAATAGTGGATTCTGGCTCACGGCCATCACAAAAATCGACAAACATTAATAACGAGAGACATTCTCAACTTCAAAACATAGTTTCGAAAACACTTATCATGCACATTCCTTAAGATTGAAAACAAGAACATCTCATCATCATTTTGATTTTACATTATCACTTTTTAAATTGAAAACATAACAGTAAAACCATACGAATAGCTCACTGTAAACATCCACTTACATAAGTTTAAAATATTGTTTCCATAACAGCAGAACCTTGCCGAGAACCACACTTCTGAGTTAAACAATGTTTTCAGTAGCTAAAGAAGACTACTATATAAAAGGAAGTATTATGGTTCGACTTCTAAGCTCAAGGCTAAACCCTTGGCTTCCCTTTTTACTATCCACAAAAACATAGTAGATAGGCAACGATAAGTTTCGTTTCCTTCATGCAAAATGGAGCAATGCCTACAAAACCATATTCACAACACTTGCCATGAAACACAATTCTTTTTACACAAAATAACTCATAGTTTCAACCACATGAACATAGGTGGAATGAGAACTTGAATCCTTTCATTACCGAGAGCAGAAGAAGGGTGAAACCCTCTTCTAAGTATTTTCCTTACGGATTATGCAATGGAAAACATTTACTACAAAAACAACGACAAAAGGGTTGAGAATTCATTCTCCCTAAGCTACCAGCAGTACATAGGTTTTTGATGAAGAACAAGCCTCAGAGAAATCATGAAGTCTCGGCAAAACACACTCGAAGGTTCAACATTCATCTAACTGGAGTAACAAGGTAACCAACGAGGCTTACTGGTCTTATTGCAGTAGCCAACCATCAACACTTAAGCTGAGAATACAATGACGAGGTACCTACCATTCGAATACGAGTGTGGTTAAAAACAAGCATTTGATAGAAAACATCACAGGTGAAACAATAAACAACTGAAAACTCTCAAAGCAAAATGGAAGATGATGGGTTTGAATCGAGAACCTTACCTTTAATAAATTATCCTCAGAGTGGAATGCTAAGACATTGCAACTAGTACCCTTTTTCTCTGTCACCAAACAAAAGAAAGGAAGCATGAAAACTCTGAAGAATATCACCCAACAGACAGGGAAATCCAAGCATCGAAACAACTATCACGAAGAGTTATCACTCACACCCTAGAACTTCTACTTCAAGCTACTACTGTGAAACAACATGAGAATTTCGTTCTTAAGCTTTCAATAGGTCACGGCTTCGAACCGTGGGCACTCCAAAAACCAGTTAACAAAACCCTAAAGGATCTTGGCCTGTCGGCCTCTCCTCAGAGCCACTACACCGAGTGATAAGGAAACATTAACTTTGTAAAACATAGTGGAGGCTAGGGTTAGATCCCAAAGCCCAAAACCCTCACTCGATCAACGGTGAAGATCACCAAAGGATTGTCATGTAAAACCAAGCATCATCCTCATTAATGATACCATCATTACCATTGCTACCAAGGAGGACAGCTAGGACAAGCTTCGAACCAGAGCACTTACAGCTCGTCATAACATTGAACCATCACCACCTCATCACGTTCCTAATGCCACGGAGACATTCCACTGTCTCGACAGTTGGATGTATTAATTGCAAAGGGAAATAGAAGTGCCTGCCAGTAGGAAACCATGTTAACATTATTTCATAGCCATCCTTGTAATATATTGATACAGTGGTAATATGCATGACTATGTTATGATATGCACCTTGGGTTATGGCAAGGTTGTATTCATTTCCTTTCTAGGTTTCCATAGTTAAATAGGACCACACGATGCACACACTAAAATGTAATTTTTATTGTAATCTAGGATTTGTATATAGTCTTTAGGCTAGATACTATAGCATTGATTTTTATGTATGCAAATAGATCCTAGGCTAAAGTTAAAATTAAAGTTTGTGTAGGATTTGATACATTTATATTCCAATATAGTATGGAAATTTAATAGAAATTTGTATATAGACCATAGATTAGCATATGTTTGTGATATGAATTGCAATTAATTCCTAAGTTAGAATTTAAAACAATAATGGTATGAGATTCTTAGGGTCTAGAGCATACAAGGATATGCATAGAGATGACGCACGTCATTCAGTGGTTAACCAACACTTATAGAATAAGTTTATCCTCATATTTTGCTTCAATAGAAAGTCACGATAATAGTACATAAATGTTTAACAATGATATATGAATCCTATTCATTGTTTGAGTAATTTAATAAAAGGTTAGTATAGAAAATGGAAATTGTTACAATCTACATACTTCTATTTAACAAACTAGGCTAACTGAATTTCTCACCATTAGCATTCTCGACATTATATCTCTTAATTCAATAAGACTTGGAGACACTTAAACTGGTAAGAAACTCTTCGGTCATTCATCACAAACACAAAAACTCTTACCTGTAATCTGCGAAAAAGGACTATTCAAATGCTTTAGCATGAATGCTAAGTAAGCCTCGAGGTGTCCGTAGGACCCCTTCATCATCAGCAGAAGAACAATAGTTAATACATTTAAAACATACATCTTTTCATCAAACAATAGAAGGATTGTAAAATACAGTTGAGTAGGAATGACTTCAAAACATAGATATTAATCCTCTAGATGCAACTTTACACTTTTAACTATTTAGTACAACAAGACGACATTAAGCATTATTATATTTTGCACAGTTAGAGTCTGCATTAATTGCTATATCAAAAAAATAAATAAACTTTTGTGATTTTTTTTGGGATGTTACAGGTGCGTTTCATTAGTTGATATGCCCTCATACTCCAATGTAAATTAAATACATTTTTAAATTTAAAAAATAAAAATGTTCACTTCTCGGTTGCATTTACCAATGCATTTTCATTGTTAATTGCACCACTGCATTTTAATTGTTTATATGCACCGGGATATTTAAAGCATGTACGCATTGATGTGTTTGGTAATTTATAGCACTGGGCCATTGTAATAGTTTGTACGCATCAGTGATTATTATTATGAAATGCATTTTGGTGCTGTTATGAATAGACATCACTTTCAAAGTTTGAAAATATTAAAAATTTATGGTGTGTATGACATAAAATGTCATATCTGTGCGGTTTGGTTGTAAGTAAGCACCAATGCGTATAAGGTATACGTAAGCATCGGTGCAGCATTAAAATTTGGTGCTCTCTGGGACTTGATCTATTTGAGTGCACTAGTGCATATTATTCATATTGTAAAACATCGGTGTGTTTTATGAAGGTATGCACCAGTGTGTATTTTTCCAACAAAGCACACTTGTGAAAAAACATCCGGTAAAGCCTTTCGCCACCAAGTTTTTTTATTTATAAGGATCTCCATAATAACCTGTTTTAAGACATCTGCTACCGTTGGCAGAGGTTGTAATAGGGGTTTTTTGGATGATTTTTGTCAATCTTGTAACACTAAAAACCTCCGCTACAGGCTCTTTTCCTTATTGTGAAAGACTTGCATCTTTATGCCAACTTCAATTAAATTGTAAGTGGTTTTGACTAGAGTGTGAGACAACCTTAGGAATACTTTTTCCTCCCATGTTGTTTATATCAAGTTCTTATACATTAGGTCATGGCCATTGGGAGAGACTCAATTTTATGAGGATAGGATAGGGTGTATGGCTTTAATTTTGAGATTATATGTTATAAATAGCTTTTAGAAATGATATATGATGTATCTCACTTCACATCCACGTACTTATTCATAATGTGCAATGTAAAATGAGTTTTCTTCATAAATTTTTTTGATAATTTTTTTAATGGCTATTCGGAGAGACTCACTTTTATGAGAATAGGATAGGATGTATGCCTTTAATTTTGAGGTTATATGTTAGAAATATCTTTTATAAATACGAGATGATATATCTCACTTCACGTCCATATATACTTAAGTCATAATGTGCAATGTAAATGAGTTCTTCTCATAACTTTTTTTGTTTCTTAATGGTTCACCTAAATCATTATCTTAAAATTACATTATCAACATTATCATTGTTTTTTTTTTCCAACGAAAAAAACTACTATTGATATTCATAAGAATCAAATAGTACAAAGATAGTCATGATTCGATGACCGAATCATTCAGCAGAAAAGACTAAAGTTTGAAAATACAGATGATCAAGACTTTCCAAGTCCCCAAAAAACTTAACATGACAAACCTCCAAAAGAACCCAGAAAGACAAAAATATACAGAACTCAAAAAAAATACAGCCATCTTAAACTAGAAAAAGATAACCACATAGGACTTAGTGATAAAAGTAAGTGTCTCCACTATCTAAGATAGTGTTATCACACCATTCCTCCCAAAGAAGTTGTCCTTCGATCGTTATCATCATTCATAATTTAAAAAACAAATATAAAAACAAATTGAAATATCCTTAAACTATTATTTTTATAATCTACAAAATTTATAAAAAAATAAATTATTTTTTATAAATTAACAACTTATTAAATTTAATATCATTACAACTATTGTGAAATTGAAATTTAATTTTCTTATAAACCAAACATTTTACAGAAAGTTTCTTTTTGCTTTCCATTTTATTAGTATTATAAAGATGATTTATTATTTCATTCCATAATATTTCAATTCTTCTCTCGCGAAATTCTTGGGGCTTCATTTTTATTTTAACTTGGGTTAATAATATCTTTATAATACATTTTTAATATTATTTAAGTGTTCATTGCAATATAAATTTTGTTTAAATTAAGTTTTCTTAATTATTTTAATATTTTAATATTATTCATATTTCAAAAACATAGTTGTCTAAAACTGTAGTCCATTTGTGTGCTAACTTCTTTTATTATTAAGTTATTTTTAATGCAATGAGAAGTAAATCTAGGAATCTTCTTATCTACCATGTTAATTATTTACGCTTGTTCATTAGATACTTAATCGAGATATCTATATTATTATTTTAATGATATCTTTAATAATATCTATGTTATTTTAATGATACATTTATATTATTATTTAGGCAAAGTAGATTAAGTTATTATTTTAATTGATAATATCTTTACATTATTAATGTTTTTTTTAATTACTATTATATAATTATTAATAACTTTTAAGATATTAATAAATTTATTGTGTTAGTATTTAACTATTATTAGATAATGTTATGTTAATATTTGTTTTAATTACTTTTACATAATTATTAATAACTTTAAGATATCAATAACTGTATGATGTTAATACTTAAATATTATTAGATAATCTTATATATAATATCATTAAGTTACAATTGAAATATATTTAATTATTTTTTTTAATTAATATGTAAAAAAAATAAAAATAAAAATAATAAGAAATTAATTTAGAGATAGATAATGTTAAATCAAAACAAAATAATATATTGTTATCATTTTAGTTTTAACTAATATCCATTCTCTCTTTTAATCTAATTTTAATTTCTCTCTTTTAATCTAATTTTAATAATATAATTTAATGGATAATTACTTAAATCTAATTTTTAATTAATATTTAATTATTATAATTATAATAAATTTGATATATGTGTTTTAATACTGTTTTATTTTTCCTTCATTTTCATATCAATTAAGTATTTGGTCGATGGTTGACAAATAGACGTGCTTCTCTTTTCTTGTTGCTTCACCCAGACTTATCAAATATCTAATCAATCAATGTAGCTCCGACAACAAGCCAACAAGCCCTTAAAGACACGACAATAGAAAAGTCTAATGACTGTGCCCCATGATTTGTTATTTTCGTAGCTTTAATAGATGTCGGATTGATAAGTGTTGGTGACAATGAAAAAGGAGAAAGTGTATATTTTTCAACCATGGAATATAAAAGGCGTCGGTGCAAGCTGTAGCAATGCTAGTGGTATCGAGTAGTGGATGCCTCCTTTCATTTAAACCAGGACGGAAAACCAGCCTCCATTGTAGCAGACGAGCTGTGAACACACTTCGGAGTTTCGACACGTAAATATTAAGCAAGGCCGCAACTTGAAAATTTCCTTCCGCTAATACAACATTTAATTGAAATAGGTTGGCATTATAATAAACGTATATGATTTCATAGACATTTTTTTGGAAGAAAAACGCATACTTGTGATATTCATATGAATCAAAAATTACATATCAATCAAACTTTTACAATCATATAAATTGACTGTCTAGAGCAGAAAATCAAGGAACGTATAATTATCCTTCTGACATTCAGTCCAATGCTGAGTATATCGAAATTTATTACATCATGTTCTGAATAATGTCAATCATATCCAAAAAGATACATAATAGCAAAGGAGAATAGCTTAAGAAACAAAAAAAACTGAGACATTCCCCTATCTATTAAGGTAGTATCCTAAAATTCTTCCCAATATAATAACCCTTCAATACTCAGCAAGGCTTTTTTTGGAGATACTATTTGCCAACTAAGCTCTCTGTAAATGTGAAAAACTGTATTGGTGAAAATTTTATCATTTCATCTTTAATCCTTGAGCACCATGGAAATAGATTCATTACATTAATGTTGTATTCACCTAGTGTCCATTTTATAGTAACTCTGGAATCCCCATAGACAACAAGAGAAACAATGCCAAATGTGGAAGCCATCTTGCATAAACACCACAAAGCAAGCAATTATGCTTTCATATTTTTCCGTGTACCACACTGAATTTTGAAAGTATACTTGTGATGATTATTGATATTGAGTACTACTACTCTTGTTGCACAGAAGATCATTTGTGTAGCTCCACCAAAATAGCCAATAGCACCACTATTGCAATCTATATTGTATAGAGTTTTGGTTATACCTTTTTTTGCTTGCATAATCTTTAAACCAATTTAATATAGGCTTGCAAAGGATATGTAAATCTTCTAGTTTATCTTAAAAAACACACAGGTTCCTAATTTTCCATATGTGCCAATAGATAATTGCATGGAGTGTATTAAAATATCTACATGATTTCTGCTAGATTTTGCAATTTTGTTTAAAATAAGTATCTTCCCAGACTTGCATAGTATTAAGAGCATAACAAACTTTCTGCCAAATCTGTGTAGTATATTCACAACCAACCAGAATATGATCAACTTATTCATAGTCATTTTTGCAAAGGAGACAGATATTAGGTCCACACCATCCTTTTTTCAACAGATTGTCCCATGTTTTAAGACAATTTTGGAAAGCAAACCACATAAAACATCTTATCTTTAATGGGATATTCCATTTCTAGATAACAAAGTACCACCAATTCTGAACTTTAGAGATATTTTCCTTAAAAGTAGCCAAGTAGGCATATTTTGCAGTGTTTGTGATTTTGAAAGCCAAATAAGTGAGTCATGATTATTGTTCAATCTACATCTAGTAGAATTAAGTCTATAAATGTACTTGTCCCATTCACTTTCCCAAATACCACCTATGTCCATTAGCAGAGTACCAATAATTATTTTCCAAATTTATCCAGCTGGGTTTTTTAATCTTTACCAATGTAGAATAACCAATCTCTTCAATATATTTAACAATACTAGGTGAAAGATAATAATATTCATCTGTATTAATGATAAGATCAACTCCTTCCATTACATTGTTTCCATTCCCAACTTTCCATGTAAGATCTCTACCCAACCACTCATATAAATTCATAAATCCCTTCTAGACAAGGGAAGAGTTTCTAACACTCTTCTTTATGTTTCTAATTCAATATATTCTATCATTTTTAATATATTTTCCATGCAAAACTTTTGACCATAGATTTTGACTAAATAAACCACGCCAAAAGCTCTTGAGTCTTAAAGAAGAATTGAACCAAGTTAGATTTTTAATACCCCATCCACCAAACTATTTTGTAGAGAAAGCCTATCCTAGCTTTCGATTATAATTTTACCTTTATCATTGCCACCAGACCATAGAAAATTAAAAATAATCTTTCTCAATGAGAATATTATAGAAAGTGGAACATGTGCTAGTGAGAACTAGTAAATGGGAATACTGGTGAGAACAAATTTAATCAGTGTGAGCCTTCCTCCAATGGAAAGCAACCTAAATGTCCAATTTTTTATTCTCCTTTCAAATTTTTCAATCATCCACATCCAATCATGTGCTTTGTAACCTCTTGGTTTCAGATGGTAACCAAGATATTTGAATCATTCATCAAGCAAACATACCCTGTATGGAATAATAGAAGATATTCTTTTCAAAGATTTCCCTTCCAAACTGTGATGCTATATGTTATACTTCTTCACACTAACCTTCATACCTGAAGCATTACAAAACAACGTGATAAATTCCAAATAATAAATCCATTCCTAAATAGAATCAATACCAAATATTAATACATCATCTACAAACAACAAATATGTAATATAAACTACAGCTGCAATTTTCACACCTTTAATTTTACCTTCATCTTTAGCTTCAATAATGAGCCTACTTAGTTCATCAATGATGAACATAAAAATTAGGGGAGATAGAGGGCATCCTTGTTGGATGCCTCTACTACTTTTGAAAAATACTAATGGAGCACCATTAACCAATACAACAAATTGTGCAGTAGTGACACATGCAATAATCTAGTTTTTCACAATGAGAGGAATCCCAATATGAATAAGGATTAATCTAAGGAAGATCCAATCGACTCTATCATATACTTTTTCCAGGTCCATGTTAACAAGAATAGCCTTCAAATTCTTTTGTTTGATAGAGTGAATAGCTTCCTGAGCAATACCAATAGCATTAAGTATTTGTCTTCCATGTAAAAAACCAAATTGTTCATCTGACATATGAGTTGATAAATAAGGCTTAATCATGTAAGAGATCATTTTGGTAATAATTTTGTATGCAAGATTGCATAAGGATATCGGTCTAAAGTCAAAGAAGTAACTTGGATTATTATTTTTAGGAATTAAAGTGAGGAAAGGTGGAATTCAATGCACCGGAGACATATCCTTCAATCCTAGAATACTCCACCATATACAGTATATCTTTCCCCATAATATCAAAGAAATGAAGGAACAATTAAAGAGTTCATCCATCACGGCTTGGAATTTTATCTTTTTCAAATAGTTTTAGGACCTTTTATATTTCATCTAAGGTAACCTATCTCCTCATATTTTCCCCTTCTTCCTCGTTAAACAATTTTGGAAAGAGTTTGACAATACGCAACTGTGCTTCCAATGAGCTTTGTCCAGTATCCCTAAAAACCTCACTAAAATTATTTATAGCCATATTTTGAAGCTCGGATTGTCCTTTAATAATAACATCATTATCATCATGAAGTTCCCATATGGCATGTTTGTTTCTTCAGTTGGATGCATAGGAGTGAAAAAAAAATAGTATTAAGGATTTTAGGTTTCTGTGGTTTGCAGTGTTAGAATGGGTTTTCAGATGATCCACGGTTGGTATTTTTGTTGTCGACGTTTTGAATCCCAATATGGATCATCATCCATCTTGGGATTCGAAACGTCGACAACAAAAATGCCGACCGTGGATCATCCAAAAACCCATTGCAAAAATTAGTATTGTTATCTCCTAACCCAATCCACAAAGCCTTGCTTTTCAAATGCCAATCCATCTCCTCTTGCTTTAGGATCTGATCATTTTTTCTCTTCTAAAACAATAATTAACACTTTATCCTCTTCAGTTATGGAATAGTCAATATTTTGATCATATAATACTTCAATCTGCTCTTCAATATTCCTTAATTCCTCCTTATCCTTCATATTTTTTGTATTGATCCATTGGTTGACCTTACCCTTCAAGTATTTTAACTTCTAAACAAGTCGGTCCATTGGATTTGATTCCTCATAACTAACAATTTTTTTCCAATTTTCCTTAATAAATAAACAAAAGTCCTTGTTTAATAGCCATGCACTATTAAATTTGAAAGCATACTTTAGGTTTGGAACTGCCCCATCAATTTGGAGTAAAATTGGCCAATGATCTGATATTTTTGTCCTATCCACCCATGACCTATATCTCTAAAATGAATGAATTGGTGTTCATAGACATTTTTTGGTTTGCTAGTTGGTGATCGATTATTATCGAGTATATTACTTGTTTGAAATAATTTAACCATTTTTATTTTTATAGTTTACTATAATTGGGAAGAATTTTTGGATTCATAATAAAAGATATCCATAATAACCTCTATTAAAACACGCTACCAAATTGCATCAAAACATCTCACATACATAATTAAGAATATAACATGATATTGAACATATATACACATAATTAAGAATGGGAGAATAATATTATCACATCGATTCAAGAATTTTCATCTCGAAACTACTTTTAAATTAACCTCTATTAAAACATCCGCTACCATAATAATAAAGTGGATCTTGGATTCATAATAAAAGATATCCATAATAACCTCTATTAAAACATCCGCTACCATATTGCATCAAAACATCTCACACATAGATTAGTAGTTATAAAAGATATCCATAATAACCTCTATTAAAATATCTGCTACCATTGGCGAAGCTTGTAACAGATATTGTTTTGACAATTTTTGTCAATATTGTAACACTAAAAACCTCTGTTATAACCTCCGCTACATACTCTTTTCCTTATAGTGAAAGACTTGCATCTTTATGCCAACTTAACTTAAATTGTAAGTGGTTTTGACTAGAGCATGAAACAACCTTAGGAATACTTTTTCCTCCCATGTTGTTTATCTCAAGTTATTATACATTAGGTACCCCATCATGGTCATTGGGAGAGACTCAATTTTATGAGGATAGGATACAATGTATTACTTTAATTTTGATATTATATGTTATAAAGAGCTTTTAGAAATGTTATATGATGTAGCTCACTTCAAATACATAATGGGCATGTGCAAGCTAATGAGGATCACTTTTGGCATGTTAGATGCAATAGAAAACTGAAAAATCAGGCCTCCCTCAACTTACTTGATTTTTTTGACATTCTTACACAAGATATCTTGCATCGAGTAAAAAAGATGAAACATAGGAAATTGAGTCATGTTTCCGAATATATAAGTTTTAAGTATTGAAAATTTACATAACTATGTCAAATTTCATGTTTTCTAATAGTGACGTTCTTTTTTTCGCAAATGATAAGGTATATGTTTTTGTGGGTGCAGCCTTTCAATGCCTAAATGAGAGTTTCGGGATATAAAGATTGGTAGACATGTATAGAACCCGTAGCACTAGTGCAGTGCTATTTTTCCAAAATTAAATGTTTAATTTTTAATTTTTTTTTAATTATGTAAGTGATCAAACCTCGAGAATGGTACGTCAAATGTGGGTGCAGCCTTTGAAAGTCTTAATGTACTTATTTGACTTGGTTTTTTACAACATGTAGAGGTTAGTGTCCTCTAGTGTAGCATACAATTTTTTTTTTAAATGGTTGTGAAATGAAAAAGTTACGGAATAAACACTAACAATATGTTTTTTGACCAACGAAGTGATGACATAAGAAAATTAGGAAATAAATAGAAAATCTCAATATTTTTTTAAAAAAATTACATATTTGGAATCTGCATAAAAAATTCTATCTATTCCAAAAATTTCGTCAATAATGGTCAGGTATGTCATGCTGTAGAGAGCGGTGAAAAATAGGCATACTCAAAAAAATGTTGAAAATGTCAAATTAGCTATGGTCTAAAAATTCCCTAGCACGGGTTTGGTAAGTCCGAACCAGCCACATATGACAGTGGCTGACACGCGGGTGTGGGAGGAGTGGGTGATTAGGTGCTTGAGAACGCACGCGCATTATGTTTAAATTCAAATAATGCATGCGCGTTTTATTTAAATTCAAATTTTAGTGTTTTGGTGCTCAATGTTATAAGCAATGTGCTAGTGTTATCTGGATACATAATGCACTCGCATTATGTGATTACATAATGCGTGCACATTATAATCTTCACAAATTTATGTTTTGAAGTGTTAGATTGGGTGAGAGAAAGATAATGATAATGAGGATGATGAAGATGAAGATGATGATTGTGATGAAGATGAAGATGACGACGGTGATGAAGATGATGAAGATGATGATGGTGATGATGATGATGATGATGATGATGATGATGAAGACGATGATGGTGGTGATGAAGATGATGATGATGATGATGATGATGATGAATATCATGATGAAGATGATGATGATGATGATGATGATGATGACACAGATAATGATTATGATGATGATGATGATGATGATGAAGATGATCGTGATGACGACCACAACGATGATGATGAAGATGATGAAGATGATTATGATTAAGATGGATATGATGACAATGATGACGATGATGATGAAGATGTCATCATCATCATCTTAATCATGATATTCATCACCATCATCGTCAACATCATCGTCATCATCTTCATCATCATCATCATCATCATCATCATAGTCATCACTCTCTCTTCTATGGTTTTACACCTCTCTCTCTCTCTCTCTCTCTCTCTCTCTCTCTCTCTCTCTTTGTAAACCCCCTCACCCTCTCCATAACCTCTCCCCCATCCCTAACCATCTTACTCTTTCTATCTCCCTGCTACTCCCCCTAGCCCAAAACCCCCTCCTCTCCCTAGCCCTTACTAACCGGAGCTCTCTCAGTCTCTCTCTCTTCCCTACACCTCCACCTACATCTAACCACACCTTCCATCTCTCTTTCGCATTCCCTACAACCAAGACCCTCTCCTCTCTTGCTCTCTCTCTCCCTCCTCCCCCCCCCAAACCATTACTAACGCCCTCTCAGTCTCTCTCTCTCCCTCTCTCTCTCTCCCCCTCGCTGACCCCCCCTCCTAGCCCCTTACCCCTAACTAACCCCTGCTCTCTCACTCTCTCTTCCTTGCTTCTACACCTCTCTCACTCTCCCTCTCTCTCTCTCTCTCTCCCCTCTCTCTCTCTCTCTCCTAATCCCCCTTCCCATAGCACTACATGATGATGATGATGGAGATGATGGAGATGACGATGATGATGATTATCATCATCATCATCGTCATCATCATCACCATCATCGTCCTCGTCATCTCCATCATCATCGTCATCTCCATCATCATCTTCATCCTCATCATCATCCTCACCACCATCTGCATCATGATTGATGATTGGTCATCATCCTCTTTATGATCACCACCACCACCACCATCATCATCATCATCACCATCATCATCTTCATCACCATCATCTTCATCTTCATCATCCTTGTCGTCATATCCATGATCATTTTCATCATCATCATCATCCTCATCACCATCTTCAACAACATCATCATCATCATCATCATCATCATCATCTTCATCCTCATCATCCTCGTCATCATATTCACCATCATCTTCATCACCATCATCATCATCATCCTCATCACCATCTTCATATTCATCATGATTGATGATTGATCATCATCACCATCATCATCATCATCATCATTCTCTTGTTTATCATCACCATCATCATCCTCATCCTCATCACCATCTTCATCATGATTGATTGATTCATCATGATTGATTGATTCATCATCATCATCACCAGCATCATCATCCTCATCAACAGTAGCAGCATCATCATCCTCTTCTTCATCATCACCATTATCATCATCATCATCCTCATCATCCTCGTCATCATATTCATCATCATATTCATCATCATCCTCATCCTCATCACCATCTTCATCTTCATCATGATTGATGATTGATCATCATCATCATCATCGCTATCCTCTTCTTTATCATCACCATCATCATCCTCATCACCATCTTCATCATGACTGGGTATTGATCATCATCATCATCACCGTCATCATCATCATCCTCTTCTTTATGATCACCATCATCATCATCATCATCTTCATCACTATCATCTTCATCATCCTCATCATCATATTCATCATCATCTTCATCATCACCATCCTCTTCTTTATCATCATCATCATCATCATCATCATCATCATCATCATCGTCATCGTCGTCGTCATCTCCATCATCATCTTTATCATCATCATCATCCTCACCACCATCTTCATCATGATTGATGATTAATCATCATCATCATCATCGTCATCATGATATTCATCATCATCATCATCATCATCATCCTCATCATCGTCTTCATCCTCATCATCATCGTCTTCATCATCTGCTACTCCCCCTAGCGAAAACCCCATCCTCTCTATTTCTCTCCCCTCCTCTCCATAGCCCTTAATAACCTAGGCTCTCTTAGTCTCTCTCTCTTCCCTACACCTCCACCTACCTCTAACCACGCCTTTCATCTCTCTTTCGCAGTCCCCTCAAACAGCACCCTCTCCTCTCTCGCTTTCTCTCTCCCTCCTCCCCCCCCCCAACCATTACTAACCCCCTCTCTCAGTGTCTCTCTCTCTCTCTCCCCCTCGCTAACCCCCCCCTCCCAGCCCCTTACCCCTAACTAACCCCCCCCTCCTAGCCCCTTACCCCTACCTAATCACCCCCCATCTCTAATCCCTAAACCCCTAACACCAAATCCCTATTTAACCACCTAACCCATAGAAACTATTAAATAAACTATTGAATAAGTTTTTTTGATTATTTGAATAACAGTAGCGCGTTTATGAATATAGAAACGCGCGCCGCGTTTTGTGCAACTAGGTGTTATTTAGCCATGCACCAAACATATTAAATACCTGGGATTTTTTTTAATATTCAAGAAATGCGCACACGTTTTGGGTGTGAATAACGCTAGTGCATTATGTCTGTGCAAAAATATTAGCAAAATGCTTTTATCCTCCTGTGTTCTGCGTTTTCTCCTCCCGCCTTCCCTATTTTTATGTTTACCAGATATTTTACACAAACAAAATGATAAAGTAAACAAATTAATAGGAACAGTCTTTGAAATGGATTGATGACTCGTTTCAATGGACATGCATTATCTAAATATCATAGCCATAGACAACAACTAATTCAAACAGTCAATTCGCTGTAGCTAAGATCAAACTTTAGATAATATAGTTTCTATAGTGGTAAGCGACACTATTGCAATCTAGGTAAATATCACACAAATATTTCAAACAAATTTATGGGCATAAGCATTCGAGAAAAGATGGCAAAATTTCAAAACGGTCGGCTGTACCAATAAAACTAGGGGCACCAAACTAAGGCTCAAACTGCATTTATGGACACTTACCAATCGAAGGATGTTTGAGTGTAAATGCAAATGCAGCAGCCCCTCTGGGAAGCCTTCTTCTTCACTGACCTTCTCTTGGACTCAAGTGGACTCAATGCCCAACCACCAAATAGTTGCAAGAGCTGTAGTTAAGAAACAATGGTCGAAATAGAGAAATTATAAATGATTTGATCAACAAAGCAAGTCGCCCAATTTGTAGAGTTGTTAATTTGAAGAAACAAGCAGGCATAGAACAAGCATGAAGGATTTTCTTAACTGGTAGTGGTCGCTGATCGGATGAAGAAGGAGTTTGATGATGTTGAATTTAAACCAAATAGACAAGCAAGATCTCTGATAGAAACACAATCACAAGATAAACACACTATATATCCTGGGAAACCCTCATGGGGTAGAAAACCCAGTAAAGCTTTCCTCAATAAGATGATCAACCAAAATACAAGATGTGCTCCTTCCTCCTAAGTCTCCTTAGCAGATCTCCTCAACTAGTGCGCACTCTTCCACAAGTGAGTGAATGATCTAATGAGGAGTTCACCTCCTCTATTTATACTTGAATCTCAACTGACTAATAGACCTGTTGGGGCCGACCTCACCTGGAGAAGTCTAATAACCCCTAAAATATAACTACAGGGCCGACCCACACATGGTGGGTCTAATAACCCTAGTTAATACTAACCCTCGGAGGAATAAACATCTCCGGATACATAATAGGGTTACCTCGGAGGGATGAAACATCTCCGGAATAATAAAGTACAAATATAATATTCTTTGAAGTTACAATATTTAACACTCCCCCTTAACGAGAAGGATATTATAACAGCATCTGCAGGAGCATGGAGTCACTATACATGATACATCTATAAATCATTGGAAGCTTTCTTCAATTTGACTTCATTAGTAACTCAAGCAGTTACTAGTACATTAACATCAACATCACGATCAGCAGCATCGTCATCACATAATCAGCAGCGTCGTCATCATACGATCAGCGGTATCGTCATCACACGATCAGCAGCATCGTCATCACACGATCAGCAGCATCGTCATCACACGATCAGCAGCGTCATCATCATATGATCAGCAGCATCGTCATCACACAATCAGCAGCATCGTCATCACACGATCAGCAGCATCGTCATCACACGATCACACGATCAGCAGCATCGTCATCACATGATCAGCAGCATCGTCATCACACGATCAGCAGCATCGTCATCACACGATCACACGATCAGCAGCATCGTCATCACATGATCATATTTAAGACTATCCCTCCTGGATTTGCTGTCTAAGGATGATTAGTCCAACCACAATCATATTTAAGACTATCCCTCCTGGATTTGCTGTCTAAGGATGATTAGTCCAATCACAATCATATTTAAGACTATCCCTCCTGGATTTGCTGTCTAAGGATGATTAGTCCAATCACAATCATATTTAAGACTATCCCTCCTGGATTTGTTGTCTAAGGATGATTAGTCCAACAATTCATTTAGGACTATCCTTCCTTTCGGAATTACTGGATTTACTGTCCAAGGATGATTTAATCCAACCACAATTCATTTAGGACTATCCTTCCTTTCGGAATTACTGGATTTACTGTCCAAGGATGATTTAATCCAACCACAATTCATTTAGGACTATCCTTCCTTTCGGAATTACTGGATTTACTGTCCAAGGATGATTTAATCCAACCACAATTCATTTAGGACTATCCTTCCTTTCGGAATTACTGGATTTACTGTCCAAGGATGATTTAATCCAACCACAATTCATTTAGGACTATCCTTCCTTTCGGAATTACTGGATTTACTGTCCAAGGATGATTTAATCCAACCACAATTCATTTAGGACTATCCTTCCTTTCGGAATTACTGGATTTACTGTCCAAGGATGATTTAATCCACACAATTCATTCTCGAAGACCTTACGTCTACGGCTCTCTTTAGGACTGACAGTCCAGGGATGATCCAATCCCCTCAAGTCCATCAAAGACTTCATTCTCGGAGACCTTGCGTCTACGGCTCTTTTTAGGACTGAAAGTCCAGGGATGATCCAATCCCCTCAAGTCCATCAAGGACTTCATTCTCGGAGACCTTGCGTCTACGGTTCTCTTTAGGACTGAAAGTCCAGGGATGATCCAATCCCCTCAAGTCCATCAAGGACTTCATTCTCGGAGACCTTACGTCTACGGCTCTCTTTAGGACTGAAAGTCCAGGGATGATCCAATCCCCTCAACTGTCCACTAAGGACTTCATTCTCGGAGACCTTACGTCTACGGTTCTCTTTAGGACTGAAAGTCCAGGGATGATCCAATCCCCTCAACTGTCCACTAAGGACTTCATTCTCGGAGACCTTACGTCTACGGTTCTCTTTAGGACTGGCAGTCCAGGGATGATCCAATCCCCTCAACTGTCCACTAAGGACTTCATTTTCGGAGACCTTACGTCTACGGTTCTCTTTAGGACTGAAAGTCCAGGGATGATCCAATCCCCTCAACTGTATTCTTATCCATACAGGTACAATCATGTATCACATCAAACCATGTATACATCTCATCAAAACATGTACATATCACATCGAAACATATGTACATCAAAACATGTATACATCACTAATCAAAACATGTATACATCACATCAAAACATATGTACATCAAAACATGTATACATCACTAATCAAAACATGTATACATCACATCAAAACATATGTGCATCAAAACATGTATACATCACTAATCAAAACATGTATACATCACATCAAAACATATGTGCATCAAAACATGTATACATCACTAATCAAAACATGTATACATCACATCAAAACATATGTGCATCAAAACATGTATGCATCACTAATCAAAACATGTATACATCACATCAAAACATATGTGCATCAAAACATGTATGCATCACTAATCAAAACATGTATACATCACATCAAAACATATGTGCATCAAAACATGTATACATCACTAATCAAAACATGTACACATCACATCAAAACATGTGTACATCAAAACATGTATACATCACTAATCAAAACATGTACACATCACTAATCAAAACATGTATACATCACATCAAAACATATGTGCATCAAAACATGTATACATCACATCAAAACATATGTGCATCAAAACATGTATACATCACTAATCAAAACATGTACACATCACATCAAAACATGTGTACATCAAAACATGTATACATCACTAATCAAAACATGTACACATCACATTAAAACATGTGTACATCTAGCATAAATGATATGTAAGAGTTCTAAATCTAAATAAATGTAGGTAGCTAACAAAACAGAAAGTAAATGATAGTAATACTATACTACTCCCCCTTTCGAGGAAGGTCCTTCTGAACTAAACCAAGCTTGTCTCGAAAGTACTCAAACTTCACTCGAGACAGAGGTTTAGTTAAGATATTAGCAACCTGCTCCTCAGTGCTTATATACTCGATCTTGATGGCTCCTCTCTGCACCATGTCTCGTATATAGAAGTAACGGATCTCAATGTGTTTTGACTTATCATGGAACACAGGATTTTCAGTCATCTTAATGCAGCTTTGATTGTCACACATAATCACAGTGGGATCCATTTCTAAGTCAAGGATTCCAGATAAGAGTTGCCGAAGCCACACTACTTCACAGCTGGCAGAACAAGCAGCTATATATTCTGCTTCAGCGGTACTGAGGGCCACACTAGATTGTTTCTTGCTGAACCAGGAGATCATGGCAGATCCAAGACCATAACACCCACCTGAAGTACTTTTTCTGTCTGAGACACTACCTGCCCAATCAGAATCTGAGAAACCATGCAACTTGAGTTCATTGTCTCCAAGATAGTAAAGGCCAAAGTCCACTGTACCTTTTAGGTACCTCATGATATGCTTTGCAGCTATAAGGTGAACCTTTCTAGGTTCTACTTGAAACTGACTGAGAGTATTTACAGCAAAGCATATATCAGGCCTAGTATTTGTCAAGTACATCAATGATCCAATGATTTGTCTATATAGGGTTATATCCACTATTTCTGACGAATCATTAGCTAACAGTTTTAAGTTGGAGTCCATGGGAGTGGCCATAGCTTTACACTCCAACATATCAAATCTTTTGAGGATCTCCACAGTATACTTACCTTGATTTAGAAAGATCCCTTTTGGCTCTTGCCACACTTCTAGGCCTAAGAAGTAGTGCATTAGTCCGAGATCTTTCATCTCGAATTCTGAAGAAAGCTTCTTCTTGCTTTCAATGATTTGTTTCTCATTTCCTGTTAGAAATAGATCATCTACATATAATAGCAATATAACAGGTTCATCATTCATTACTTTAAGATAGAGGTTGGGGTCAGCTTTACTTTTGGTAAAGCCCATGCTTAATAGGAAACTGTCAATTCTTCCATACCAAGCTCTGGGAGCTTGCTTCAAGCCATATAATGCCTTTTTCAGTTTGCATACATGGGTCCTTCCGTCTTTGACCTCAAAACCTTGAGGTTGTTCTATATATACTTCTTCTTCAATTACACCATTCAGAAAAGCTGTCTTAACATCCATTTGGTGCAATTTCCATTTCATCATGGATGCAAGTGCCATGATAGTTCTAATTGAAGTATACCTAGCAACAGGTGCAAAAGTTTCTTCATAGTCAATTCCCTCCTTCTGAGAGAATCCTCTGGCTACAAATCTTGCCTTGTACTTTTCAATGCTACCATCTGAAGCATGCTTTATCTTAAAAAAATCCATTTGGAGGAAACCACACTTTTATCTTTTGGTTTGGGAACTACATCCCAAACATCATTTTTCATTATTGACTGATATTCTTCTGTCATTGCTTCTACCCATTCTTTCTTTTGAGCTGCCTCTTCATAGCTGGTAGGTAGTTGATCCACAAGATCACACATCAAAGCCATATAGTTGGTTACTAGTTTTGGTTTCTTCCTTTCTCTAGTGGAACCTTCGGGAGCACCATATCTTTCAGCTCCTTGAATGATATCTCTAGCCCATGCTGGTCTTCTCTTCCTAGATAAATCTGCTACAGGAGGTTCTTGTGGTTCCAGCATGTCATGATCCTCTGGTGTATCCTCTTCAGGGACATGAACAGTCTCTGAGACTCTGGGAGAAGAATCTTCTTCATAAACTTCTTCAAGTTGACACTTCCTGGATTTCTTGAGAGCTGCTTCCTCATCAAAGGTTACATCTCTACTTATTTCTATATGATGAAAACCTGGTATGTAGATTCTGAAGGCTTTGGAAGTTTCACAATAACCAACAAACATTCCCTTCTTTCCTGAGGGATCCAACTTGGTTCTCTTTTCTTTTGGAATGTGGATGTACACAGGACACCCAAATATTTTGAGATGACTTACCTCAGGCTTCTTACCTGTAAACACTTCTTCTGGAGTTTTGAATTCAAGAGCACTGTGAGATAATCTATTTTGCACATAAACTGTTGTCTTGGCTGCTTCAGCCCATAGATACATGGGAAGATCCTGGTCATGTATCATAGTCTTCACAGCTTCCATGATGGTTCTATTTTTCCTTTCTGCAACCCCATTTTGTTGGGGATTGTAGGGAGTGGTTAGTTCTCTCTTGATTCCAGCTTCTCTACAAAATTCTTCAAACTCTTTTGAAGTATATTCTCCACCATTATCTGTTCTGAGAATCTTGATTTTCTTTTCTGTGAGATTCTCTATTAGAACCTTGAATTCTTTGAACTTTCCAAAGACTTCATTCTTTCCTTTTAGAAAGTAAATCCAAGTTTTCCTTGAATGATCATCAATGAAAGAAAGGTAGTATTCAAAACCACTTAAAGAGGTGGTGGGCATTGGACCACATACATCTGAGTGTATTAACTCCAAGATACTCTTAGTTTTTGTTTCACTCTTTCGAAAGGGGTTCTTGACATTCTTCCCTTTCTTACATCCTTTACAAGAGCCATTATGATCCACCTTCAAGTCTGGTAGTCCTATGACTACCTTGCTTACATAGGGTAAGGCTTTGTATTTAATGTGAGCCAGTCTTCTATGCCATAGCTCACTGGGACTAGAAGTTTCATGAACAAGGGCAGCTTCTGGATGACCCTTGAGTTTATACAAGCCTCCTTCTTCTTCACCAATGACAATTGCATCCTTAATGGATTTGCCTTTGGACCACATTAACACTTGTCCATCAATGAATGCAACTCTATAGCCTTTCTTGTCCAAAGCTGATATTGAAAGTAAATTCTTCTTCAACCCTGGAACATACAAAACTTCTTTCATTTTCATGGGGGTTCCAGAATCAAGTTTGTAGTTTGCTTCTCCAACTCCCTTAATGGGATACTGATAGTTATCTCCAAGAGATACCTTTAGTGGAGAGGTCTTTTCTTCAAGACTTGATAAAGTCTTCTTTTGTCCTGTCATGTGCTTTGAGGCACCACTATCAATTACCCATGTGTCTTCTCCTGGTGTTATAGATCCAGAGAGTGCGGAGAAAAGAACATACTCTTCTGCATCTTCTTCTTCATTTCTTCTAGATCTTCTTTTGGAGAAAGTCCTTTCTTCATCTTCTTCTTCTTTTCTAGATCTTTTCTTGAGAGGCCTTTCTTCTTCAACTTCTTCTTCACTCTCATCTTCTGCAAGATGTGCATGATGTCTTCTGTGTTGAGTACCCTTAATCTTTTTGCTAGGACAATCTTTGGCAATGTGTCCTAATTTGTGACAAATGAAACATTGGTATGAGGAGTAGTCTCTTCCTTGGAAGGGTCCTCTTTTCTTTTGAAATCTCTGTGGAGGATGAGACTCCTTTTGACTATCCTTCTTAAAGTAGGATCGATTCTTTCTTCTCTTGGTATGGGTGGCCAAAGCTTGGTCATCTTCCTTGAGCAATGCCTCTCTGTTGGCAACCCTAGCCTCTTCTTGAACACAATCCTCCCATACTACATCAAACTTCATGCTTTCTTTTCTGGCACACATGGTTTGGATGAAGGATTCCCATGATCTAGTGAGACCATTTAGAGCTGTCATCACAAGTTCATCTTCATCAAGAGTATCACCAATGGCATCTAGTTGCTCTTTGATTAGAGAGACTCTTGAGAAGTAGTCTTGAATGGATTCTCCTTTGTGCATCTTGGTACTCTTCAACTGAGTCCTTAGATTCATCTTTCTGTTGATGTTCTTCCCTTCATACATTCTTCCTAGGGCATCATACATTTCCTTTGGAGTCTTCTTGGAAGACACTTGGGGAATCAAGTGGTCTTTAATTGAATCAGCTATGATTCTCTTTGCCCTAATCATATCCTTCCTGTGTTTTTCCTTGGCTTCATCTTCTTCTGGTTCTGCAACCTCCTCCTTGATATAATGAGCAAGGTCATTCTCTTCAAGAATGAGACCAATTCTGTATTTCCATGCCCGGAAATTCTCTAAGCCTTCTAGCTTGTCTTCAAGCTTAGTATTTGGAGCCATCTTCTCTTGGGGGAGTCCAAGAGACAGAGTAGACTTACTTGGAAAGTTACTTTTCACTTTTCCGGAAACTGAAACAGAATTTTATCGCACTTTTGGTAGAATTAGGGTTTGCAATTCCCGGAGTTCTACTTAACCAAAAAGTTCGATCTATAGCTTAAAAGAATGCTCTTGATAAGGGATATCCAGCCATGCAATCAGAAATAAAAAAATTCCAACTTTTTTCTGAAACCAAAATCTGACGTATCGCACTTTTGGTAGAATTAGGGTTGCAATTCCCGGAGTTCTACCCAACCAAAAAGTTCGATCTAGAGCTTAAAAGAAAGGTATTGAGGAGGGATATCCAGCCATGCAACCAAAAATCAATAATACCAACTTTGGGCTGAAACCCTAACTTCACCAAAAAGATAGAGAGAGAGAATCTTACCTTGTGAGAGATGTCCTATTCAGTCTAGCTCTGATACCATGTTGAATTTAAACCAAATAGACAAGCAAGATATCTGATAGAAACACAATCACAAGATAAACACACTATATATCCTGGGAAACCCTCATGGGGTAGAAAACCCAGTAAAGCTTTCCTCAATAAGATGATCAACCAAAATACAAGATGTGCTCCTTCCTCCTAAGTCTCCTTAGCAGATCTCCTCAACTAGTGCGCACTCTTCCACAAGTGAGTGAATGATCTAATGAGGAGTTCACCTCCTCTATTTATACTTGAATCTCAACTGACTAATAGACCTGTTGGGGCCGACCTCACCTGGAGAAGTCTAATAACCCCTAAAATATAACTACAGGGCCGACCCACACATGGTGGGTCTAATAACCCTAGTTAATACTAACCCTCGGAGGAATAAACATCTCCGGATACATAATAGGGTTACCTCGGAGGGATGAAACATCTCCGGAATAATAAAGTACAAATATAATATTCTTTGAAGTTACAATATTTAACAGATGAATGGACAATGCATAACTCCAATTCGTGAGAGACCAGGCCACTATCTTCGAGGGTAATCGGGGTTCTGCAAGATCTCATGAGCAACATGTCAATTCAGATGTCTGCTGGGCCATATAAAGATGGTTATCCACATACTGCATTCAAATGAAGATGGACAGCAGCATCATCATCCTATTCTTCATCATCACCATCATCATCATCATCATCATCATCCTCATCGTCATATTCATCATCATCTTCATCATCATCATCATCATCCTCATCACCATCTTCATCTTCATCATGATTGATGACTGATCATCATCATCATCATCATCATCATCATCATCGCCATCCTCTTCTTTATCATCATCATCATTATTTGCATCACCATCTTCATCATGATTGGGTATTTATCATCATCATCATCGTCCTCTTCTTTATCATCACCATCATCATCATCATCATCATCATCTTCATCGCCATCATCTTCATCATCCTCATCGTCATATTCATCATCATCTTCATCATCATCATCATCCTCTTGTTTATGATCACCATCATCATCATTGTCGTCACCATCATCATCATTGTCGTCATCATCATCATCATCATCATCATTATGATCGTCATCATCATCTCCATCATCATCTTCATCATCATGATCATCCTCACCACCATCTTCATCATGATTGATTCATCATCATCATCATCATCATCATCATCCTCACCACCATATTCATCATGATTGATGATTGATCATCATCATCCTCTTCTTTATGATCACCATCATCATCATCATCATCATCATCATCCTCGTCGTCATATTCATCATCATCTTCATCATCATCATCATCATCATACTCATCACCATCTTCATCATGATTGATGATTTATCATCATCACCATCATCATCATCACCATCCTCTTCTTTGTCATCACCATCAACAACCTCATCACCATCTTCATCATGATTGGGTACTGATCATCATCATCATCATCGTTGTCATCATCATCCTCTTCTTTATCATCACCACCACCACCATCATCATCATCATCTTCATCACCATCATCTTCATCATAATCATTGTCATATTCATCATCATCCTCTTCTTTATCATCACCATCATCATCATCCTCATCATCATCATAATCATCATCATCGTCGTCGTCATCATCTTCATCATCATCATCATTTCCATCATCATCATCATCCTCACCACCATCTTCATCATGATTGATGATTGACCACCATCATCATCATTGTCATCATCATCATCCTCTTCTTTATGATCACCATCATAACCATCATCATCATCATCATCATCCTCATCATCCTCGTCGTCATATTCATCATCATCTTCATCATCATCATCCTCATCACCATCTTCATCTTCATCATGATTGATGATTGATCATCATCATCATCGTCATCATTGCCATCCTCTTCTTTATCATCACCACTATCATCCTCATCACCATCTTCATCATGATTGGGTATTTATCATCATCATCATCATTGTCATCATCATCTTCCTCATCATCATCATCTTCATCATCATCATCATCATCATCTTCATCATCATCATCATCATCATCCTCATCAGCATCTTCATCTTCATCTTCATCACCATCTTCATCTTCATCTTCATCATGCTATTCATCACCATCATCATCATCATCGTCATCATCAACATATTCATCATCATTATCATGATGTTCATCATCATCGTCATCATGATATTCATCATCATCATCATCATCATCATCCTCATCATCATCTTCATCTTCATCCTCGTCATCTTCATCATCTGCTACTCCCCTATCCAAAACCCCCTCCTCTCCCTAGCCCTTACTAACCCGGGCTCTCTCAGTCTCTCTCTCTTTCCTACACCTCCACCTACCTCTAACCATGCCTTCCATCTCTCTTTCACAGTCCCTACAACCAACACCCTCTCCTTTCTTGATTTCTCTCTCCCTCCTTCCCCCCCCAACCATTACTAACCCCCTCTCTCAGTCTCTCTCTCTCTCTCTCCCCCTCGCTAACCCCCCTCCCAGCCCCTTACCCCTAACTAAGCCCCCCTCCTAGCCCCTTACCCTTACCTAACCACCCCCCATCTCTAATCCCTAAACCCGTAACACCAAATCCCTATTTAACCTCGTAACCCATAGAAACTATTAAATAAACTATTGAATAAGGTTTTTTTTATTATTTCAATAACGCTAGCGCATTTATGAATACGTAAACAGGTGTGCATTTTGTGCAACTAGGTGTTATTTAGCCGTGCACCAAACATATTAAATACCCAGGATTTTTTTTAATAGTAAGGAAACGCGCGCGCGTTTTGTGTGTGAATAACGCTAGCGCGTTATGTTTGTGCAAAAATATTAGCAAAATGCTTTTATCCTCCCGCGTTTTGCGTTTCGTCCTCCCGCCTTCACGTCTCCCATACAGCACGACACTTCACAATTAACTGTCAAAGCATTGGAGGAAGCTCAAGACACTCCATGTTCACAATCAATAAGTTTGAAGAGGATTCTATAGTTGGCATTTGGAATTGAGGATTCCACATTCACAATTACCAAGCTTCAAGGGGATTCTATATTCACAAATTCAAGCTTCAAGAGGATTCTACATTGACAATTTCAAGCTTCAAGGTGATTCTATATTAACAATGTCAAGCAAGTTTGATGAATCTATATGAACACAATTGAAGAAGAATCTACATTCCCTATTGAGCAAGCTTGAAATTTCTATACTCACAAATGAAGAATTTTCTATATTCACAAGTGAGGTAGAAACTTTACTTTCACATTTGAGCAAGATTGATGTTCATCTATATTCGCAATTGAGGAAGTATCTATATTGACAATTGAGCAAGCTTGAAGAACCTATATTCACAATTGAGAAATAATTTGGATATTTGAATAATTGAGCACACCTCTAGGATCTATTTTCTTAGTATTTCTCATTGTGGTCATGGGGAATCCACGCAATCGAAAAAGGAAATCGGCAAGGAAAGAGAAGCCTCAAGATACCACGGAAGAAGTTAGAGAAAAGAAAAGATTGGACATGTGGAATCGAAGGCATTCCATGGAAACTCATCCAATTCCAACCGTAGATGATACCATGGTCATTCCTACCCATCCACCTCAAGAAATATGAAGAAATTCACTAGAGGGGCCCTCAATTTCAACAACAATTGATGAACAAACACCTCATGGCACTAGTGAAGAAGTAAGACATAGGTGCTCATCGAAGGATGTTTCAATTCCCACATCAAGTCAACCTCAGAATATGGTAGTGAATGACTTGTTGGGTAGTGGTTATGCAAGCAACGAAATTAGAGAGGCATTGAGTGGAGGATTGACAATGGAAGAAGCAAATTTTATGGAGACCGTCCAAGAGAATGAAAGAGAAGGGCCTCCTATGGAAACGCTGGAGCATCCTGGTGATGGTGTACATGCTCCAGTTCCAACACCCTTACCTCCATTAGCAACTGCACACTTAAGAACTCCGAGACGTATATAGGTTGATGAAACTATCATTAGTTCACTTGAAGGTACATTATCTAAACATTCTATTTCTTATCAAACTCGACAAATACTCAATAACTTTTTTGATTCTAAATGTGATGGAGACCAGTGCAAATTATTTTTATGATTGTTGAAATCTAGGCATATGACTGTTGTTAGAAGAACATTAGGGATAAAGATGGCAAAAAAGTTAGAACCAAGTTCTCATATTGTTAAAAGTTTAGTAGATGCATTTAGTACAATTGGAAAGAAATCTCACTCAAAGGATCACAATGCGGCTCGTCATGTGTTGTCACAATCAATCGTTAACAAAATCAGTAGGGAACTTTGTTTTCTTAAACCTACATCCAAAATTGTTAATTTGAATGTGAAGACACTTCATAGGTATTGTGTTAGAAGAGAACAACTTGAAACTGGTCAAACAGATGTTTGGGCCTTCATTGGCAGGTTGCCACGCTATGATATAAATCTCATTGATGCGGTTAAGGGATTAGTGCAAGCATTTTGGCATGACAACACTAGACCCTCTTCCAACCAAAAAGATGTATTAAAATTGAGAAGGAGTTCAAAGGATCGTGACCCACACATTAAACATTTTCTTGATATGATTCAAACAGCATTATATGAGAGATTTAGGAATGAACATAATGAACTTGACTTGGGCCAAAGATCCTTTGAAAAATGCAAACCATGGTGTGTTAAAATAAACACAATTCGTAACACATGTTGTTGTCGATAACACATTGAGTATGGTTACTATTATGACACATATACATATATTTTTTGTGTATTGCATTATAACATTCTTTTGCAGGAATGCTCAACTACATTACCACCGATGCCATCTAGAGACTTCATTCATAGCATTTTGTGGAGCAGGCCAAACGATTGCTCATTTTATCAAAAAACTTGCATAGATGGGACATGCCCAAGGTGTGGTGGATTTGCATTATTGGAAAAATGCATACGTAAGACCAATGAGCATGAACTTGGGAGGCAGGAGGTGAAATTGTAGTCATTCAAATATGTCACGTATGATATTGATGGAGGGAACAAAAGAAAAAAAATACAATTGGTCACTTCTCAGGCTGGTAATGAGTTATTGAATACTATTTTTTCTTCATATTGCAATTTCATATGTAACAATCTATTGATATATGTATTTATTGTTGATCTACCAAGTACGGGTTTGTGACTTCATGGAGGAATTCTTTGAAAAGACACAACATTATGTAAAGCATGTGCATGTGGCTCATTGGCAAGATGAGCAGTTTAGAACGTGCAGGGATACATTTCCTATTGGGACTATCCTGTCAGTGGTCGATTTTGCAGAAAACTACACTCTTCAACTGCAAAATGAGATTCAAAGTCAATACGATCACTCAGACCAGGTCAGCATAATGGTCCATATCACCTATAGACATGGGGAAGATAGTACTGAAGACAACAGGGTTATATTGAAGGAGTATCACTTCTACATAAGTGGTGACAGGTGTCATGACTTGGATTTTGTACAACACAACTTTCAAATGCTCTACAATCACTTGAAGGAAAACAGTATATAGATGGAACAACATTGGATTTGGTCTGACAGTTGTGCAGGGCAATTCAAAAATGCCTGTGTCTTCCAATGGTTGTGTATGCTCCACAAAAGGAACAAGGTGCCACATATTTGGAACTATTTTGAGACCGAACATGGAAAAAGTGAACACAATGGAGCAGGTGCATGCATAAAGACTTCATTATGCAGGAAAGAAATGAAGTTCACAGATGGACTTATCATCCGAAATGCAAAAACCATCGTTGAATGGTGTGCTTCAGTCATGGGGGAGGGAGCAGGAAGGAAGGAAGATCACTCAACTAGGAAAACACATGTGCATAGATATTTTTGGGAAGTGGTGGATGTAGATCATTCACATTTATATGAGTGCAAGACCATCCAAGGAACTCGCGCATTTCATTCAGTTAGAACATTAGACAATGCTATACTTGAAATGTGGACAAGGAAACTGTCATGTTTTTGTTCTCCATGCAGTAGTGGTGAATGGGACGAATGTGAATCCATGGATTGGGTTGACGGCTAGGACCATTTATCACTCCCCATTGGTCGACGAATAGCTACATAATTATCCCAATTGGAGGAGGACCAATCAAGTATTTCACCAGACTATGACCACATATTAGATCTCGTACAACTAGGTTCGATTAATATTTTTATATTTTTGACAACTAGTTGTGTCTAATTAGTTGACTGAAACGTTGGAACTATATTTTCTCTAGGGAAGATATACGCAACGGTTTCCCCATGACGCAATGCATGGCGCACTGACTATTGGCTGGCACGTTGCGTAGAGGGGAATCAAACCCTAAATGTCCCATTATGGGACTCTGAGGCCAATGATTTTCCGATTGGGTCGATGGTTATAAAGGGAGAATATTTGAACCAAGTCTCCCACTCATCAGCTAGAAAAGGGTATACATATGAAGATTATAGACCAGGTGAGATTGTATACTATTATAAAATACAAACTTAGTTATTGGCACAAACCTCCAACTTCAAACAATGGCAAGGAAGAACTCATCAAAGGCACAATGCTTATTGCCTTATTCCAAGCACGAGAGGTTGAAGGAAACCATTGGTATTTGAGGTGATCCTGATGGTCTAGTCGAATTACCATAGGTAGGTAATCTGGTACGTGGTTTGCTTGTTTTATTGTGTATTATGTTATAGGTATGTGGTGTAGATGTATGCTATGATTTTTTTTCATGGTCTCATTGAGTATTGACATTAATATTTTGACTATTGCAGCCATACATTGATAGCTTGATAGATTCATAAATTGCATAGACTTGGTACAACTTGATAAATTGAACAAGTTTCGTAATCATCATCATCATCATCATCATCATCTTCACCACCACCACCACCCCCACCACCACCACCACCATCATCATCATCATCATCAACATCTTCATCATCCTCACCACCGCCATCATGATCATCATCCTAATCATTATCATGGTAAACCATCATCATCATCATCATCATCCTCAACATATTCATCCTCATCCGCACCATCATCATGATCATCATCTTCATCACCACCACCACCACCACCACCATCATCATCCTCATCATCATTAACTCTAACTCTAACCCTAATTCAATTTCCTTCTATAACTCTAACCCTAACCCTCACCCAAACCCTAGCACTAAACCATCTTCTTCATCATTACCATCACCATCAACACCACCATCACCATCATCATCAACATCTTCATCATCATCACCATCATCATCTTCATCACCATCACCATCATCATTGCCATGTCTAGGTTCCTCATCAACATCTCCATCATCACATCTTCTTTGTCATCATCATCGTCATCTTCATCGCCATCACCATCATCATCAACGTCTTCATCATCATCACCATCTTCATCATCATCATTAACTCTAACTCTAACCCTAATTCAATTTCTTTCTATAACTCTAATTTCCTTCATCATCATCATGCTAGCTATACCTGCCTGGTCGACTATTTTGCAAATTTGACCCCAATGTGCAAAAATTGCACACTCCCGTATTGAGCAAAACCCTAGTTTCCAAAATGGACATACAAGATGACACCTAGACCACGAGACTAGAGGATAGGGGAACCCCTGGAACTATACCGACGTCCTGAATCCAATGGAGTTGATGGTTTGTCGATCGGAGGCACGGTCGTCATTTTGTGGCTTGTTCTGTCTCACATCCAAAAGGCCTTCAGGGACACCTACTGGATACCTGCCGGGGGCATAGAACTCCAACCATGCAGTAAAAACTGATTCCAGGGAGTCTTGCAAGTGTGTCTAGGGAGGTTCTGGCTAGGAATGCTAGCTAGAAGTGCCCGATGGACGATTTTACAAATTTGACCCCAATGTGCAAAAATTGCACACTCCCTCACTGAGCAAAACCCTAGATTCCAAGATGGACCTACAAGGTGACACCCGGGCCATGGGACCGGAGGAGAGGGGCATCCCTAGCACTATCCCGACGTCCTGAATCCAATGGAGTCTACGGTTTGTCGATCGGAGCCATGGTCATCATTCTATGGCTCGTTCTGTCTCGCATCAAAAAGGCATTCAGGGACACCTACTAGATACCTGTCGGGGGCATAGAACTCCAACCGTGCAGCAAAACCTAGTTCTAGGGAGTCCTGCAAGTGTGTCCAGGGAGGTTTTGGCTGGGAACACTATCCAGAAGTGGTCGATGGACGATTTTACAAATTTGACCCCAATGTGCAAAAATTGCACACTCCCTCACTAAGCAAAACCCTAGTTTCCAAGATGGACCTACAAGGTGACACCTGGGCCACGGGATCGGAGGAGATGGGCACCCATAGCACTATCCCAACGTCCTGAATACAACAGAGTCGATGGTTTGTCAATCCGAGCTATGGTCGTCATTCTATGGCTTGTTCCGTCTGGCAGCCAAAAGGCCTTCAGGGACACCTGCTGGATACCTACCGGGGGCATAGAATGACGACCATGCAACAAAACCGGGTTCTGGGGAGTCCTGCAAGTGTGTCTAGGAAGGTTTCGGCTGGGAACGCTAGCCATAAGTTACTGGTGGGTGATTTTGCAAATTTGACCCCCATGTGCAAAAATTGCACACTCCCTTACTGAGCAAAACCCTAGTTTTGTAGATTAACCGTCAACTATTGCATTAGATAGCTTCACTGACTCCATTAAAATTCAATTGGACATAACATGAATGATTTAAGTTCAACACCTTAGCTAGCTTCATTTCATTCAATGATGGGCCTAATTTGACGGGAGCATGGGAACCCGGACTTCATTAAAATTCAATTGAACGTGACATGAATGATTAAAATTCGAGCCAGGAACGCTAGACAAAAGTTCCTGGTGGATGATTTTGCAAAGTTGATCACCGTGTGTAAAAACTACACACTCCCTTACTGAGCATCTAGTACGTTGATGCTTTAAATGATGAACTCTTTCCTTTATGGCATTATAGGGATGCTTACCCTGCATTTAATGACGGCATTAATTAGTTAATGGCTTCCTTATTCGGAGCGTAGAGAAAAACCTTGTCACATTAAGAAATCCTTGCAACATCATATAAATTAATAGGGGGGGCTACGAATATGATCTCAATTTACGATAAGCTTCCACGTAGCAATAATTTATACTCTGTCTAAAGTGAATATTATTACTTGTTTTAAAATTTGTTTCCCTCCCTTAACCCTATTTTGTAGATCTATGTTGGCTATTGTTTGGAGGGAGTTATCCCACCCAATCCCGTGGCCATTTTTCGTTACATTGTGTGAAAAAATACAGCATTTATTCCCCTCAACGTAGCTCATTTTACCTCTTCCTAGTTCAAAGGCGCTTATGCTCCTCTGTTTAAAATCACATAAATTTTGGACCGAGATATCGATGATGTGCAAGCAGGCTCGACCAACTGGCTGGTCCAGGTCCTAAAAACACCGAAACACTCCACTCAACCTGCTGAAATGAATTTGAGAAATAATACCCCTGTGACTCTATCGGGCTAGTTTTGACGACATTTTCATGTGACTTGCAACTTGACATAACTTGGAAACTAGAGGTCGGATCGACGAACCGTCCAATCCATTGGTCTCAGTGGCCTCTCGCTAAACTAGGGTTTTGCTCAGTTTCCTTCAATGCAATCTCGCATTGGTGGGTCAACTCTGCAAAACCCTCCATCGAGCTAGTGTTGGTAGTGTTCCCACAAAGACATTTCCCATACACACTTGCAGGAGCCAACGGCACGCAATCTTGCTGCTCCGTTTGCTTTTTCGCTCCCGGATCGAAAGTCACCGAGTGTCCCTGAACGACATTTTCATGTGACTTGCAACTCGACATAACTCGGCAACCGGAGGTCGAATCAATGAACCGTTGACTCCGTTGGTCTCCTGGAATGCGATTACCTCTAGGGGGCCCTCTTCCTCATCTTCTCATGGCCCAATGACTTCTTTGTGCATTCATTTCGTAAATTGGGGTTTCAACTAGATGTCTAAGCTACACTTACAAATTACAAACAAACTAGGGTTTCATGAACTACACACCGCATAATAAAACTAGGGTAGGCATGGAAGGGATATTTTTGCTTGAGAATACTCTTAATGGGGGGGAAGCTTTTCACATTAAGAAAGCACAACGGGGATAAAATTTTAATTGAATTCAATACCTAGGGATTGTATCATACTATGTTTCAATTCGTAAAGAGCCTGATATGGCCATGCCTTCTCATACTTGAGACAAAGATGGCAAACACAACTTCCACATCGATGCATATATTTGGAACCACTTTGTTGAAGTACGTAGCCAATAGAAATGCAATGTAAAACGAAAAACCTTAGTAAATGACCCACAAAGCAAGAGACTCTAAGCCATATTTGAATTCGTTGAAACCTAAAATGCATACTTATCACACTGCAAGATACCCATTCATTACATATTGTTTTTGTTTTCTCCTTTTAAAAGTTTCCCATGGCCCAGGTGTCACCTTGTAGGTACATATTCGAAATTAGGGTTTTGCTCAGTAAGGGAGTGTGCAATTTTTGCACATGGGGGTCAACTTGGAAAAATCATCCACCGGGAACTTATGGCTAGCGTTCCTAGCTAGAGCCTTCCTAGACACACTTGCAAGACTCCTCGGACCTAGACACACTTGCAAGACTCCTCGGAACCCGGTTTTGTTGCATGACCGTCATTCTATGCCCCAGGTAGGTATCCAACAGGTGTCCCTGAAGGCCTTTGGATGCGAGATGGAAAGAGCCATAGAATGAGTACCGTGGCTTGGATCAACAAATCGTCGACTCCATTAGATTCAGGACCTCGAGATAGTGCTAGGGGTGCCCCTATCCTCCGGTCCCATGGCCCAGGTGTCACCTTGTAGGTACATTTTGGAAACTAGGGTTTTGCTCAATAAGGGAGTGTGCAATTTTTGCACATGGGGGTCAACTTGGAAAAATCATCCATCGAGCACTTCTGGCTAGCCCTCTCGGCTAGATCCTTTTTAGATACACTTGAAGGACTCCCCGGAACCCAGTTTTGTTGCACGACCGTCATTCTATGCCCCCGGTAGGTATCCAACAAGTGTCCCTGAAGTGCTTTTGGACGCGAGATGAAATGAGCCATAGAATGACGGCCGTGGCTTGGATCGAAAAATCGTCAACTCCATTGGAATTAGGATGTCAAGATAGTGCTAGGGGTGCCCCTATCCTCTGGTAGCATGGCCCAGGTGTCACCTTGTAGGTACATTTTCGAAACTAGGGTTTTTCTCAATAAGGGAGTGTGCAATTTTTTCACACGGGGATCAACTTGGAAAAATCATCCACCGGGAACTTATGGCTAGTGCTCTCAACTTGAGCCTTCCTAGATACACTTGCAAGACTTGCCGGAACCGGGTTTTGTTGCACGACCGTCATTCTATTCCCCCGGTAGGTATCCAACAAGTGTCCCTGAAGGGCTTTTGGATGCAAGACGGGACGAGCCATAGAATGACGACCGTGGCTCGGATCGACAAACTGTCGAATCCATTGGAATCAGGATGTTGGAGTAGTGCTAGGGGTGCCCCTCTCCGCCAGTCCCATGGCCCACGTGTCATCTTGTAGGTGCATTCTACAAACTAGGGTCTTGCTAAGTAAGGGACTGTGCAATTTTTTCCCATGGGGGTCAAATTTGTAAAATCATCCACCGGGCACTTGTGGCTAGAGTTCCTAGCTGGAACCATCCTAGACACACCTGCATGTCTCCCTGGAACCCATTTTTGTTGCATGGTTGGGATTCTATGGCCCCGGTAGGCATCCGATAGGTGTCCCTAAAGGCCTTTTGGATGTCAGACGGAACGAGCCATAGAATGAAGACTGTGGCTTGGATCGACAAACCATCAAAGCCATTGGATTCAGGACATCGAGATAGTGCTAGAGGTGCCCCTATACATCGGTCCCATGGCCCACGTGTCATCTTGTAGGTGCATTCTGCAAACTACGGTTTTGCTCACTAAAAGACTGCAATTTTTTTCTACGGGGGTCAACTTTGCAAAAATCATTCACCGAGCACTTGTGGCTAGCGTTCCCAGCTGGAACCATCCTAGATACACCTGCATGTCTCTTTGGAACCCAGTTTTGTTGCACGGTTGGGATTCTATGGCCCCAGTAGGCATTCGGCAGGTGCCCCTGAAGGCCTTTTGGATGCCGAACGGAACGAGCCATAGAATGAAGACCGTGGCTCGGATAGACAAACCATCAACGCCATTGGATTTAGGATTTCGGGACAATGCTAAGGGAGCCCCTCTCCACTGGTCCCATGGCCCACGTGTCATCTTGTAGGTGAATTCTACAAACTAGGGTTTTGCTCAGTAAGGGACTATGCAATTTTTTCCCACGGGGGTAAACTTTGCAAAATCATCCACCGGGAACTTGTGGTTAGTGTTCCTAGCTGGAACCATCCTAGACACACCTGCATGTCTCTCCAGAACCCAGTTTTGTTGCACGGTTGGGATTCTATGGCCTCGGTAGCTAGCATTTCTCTTCTTATGGTGAAAAATGGGATGGTGATGGTGACAACATTGGTAGGAAGAGCATGGTGAGGATGATGATGATGATGATGATGATTAGGGTGAGGATGATGATGATGATGAGGGTGAGGATGATGAGGGAGAGGATGATGAGGATGAGGATGAGGATGAGGGTGATGATGATGATTATGAAACTTGTGCAATTTATCAAAACAAACATAGGACCATGAAGATGCTGAGGTTGTTGATGATGATGATGATGATGATGATGAATATGATGATGATGGTGGTGGTGGTGATGAATATGATGATGGTGGTGATAGTGATGATGATGATGAGGGTGAGGATGATGAGGATGAGGATGAGGATGAGGGTGATGAGGATGTTGATCATGATGATGGTGAAGATTTGGATGAGGGTGAGGATGATGAGGATGATGGTGGTGGTGATGATGATGAAGATGTTGATGATGAGGGTGATGAGAATGATGATCATGATGATGAATATGATGAAGATAATGGTTTACCATGATGATGATGAGGATGAGGATGGGGATGAGGGTGAGGATGATGAGGATGATGATAATGATGATGATGGTGGTGGTGGTGGTGGTGATGAAGATGATGATGATGATGGTGGTGGTGGTGATGAAGATGATGATCATGATGAAGATGATGATGATTAGGGTGAGAATGATTATGATGAGGGTGAGGATGATGAGGATGAGGATGAGGATGAGGGTGATGATGATGATTACGAAACTTGTGCAATTTATCAAAACAAACATAGGACCATGAAGATGTTGACGTTGATGATGATAATGATGATGAATATGATGATGATGGTGGTGGTGGTGATGAAGATGATGATCATGATGAAGATGATGATCATGGCGATGGTGACGATGATGATGAGGGTGAGGATGAGGGTGAGGGTGAGGATGACGAGGATGATGATGGTGATGATGATGGTGGTGGTGGTGGTGTGGAAGATGATGATGATGATGATGGTGGTGGTGGTGGTGGTGATGAAGATGATGATCATGATGAAGATGATGATGATGGTGATGATGAAGATGATGATGATGGCGATGATGAAGATGATGATGAGGGTGAGGATGATGAGGATGAGGATGAGGATGAGGGTGATGATGATGATTATGAAACTTGTGCAATTTATCAAAGCAAACATAGGACCATGAACATCTTATTTTCGTTTATCAATACAACATTATTGAGGAATATCATTAAACTAGTTAGGTATTTCATTTTCCATGGATTCTGGATGATTACTTTTGCATTATGATAGGTGGAAAATGGACATATGAAAGAGGTAAAGCACAAACTAGGGTCTTACATATTAGGGTTTAGTAAGTATAGGGTTTATATCTTCAACGATATTATGAGAGTGAATTCATGACGAGCTATTGGTTAGCATATTTTAACAAACTAGGGTATATTTGTTACATATATTTGACCATATGTACATGAAGGCCCAATGAATTTTATTACACTTTAGTTATGCATTCGTTGCCATTCAATCGAACTGCATAGATGCTCATGTATGTATAGTTTGATGAAATATAGTAGCATTGATGAAATGTGTAGCATCTCTTGGACTTCCTCTTACTGTCTGAAAATGTCATAGGATTACATTGATGGTATGCGTAGCATGTTACTATTATGACAGAGGTTATTCAAACATATTTTGACTTATTTTGTTAACTTTTGTTTTTTCCTTGCATCATATTTTCCTTGCAACCATAATCATGATCAATGGGTATGAACCCTTGGAGTTGACAAAAAACAAAATTTTAAATTAGATATCAAATTAGCATGCATGTGCTAAGTTGATTGAACTATTGAAAGATATTATTAGTTTTTTCCATTAAGATAATGTTTTCATAACACAATGGTGAGATGTTGCTTGATCAATGCAATAAATGTAAGAGAATAAATATTGCTTGAAATGTAATTTTATAAATTTCAATAGCATAATTTATCAATTTGTGGAAGAGATGAATCATCACAAGCACAAGTCGAAACTCAAGAGAAAATATGGAATATATTGATAGTCGAATGTTTGTAATACAAAATATGGGAAAGTAGCCGGCCCTCAAATGGCCTGTCAATGTACATATATCCCTAAGTACAACAATGTGTACATGTATGTCAAAATACATCTATCCAAGACTATGCAACATCAAAAATCAATCTTAGTCTCTTGTTTTTTCCCGAATTTCCCCTATCGACCATCTCCCTGGGATTGCTCGGCATCTCATAAGTCTGCAAAAAAAATCATTATTTTTATCAAATAATAGCACTAATACCCTACCATCAACAAACTTAAAAAATTAACTTATGGCCAAATTATTTATGACAAACACTCACCAAGTCGTCATGGGGTATAGATGTGAGCGGTGTGCTCATGGAAGGCATCTCTATAGTTGTGCTCTGCAAATAAAAGATCATATCTCAATTAATTTAGCAATTCAACATTGATCAACATGTTCGGGTAAATTGAATGAAAAAACTTGGTCATTAATGAACATCTCATCGCAAGAGGAGACCCGGTTAGAACCATCGATTGAGCAGAGCGGCTGGGAACTTCTGTCGCTAATGGCCACAATCACCAAATGGAGAAATAATTAGACATGCATGAATAAAAAATATAGTAACATGGTTAAATACTATGCATTGTGATTGTCCAAATAGTTACCTCCATATGACTCGTGGATATTGTAGATGCAGCACTGGCTGCAACATCAATGACCTTTGTTAGGTCAGGGGTAGATGGATTGTTAAAATTCAATATGCTAAGACAGAAAATAGCAGCATTACATTCCATTTCACAATAATAGCATATACAGGATCACTGAAGAAACAACAAGCATAGCATAAACACAAGAGACACAGGTTTATCCTGGGAAACCCTCATGGGGTAGAAAACCCAGTAAAGCTTCCTCAATATAGATGATCAGCAATATACAAAGATGCAAACCAAAGACATGATCTCCTTCTCCACTGTAGCAGACCTCTCCTCCAATAGGTGCGCCTCCCTTGAATGAGTGAGTGTATATAATGAGGAACACACCTCCTCTATTTATACACTACTTTGATATGTATTTTACACAAGTACACGTAGGCTCGTATTTAACCAATAGGTTAAATAACCCACTACAACTAACTGGGCCGACCCCTCTAGGGTGGTCTAATAACCCTTTGACCCACATAACACATTTAGGGCCGACCCCCACTAGGGAAGTCTAATAACCCGAGTTACCACATTCCGACGGAGGAATAAACATCTCCGGATATACAATAAGATCTTCACGGAGGAATGAATCATCTCCGGAATAATAAAGTACAAATATAATATTCTTTGAAGTTACAATATTTAACACTCCCCCTTAACGAGAAGGATATTATAACAGTATCTGCACGAGCAAGGAGTCATCAACATCATACATGATACATCTATAAATCATTGGAAGCTTTCTCAACATCATCAGTAACTCAAGCAGTTACTGGAACATCTTCAATACTGGAACATCAACATCTTCAGTACTGAGTCTTTATCTTCTGCAGCACTCGAACAACTACAACAACATCAACATCTGGATCCTCACGATCATCAGTATCGTCATCTCACGACCATTAGCATCGTCATTACACGATCATCAAGATCGTCATCACACGATCATCAGCATCGTCACACACGATCATTAGCATCGTCATCACACGATCATCAATATCGTCATCACACGATCATTAGCATCATCATCACATGATCATCAACATCGTCATCACACGATCAACAGCATCGTCATCACATGATCATCAACATCGTTATCACACGATCAACAGCATCGTCATCACACGATCATCAGCATCGTCATCACACGATCATCAGCATCGTCATCACACGATCATCAGCATCGTCATCAATACAGGTATCCATAACAATACAAGTATCCATATCATTAGTACACGTATTCATGCCAATACAAGTGTACATATCATCAATACAAGTATCCACACTGATACAAGTAACCACATCATCAATACAAGTATCCTACCGATACAAGTAACCACATCATCAGTACAAGTATCCTACCGATACAAGTAACCACATCATCAATACAAGTATCCTACCGATACAAGTAACCACATCATCAGTACAAGTATCCTACCGATACAAGTAACCACATCATCAGTACAAGTATCCTACCGATACAAGTAACCACATCATCAATACAAGTATCCTACCGATACAAGTAACCACATCATCAATACAAGTATCCTACCGATACGAGTAACCACATCATCAATACAAGTATCCTACCGATACAAGTAACCACATCATCAATACAAGTATCCTACCGATACAAGTAACCACATCATTAATACCATCACTTTCTCGGAGACCATTCGTCTACGGATCAATTCAGGGACCGAAGTCCGAGGATGATACAATCCCCATCACGTACATTTTGAACTAGCAGTTCCGGGATGATGCAATCCCCATCACGTACATTTTGAACTATCAGTTCCGGGATGATGCAATCCCCATCACGTACATTTTGAACTATCAGTTCCGGGATGATGCAATCCCCATCACGTACATTTTGAACTATCAGTTCCGGGATGATGCAATCCCCATCACGTACATTTTGAACTATCAGTTCCGGGATGATGCAATCCCCATCACGTACATTTTGAACTATCAGTTCCGGGATGATGCAATCCCCATCACGTACATTTTGAACTATCAGTTCCGGGATGATGCAATCCCCATCACGTACATTTTGAACTATCAGTTCCGGGATGATGCAATCCCCATCACGTACATTTTGAACTATCAGTTCCGGGATGATGCAATCCCCATCACGTACATTTTGAACTAAGGTCCAGGGACGATGCAGTCCTATCCTCTATTCTCGGAGACCTCACGTCTACGGCTCTCTTTAGGACTGGAAGTCCAGGGATGATCCAATCCCCTCAAGTCCACCAAGGACTTCATTCTCGGAGACCTCTCGTCTACGGCTCTCTTTAGGACTGAAAGTCCAGGGATGATCCAATCCCCTCAACTGTCCACTAAGGACTTCATTCTCGGAGACCTCACGTCTACGGCTCTCTTTAGGACTGAAAGTCCAGGGATGATCCAATCCCCTCAAGTCCACCAAGGACTTCATTCTCGGAGACCTCTCGTCTACGGCTCTCTTTAGGACTGAAAGTCCAGGGATGATCCAATCCCCTCAACTGTCCACTAAGGACTTCATTCTCGGAGACCTCACGTCTACGGCTCTCTTTAGGACTGAAAGTCCAGGGATGATCCAATCCCCTCAACTGTCCACTAAGGACTTCATTCTCGGAGACCTCACGTCTACGGCTCTCTTTAGGACTGAAAGTCCAGGGATGATCCAATCCCCTCAACTGTCCACTAAGGACTTCATTCTCGGAGACCTTACGTCTACGGCTCTCTTTAGGACTGAAAGTCCAGGGATGATCGAATCCCCTCAACTCTATTCTCATCCATACAGGTACAATCATATATCACATCAAAACATGTGTACAACAAAACATGTATACATCACTAATCAAAACATGTACACATCACATCAGAACATGTATACATCACAACTAGCATGTATTCTTACTAATACATCTAAACATGTATACATCACACCAAAACATGTATACATCTAGCATGTATTCTCACCAATACATCTATCATCAAAAGCATGTATAAGTAAAGCTAAGTATTCTAAGTATAAGAGTCCTAAATCTAAATATTTCTAAGTAACTGGGTGTAGAGAACAGGTTACCTCATCAACGACCTTGTTGTTTGATGAGACAATCTCATCAGTAGTGACTATACTACTCCCCCTTTCGAGGACGGTCCTTTTGAACTACACCAAGCTTGTCTCGGAAGTATTCAAACTTCACTCGAGACAGAGGTTTGGTTGGTAACTTCTTCACTTGACGTAGGGGCTTGGTTAGTACAATGGTAACCTGTTACAAATTCAAACTTTTAGAGTTCATTTCTGTGACATATCTTGTTAGTTCCCTATGTTCTTTGACTTATCATGGAACACTAGATTCTATGTCATCATGATACAACTCTAATTATCACATAGGATCTCAGTTGGTTCTAACTCTAAGTCAAACAATCCTAAAGCCAAACTTCTTCACAACTAGCAGAGCAAGCAGCCATATATTCCGCTTGTGCTGAGAGTCACACTAGACTGCTTCCAGCTAAACCACGAGATCATGGCTAATCCCAGACAATAACATCCTCTCGAGGTGTTCTTCTTGTCTGATACACTTCCTGCCCAAACAGAATCTGAATAGCCATCTGAAGTCATGATCTTCAAGATAGCATAGATCAAATTCTATCGTGTCCTTTATGTGCCTCATCACATACTTTGCAACTATCAGGTAAACACATCTAGTTTCCACTAGATACTAACTCAAGGTGTTCATAACAGAGCATATATCTAACCTAGTATATGTTAGATATATCAAAGACCCAATAATTTGACTGTACAGAGTTATATCCACTAACTCTGATGAGTTATCCCCTAACGGCTTCAAGCTGGAATCCATAAGAGTGGCCATTCCAACACCTCAAGTCATATTTCTCATCATACTTTCCCTGAATGATAAATATTCCTTCTGAGCCTTGCCATACTTCCAGACCTAGGAAGTAAAGCATCAAATTGAGATCTTTCATTTTTCATTTCTGCATTGAATGATCTTCTGCATATCTATCTGTGCCATCTCTCGTTAGATGGGTCTACTGATATGAGCCTCAATATCATTCGAACTCTGTGGTGAGTTCCTTCTTGCATCCATGTCATATGTGTATCATATTCAACCTTGTAGCAAAGGTTGAGATCCACATCACCCATGGTGATCATTAAGCTTAAATTATTATCGATCCTAGGTACCTATACAGAACCTGATTCATACCTCTTCTTTAATTACACCATACTTGGAGCAAACATCTTGTCATGATTCTCTTCCCCTTTCTAAGAGAATCTTCTAGCCATGAGCCTTCTATATTTTGTTTGATTTGTAAATCTTCTTGTTTGAACATCCACCACTTGTACGGTGTCCATCATTCTTCATGACCTTTCCTACAAATCAAAATTAAGTACATGATTAGTAATACTTCATAATCATCAAAAGATAACCCATTATGCATACAGATATCATTTACATAGTGATGCAACTATTTTGACCATTACTTTGGCACAACACTTTCCCATATCCTGTATGCATACAGTGGCTATCTAGATGCCTTCCATCTCTACCAGAACATACTGTCGAGAGTGTGCACAACTCTCAGCATGTCAGCAAAGAGGTTTCATTCTAGACAAGCAACAATGGAATGTTTGTCCAAGCATATGCACATTAGTTGTATACTGTTCAATGCTCTATGAATGTTTACACTCAGCATTATATATTCTAGGAATACAAATATGCATGCAGGCAATATCATTACTATTTCAAATAGCAACTCAAATACTTATCTTTTATGTTTGTGTGGCTGCCTCCCGCTTGATCTTCTGTATGTCTTTTGAACTTCTATTCATTCTGTACCACTGTGCATGCTCAAGAGTCATCCTCATGATCTCATATACAAACATACACTCATTAGTATATTCTAAATGCTATCAAAACATTATAGTACTAAATAATCTTGAAAACATATAGTCATGATTATAGTTAATAAACATTAGTATTCAAGATTTCAGGGAAGTCTTCTTTTACTCATGCGTATCATTGATAAGAGATATAATATGCATAATCCCTTGGTTACTAACTTTATGAAAGAGCATAACCAATCATTCCAAGTATACTTATATAAGGGATCCTAACACAAGGTAAGATTCATGGGAAACATACCTGGATTATTATACCTACTTGGTTATGTACAACATACCTAAACAACCTCTTCAATGATTTAGAGATCCTGAGCTAGAACCTGCATGTCTCATAGGTTAAGCATAATATAACAAAGTCATACATACCTCGTAAGTAGAACAAAGATTATGGATGAGTCTTTGTCTTCATGTTTTCATGGTCATGAAGCCTGATTTGTCTTTTGTGATGTACCTGTATCTTGTTAGCAGACAACCTCAACCTCACACAACACCATAATGCATTAGTACAATCATAAGTGTCAACACCCTAACCAATGAATATCTTCTATCATGCATTCATAATTTTGTTAAGGTGATACAACAAATCTAAAATCAAGATTGTACTAACTGTAATAATCATGAAGACAAACATACCATAAACTTAATCATGAACAAATCTCAAAACATACCTCGATGAGTCATACCTATCGAGATCGCTTGTAATCTCCTTATGTAAAGCCTTAGCCTCATCTCCCTCTGAAACATGAACTCCTTCACTTATGTAGGTGACCAATCTATCTTCTTCTAGGATTAACCCTATCCACTTGATTTGCAAGAACTGGACCTGGAGCTGGATATGGGTTTGTCAGAGAAACCCCAAAAATTCAAACTTTGAATTTCAGACTTCCGAAAGGATAGAAATATGCGCCTTGATGAGCTGATCAAACTGATATATTTAGAATTTGAAAACTGCAAAGTTTTACTCCTCAATTTTGCCTTTGAAACTTTCGGATTCACTGGACGTGACCCTGAACTGGGGTTTGATGAAGCCCACTCTTTTGCCCCATCAAAAAGTTTGAACCAAAGCTCTAAGCTTCTATTTTTCTGAGGAGCTTCCAGCCGTGGTCACAGATTTCAAAAATTCCTATTTTTACAGAAGCCCTAATTTTCCACTTTTCTGATCAAAGTCCCGAACTAGGGTCTAATCAATCCCGGCCTTCTGCCCAACCAAAAATTCTGATCTTGGTCTCTAAATTTCTATTTTGATGAGTAGCATCCAGCCGTGGTCTCCGATTACAAAAATTCCAACTTTCTTCAAAGCCCTAAATTTCGGAAGCCATGAATGAAGGTACCAAAAAATAATTCTGTTTTGACAGAAATATGTACCTGATTGTTTCTGGTGTAACTCCGAAATTTTTGATCCACAGGGTCTGAAAAAGTTTTCTGAGATATCCTGACCTGTTAGCTTTCCATCCTGACAGGTCTGACCTCAATTGGATGTTCTGAGAGAGAGTTATGCCAAATGTCGCAACGTGACCTGTTTTGGGAAAGTACAGGAGAGCGAACTTGTACGGCGTGCCACGTGTCACTGTTTGACCTTCGGCCTCTGAAAAAGTTTTCTGAGATAGCTCGGCCTGTTATCTTTCCATCCTGACAGGTCTGACCTCAATTGGATTCTCTGAGAGAGAGTTATGCCAAGTGTCGCAACGTGACCTGTTTATGGGATAATACAGGAGAGCGAACTTGTACGGCGTGCCACGTGTCACTGGTTCAACTTCGGCCTCTGAAAAAGTTTTCTGAGATAGTACAGTCTGTGTACTACCTGTCACTTTTCACGAAATTTCATTTGGATCTTCCTAGTCCAAGTTATGACCTTTTTCCCAAGGTCACCTGATTTTGACTCAGATCTGGAAGAGGCAGAAACCCTATATTGTACAGATCATAAATCACAAAGTACAACGAATTAGAGGTTGTCCTTTGGACACAAGGTACCTGGAGATCTTAGCTTCGTCCTGTAACAATTTCAGATCCGAAAACTTCGCCAAAACGGATTTATAGCGAAAGTGCTACGATGACTGGTTTTTGCTATGTAAAACCCTAACCTTCAAATTGTCGTAAGTAAAGCAAGTGTCTTTAGTGCCATACCTTGTCTTCCTTCAGGTTAGCTCTGATACCATGTTAAAATTCAATATGCTAAGACAGAAAATAGCAGCATTACATTCCATTTCACAATAATAGCATATACAGGATCACTGAAGAAACAACAAGCATAGCATAAACACAAGAGACACAGATTTATCCTGGGAAACCCTCATGGGGTAGAAAACCCAGTAAAGCTTCCTCAATATAGATGATCAGCAATATACAAAGATGCAAACCAAAGACATGATCTCCTTCTCCACTGTAGCAGACCTCTCCTCCAATAGGTGCGCCTCCCTTGAATGAGTGAGTGTATATAATGAGGAACACACCTCCTCTATTTATACACTACTTTGATATGTATTTTACACAAGTACACGTAGGCTCGTATTTAACCAATAGGTTAAATAACCCACTACAACTAACTGGGCCGACCCCTCTAGGGTGGTCTAATAACCCTTTGACCCACATAACACATTTAGGGCCGACCCCCACTAGGGAAGTCTAATAACCCGAGTTACCACATTCCGACGGAGGAATAAACATCTCCGGATATACAATAAGATCTTCACGGAGGAATGAATCATCTCCGGAATAATAAAGTACAAATATAATATTCTTTGAAGTTACAATATTTAACATGGATCTCTCGTGTGTCTTCTATAGAGGACATCCATAGTCTTTCCAGGAGTGGAGTCTCTCTTGTACACTTGTCCCTTTTGCATGTTGGGACTACGAGGAGATCGAACTGCTGACAGTATCAAACATATATCTGTCGGTGGCTACAATCACCAATACTGACGTAGTTAGAAATGCATTGGTCAATGGAATACCATGTATTAACAAACTGATAATGATGAAATACATACCGATGTATTGTATACGTCAATCAATTCTAAGAAATGGTTTTCCGTCCATTTTGTCTCCGTGGGCACACTATCGATTGTATTCCCACCAAGGGGGAGCTCACTAGATGAAATAATTTCCATCTAATGGGGATCTACAACCTACAATTTAGAAAAATGTAAATATTAGATCGTGTAGCATTAATTAACTAACATGTGATAAAAAATAACATGTATGTAAATAATGTCATGTTGAAATAGTTACCTCAGCATGAGATGTTGTCGCTGAAGGTATGACATCATCTTGTAACTCAGAAGGTTCTACCACATGAGCCTCTTGGCCCTCATGCCCTTATTGTGGCAACTACAAGTTTTAAAATCATTAAAAATATTAGCAATCTATATATGTGTATAGTAAGGAAAAATAATTTACAAATGACACTAAATTGTTAACTGGATCTACTCATGTATTAAAATAATGTCATGTTGAAATAGTTACCTCATTGTGAATTGTTGTCACTAAAAGTATGGCAAAATCATCATCATCATCATGCGGTGCTGGTGCATGAGCCTCTGGACTATGCTCTGCATCATTAGTGCAAAGGTCTTTAACCCCATGCCCTTCTTGTAGTAACTACAAGTTTTAAAACCATTAAAAATATTAGCAATCTATATATATGTGTATAGTAAGGAAAAATAATTTAAAAATGACACTAAATTGTTAACCACTTACTTACCTGTGTGAAATACCCAGTAAAGGTATCATCTGTTTGGACAGGACCAAAGCAAGGATGGCCACATATTGTGCATGGGTGGGGCTGATGGTTGTGCTCATGCTGTGTAGGTACAGTGCCACTACTAGATTCTCCTTAGCCACTGGAAGGTTGTGGCTCTACCCCACCGGGAGGTGGTGGATCTACCCCACCGATAGGTGGTGGCTCTACTCCACCCATAGATGGTGGCTCTGATGGCCCTACCTAGTACGTACCATGAAGATATGTGATATGGTGAACAAACTCCTGTGCCAACAGTAGGAATGACTCTTGTGTCTCTGGGACCAACTGATGTGCAGGCAACACATCTAGCCTGAGTAGCTGCCTACAAGGTGGAGCTACTGGGCGATTGGGATCTATGTGCCTCGCATTCGGATGTTGCTGAGGCATCCCCATCCCAACACCTTGGTACTCCAAGATATCAAAATAGTTAACATGCTTCCCCAACACAAACTCTGCATACATCTTTCTCAGAAAATACAAAGGCATTTCCCTGTTGTTGTGTGGTGGTACATCAAACACCATGTACCATTGGTCCATCCAGTTATCTATGAATGGTTGATATGTACACCACTCGATAGAAATGTGCCTTTTGTTTGCATTAGGGATTTCACCATTTCGTGGATCTCTAAACAGGGAAAAGATTTGTTCTTTTGAGATTTTCAACTTTTTGACTTCTCTGTAGCTAAGTCCATCCACATATTGTTGCCTCTTTCTTTCTCTGAATGTGGTAATATCCTGCAAATCACCATTAGACCTACTAAAGGTCTCTATCATTGCATCCAAATTGGATGCAATCATAACATGCTTGTCATCAACAATAGTAATTGAGGCTCGAATTTCTCCGAGCTTCTGAATTTTTCTTTGGATGTTGAGTGGGCATCCATGGTCCTCACTGCAAACAAAAAATAAAAATAAAAATTATTAGAAACGTATACATGTGCTATAATGACATCTCTCAAAAATGAAAAATGTACAAACTTTGTACAAGAACAAATACATTACAAACATAAATATCATCTTAGGTATACATTACAAACATAAATATCATTTCATATGACGATTGCAGGCATACATTATGGGTCATTGAGGGCATAAGGGTGGAGACCATGCGGGCATAAAGACTATGATGATGTGGCAAAGATATGCATTTTTATTGGTTAAACTGAGGCATCCTATTGATGGACAGAATGAAGACATGCTGGTAGAATGATGAAGAGATGACTAATGATATGGGCATAATGTTGTGATGTGCATATGGATAGTGTAAAGTGTATGAATGGAGATATGGAAGCAAATTGATATGACATGAATAATGATGACATAATGAAGATGTGATCTGATTGGTGATATTTGTTGATGGATAGAATGAAGTTATATTGAATAATGAGTGCTTGATGAGAATAATGAAGTGCTTTGGAAACAAACAAGAGCTTCTGGTTGATGATGTATGTAATCCGCAGACTTAAGAAGAGTTTGAAATATCATTTGTAAATCTATGGTTGTTGGGGTGTTGGTGCATCCCAGTGAGTTGCAGCTGGCAGAATTATCTTGTGAATAGGATTGTCATTGATGACAACATTAATGACAAAGGTGTAAATGGAATGATGACAAGCAAAAAATGCGACTTGACAAGGACTTGGAAAAGACAAGACAAAAGACAAGGTGATGGGAATTGGCACACCTAATGAGCCAAATGAACCATACTGTGGTCATTTGGAGTTGGTCCTAATACCCTAGACAAGGATGACTTGGAGATAACAAGTTACATGAACAAAGAAGCATGAAGTGAACAAAGAAGCTTGAAGTTGACACTTGGCAAGGAGATTGCGGGCATCCCTTATGGCATTTGCGGGCATCTAGAAATTAAGCTGGTGGACATGCGGGCATGTGGAAAAGGTGACATGTGGGCATCTTGAAGATGCATATGTGGGCATGTTTGTAAAAGCTGCGGGCATCCTGGAGGCAGGGCAAAGACCCCCATGTGGGCAATTGAAGAAGGTCTAGCTGCAGGCATGTTCAAAGCCATAAATATGGCCCTTGCAAGCATGAGTTACAAGCTAGTGTGGGCATGCTAGAAGCAAAAGAAAATGGTGATGATGTGGGTATGAAGACCACGTTTAGGTGGGAAAAAGAAAGTTTAAATAAATATATACATGTATATATTTATAATTTATGAGGTGTTTATGGAGCAACAGTAGAAATTAGAGTTTAACCTTTATCTTTGGATTAATTGGTGCTACAGTATGCTGATGTGCTGCTGGTGTACAAACTAAGATGTTGATGATATGTATGGACAGAATGAATCCATGATTATTAGGGCTACATACGATGAACAAAATGTTGATCTAGGGCAACATGAAACGGGGACATAATGCTTGCTTGGGTCATGACAAGTAATGAGAATCAGAATGATGTTATAGATGATATATTGGGTGACCGATGATGATTGATGTGATGAGTGAGTCATTGTATCTAACAGGGTGGATGTAAAATTCATTAAAATTTTAAGTTTTGGCATTTCATTTACAAATATTTTTAGATTAGGACAACATAACAATTTATAAACTTAATGATGAGATGAGGCAACGATTTAGATGCTTACCTCTCCAATCATCCTTGCAATATATATTTAATTATTTTTTTCAATTAATATTTCAAGAAAGATAAAAAAAAAGAATTATATAATAAGAAATTAATTTTGAGGTAGATAAAATTAAATCAAAACAAAATAATATATTGTTATCATTTTAGTTTAACTAATATCCATTCTCTCTTTTAATCTAATTTTAATAATAGAATTTATTATTTTATTACTTTCATCTAATTTTAATTAATATTTAATTATTATTATAATTATGATAAATTTGGTGTATGTTTTTTAATATTATTCTATTTTACCTTCATTTTCATATCAATTAAGCAATATAGTACATATAGTTTTAATTTTATATTTTATTATTAATATGTTACTCTACTTCTATTATTATTATTATTTTATTTATATATCTTCTTCACATAAGTATGACTATATCTAATTATTTATTATTTTAAGATTTCTTAATTTCGAATCTTTTTAATATTTTAAAATCAATTATTAAGAATATAATTGAATTAGAATTATTATTTTGTGGGGGGCAACTTAAATAGTAAAGGTGAGAAGGTGCACTATGGTTGGGGCCGTGTAGATATATCTAGAGGTATAGTAGTCACATATCACGCAAGTACCAACCCAACTCCGATTGTGGATTCCCTTAGTAAAAAAAATTATAATATTATTATTTATAATCTGAAATCCATCATTTACATATTTTATTTTAATATTAATAATTTATTATTTCCATATTTTAAGAATAATCATTTATGATTTAAGATTAATCATTTATTACGATGCTTCATTATCATATAATATTTCATTTTTTTTATTGTTATTTTATAATCAATATATTATTCACTATTTTAATTATGTTCAATATATATTCACTATTTTAATTATGTTCAATATATAAAATATTTTATGATAATGGAATTTATTAACTTAATTATGGTTAATATATAAATTAGTTTATGATAATGGAATGTTATTGAAAATGATGATAGATTAACTTTTACTTATTGATATTATTTTGTTTTATTAAAGTTTAATATAAATGGAAGAAATTATTTGATTTACGTTAAAATTTTACTCAGCTTAAAGAAAAGACTCACCATAATTTTGAAGAAAAACTTAATTTTTTTTTTTTTATTATCAAACTATCAAATACACTTACAAAATTTCAAATAATAATAATTATTATATATAATAATGAATCCCCATAAAATGTCTATGAAATAATAGGCTCTCATTATAATGTCTACCTATTTCAAATAAATGTCGTATCTTTGACTGTGGTTTCCATGTTGAAGCTGCAGCAGTGCTGAATATTTACGTGTCTAAACTCCGAAGCGCGTTCACAGCTCGACTGTGACAATGGAGGCTGGTTTTCCGTCGTGGTTTAAATGAAAGGAGGCAGCCATTCCTCGATACCACTAGCGCTGCTGCAGCTTGCACCGACCCTTGTTTTCCATGGTTGACAAATAGACACTTCTCGTTTCTCTTTGTTTCACCAAGACTTATCAAATCTCTAATCAATCAATGTAGCACCGACAGCCAGCCATTAAAGCTACTACAGCAATAGCAAAGTCTAATGTCTCTTTACCAAGGACTGTGCACCATGATTTTCAGTTTTTCTTTCTCGCTCGTATAAACACAAAGAAGACACAATCAGATATTTGTTGACATACAAAAAATATCCAATTGTTTTTGTTTTTGTAAGAGAGAGGAAGAAAGGTTGAGCTTTATTGAATGTCGGTGCAACATTGATTCATAAGTGTTGGTGGCACAATGAAACAAAAGAGAAGTGTCTATTTGTCAAGAAGTGACTTTGTTATTTTTGTTATTTCCGTAGCTTTATTGAATGTCGGTGCAACATTGATTGATAACAGTGTTAGTGGCACAATGAAAAAAGAGAAGTGTCTATTTGTCAACCATGGAAAAAGGGGTCGGTGCATACTGCACGCAAGAAGTGCTAGTTGTATCCAGTAATTGCTTCCTCGCTTCATTTAAACCAGGACAGAAAACCAGCCTCCATGGTATTAGTCGAGCTGTGAACGCACTTCGGACTCTCCGAGTTTCGACATGTAAATATTCAGCAGGGCGCAGCTTGAAAATTTCCTTAGGATGACACGGCATTTAATTGAAATAGGTTAGCATTATAATGAGCATATATTATTTTATAGACAATATGATTAGCCTTGTCTTAACTAAGTTATACGGTATTATTTTAGAAAAGAAGACAGACCACTTTTTTAGGCTTAGACAATTGCAAAGGAATGTTGTAATAATAAGTCTCACATTTTTTGTTGCTTTGTGGACTTTAGGAAAGCTTTTGTTACAGTGCCCATAAATAAGAAATAACATGTGGAATAGCCTAGAGCACCTCAATGTTCCTTTTGAGTTGAGAGCTTCCATGATAAGGTTACACGAAAAGGTCATCACCAAATTTAAGAATAATGAGGGCTGGTCAATGGATATATAGTGTAATATTGGAGTTAACCAAGGTTTCCCCCTCTCCTCTACTCTTTTTGGCATTTACATCGATAAACTAGAAAAATGTTTGGAAGAAGCACGTTGTGCCAGCATGATCTTAGTTAGGATAGCTATCATCCTCTTTATTTATGTTGATGATATTGTTCTGGCAAGGTGTCCCTTTGATATCGATAAACAATTAAGAATTCTCAAAGATTTATGCTCTAACATGGGTATGACTGTTAACACCGAGAAGACAAAAAGTTATGATTATAAAATCTAACAAAGACACATACCCAAATTTTATTTAGGATAACATTAAACTCGAGGAAGGGACTTCTTACAAATATCTTGGAATTCATATTCATCACAAGCTCAATTAGAATCATAGCATTGAGAAAAGGATTAATGGAGGATGGAAATCTTATTTTGGTCTTGAAAATATTTGTAATTCAGCCAACCTGGTCATGTGGGATTAAAAAAAGTTCACCTTTGAAACTCTTGTCATCCTTGTTACCTTATACAGTTGTAAAGTATGGAGGTACAACATTTCTACATAATCTTGGAGAAAGATTAAGCAAAACTAGAAGCGGTTTATAACTTATAACCTCAAAATTAAAAGCAATACGGCTTATCCTATTCTCCTCATAGAAGTGGGTATTTCCCCCATTGAGAGCATGGCTATGACTAGGTACTTCATGTACAAGCACAAGATAAATAACATGGGAAACGAGAGACTTCCTAAACTTGTTTTAAATTCAAGTCAAAACCAACTATGCCTCAAGCTGAGTTGGTGTAAAGATACGATGGCTTGGTTAGACCATTGCGGCATTGATGAAAATGACACTTTATACAATATCAATAATGTCAAAAATATTATTACCTTTAAGTTTAAAGAGAAATTGTGGTGCGATGAAAATTTAGCAGTTAAACGGAAACTAATATACTATAATGAGATCATTAACCCTAATTTGGAAGATCAGAAATATCTCTCTATAGTAACTAGTTCAAAGAAGAAAGTTAATATAGCCAAGATTAAAATGAACTCCTATGAGCTTCATAGCGAAACAGGACGTTGGTCTATTCCCAAAACTCCATGGGCGGAAATGGTTTTCCATCTTTGTGAGTATGAGCGTTGATGATGAAAATCACTTCTCTTAGAGTGTCCTGCTTACACCCACATTAGATATGAGTTTATAGTATTTGTTACAATACAAATCTTGCTAACTTCCTAACTTGCCAAAACTATAGTGAGTTTGGAAAGCTTCTTACCAAGATTTTTGGACATAGGAACAAAAGTTTAAAGCAAACCAAGTAATAACCTTTTTAAGATTGGACATTAATCATCATCATCATCATCAATATCAAGTATATTATTTGTTTGAAATTATTTAAACATTTTTATTTTTATAATTTATCATAATTAAGAAGAACATTTAAATTGTAAATTGTAAATTAATTTTTTATTAAACTTTTTCATAAAATATTTGATACATTGAAATAAGATATTGATCTAATCAGATATATTAAATTAATAATTATTATATTATACATGAAATATATGTTAAATCATAAATGATTGTCACTTAAAATATTGAAAATTAGAAATTATTGATATTATTATAAATAATTATAATAACGAAAATCTTAATTACAATTGAAATAATTATAGAAGATTAAAAATACAATCAAAATCATGTAGATATCTCGAAAGACTCACACACTAAATACATTAATACGTTTGTAGGAGTTATAACATAAACGGATTGAAATAAAGTGTTTTTTAAGAAATAGATTATGTATTTCCAGTTTAGGCTTTAAGTAAATGTATATAACAGAAATTAAATGGTTGATATAGTGATCAGAATTATATTTTAAAGAATAATGTGCTTAGCAATAATTATGTGGTCGTTTTACTAAAAGTCATGTAGATGTGTAAAAATCAGTCACATGTAGAAGAGTGGAAAGCAACCACACACTAAACACATCAATGCTTATCTTAAAGTTTTTGGTACAAAATAAATTTTGGCAAAAAATAGTGATTTCTTATATTTATTAAAATTGGATAAATAAAAAATTTATTTTAATAATCATCCTCTTTAACTAATTAAGAATTAAAATGAATTAAATAAATTTTTAACTACTTACTTAATATATCTAAATAAACAAATTCAATTGCTTTTTTAATCCTCCCCCTTCTTGCTTTAGAAAGCAGAAACAACATTGCCGTGAGATTCATTTTTCTTGTTTAAAACCTGACGGAAGTATTATGCAGCACGCAAAAAGTTTCCAGTGAGGCAGTTATTTACTGTGTAAAAATCCATACTCCTTATGAATTATCTCCTGATTAATAAATAAAACTTTAGCTTAAAACTCTTTTCTTCCCTTCTACATGAAAGTCCGAATCATGTGACAGAATCACACAAACTGGAAAATATAAAAGGCAATAGGCAGTATTACTTCAATGAATTTTGACCATGTTAGAGCTTATGGTGGCTAAATTTACTACATTATTTTGGGTGTGACATTTAGAGAGTACTGACCCAAATCAACACCATTAAATAAGTAAATAAAAAAGAGATATGATCATTATTGAAGAAATATAAAATATTTAAAGAATTAATTGAATAACTATATTCAATCCAAACTGTCTATTTCTTGAAATTTTAGGCTTGTCTGTTTGATACTATGAAAAAATCTAGAATCATATGACGTCCTTTGATTGGTTTAGGTGTCAAGCTTGATTTTAACATTTTATTTATTTGAGATTTGGTTTCAAGAGATTTTCAGACAATAGCACTTCTTGGAAACCTCCACCTACATACATGATTCCTCTATTAAAATTCCAATAATCTGCAATATTTTCTTAAGCCTAGCCCCCTCTATTATACTAATCATCTTCACAACTACATGCTAGAACCCATCAAGGCAATATTTGAAAGCCGATGGGAACCTTTTGGAGAAGAAAGGAATAAACCTATCAACATATTTCCACAGGAACCTTAGAAGATAACAAGCCTCCGAAGGTTCTCTTGTTCAATGTTGTGTTGGTAGTAAGAGAAATGGTTATAAGGTTCAGAGAAGTTATCGATGTAGCAACAGATGAAAACATGCATGCGTTTACCCATGTCCCTAAATGGGTTGTGGAGGAGAGGCCACAGAGAATGGGTTGTGGAGGAGAGGCCACAGAGAAGGTAACTGGAACTTTTGGAAAGCAAAGGCCTCGAAATTCCATACCAAACCTATATTTGTGGGGCTGGACATTTTGGAAAGCAAAGACTTAGAAATTCTAGACCAAACCTAAACCTACTATATCTGTAGGGAGTTTATTGATAGAAATGTAAGAACAATGTTGACTTGAATTGTTTAAATATTTTAAGTAGCTCTATGAGGAGAGATTATGTAATACCCCAATACTTTTGAATTATTTTATTTAATGTTTTTACTTGAGAAACATTCTCCAAACAATTATTATTTTGTAAAAAAGTTATAAAACTCTATAGTCACATTTATTTGGATTAATATTATATTATTTTATTATTATAAATAAAAATAACACATTTGGAGCAACCAATTGAAAGAGAGACACCATCATGACATAATGAACAAGTGGATAGCAAACAAGATATTTGGTATCAACCAAATCCAAGTCAAAAGCACGGGACATTGTGTAGTGGATGGAGAGATGGTTGGTATGTTGTGGGCAAGCCACTTAGTATTTTCCCCTCTTTTTTGAAAGTCCATCACTTGATCTGCTACAAACTCTTTGGAAGAGTGTTGTGTTCATATCTGCTTAGCTTGTTCATTGGTCCATGGTGGTGATCAAGCTCGGTGGTGATCCAGCTCGGGCGTGAAGTTGGACAAGTAGAGTGGTTATCCTCTTCTATGATTGGGAGGAACTGAAAGACTCCAAGTGTTTTTCCCATTTGTTTTCAAGTAACTACAATTTATTTTCTGTGTGCTTAGTAATTATTTCAACTACCAAAAATATTACTCGATAGATATTCATTAAAGATCCATCGTAAGTGGCAGGTTTTTTTATGGTTTTTGTTTAATGGTTTGATTAAAGCAACGAGTGATAGATCATATCTATAAAGTATATTATTACATTAGCATAGTTTGTTTATACCGATATTTTGTGTTACAATGTGGTATCAAAGCATTGTTCAAATACTCAGATTTAAGGGCTGATCGTTTGCTTTCTGCTATCGCTCCCGATAGGATCTTCCTTATTTGAGTTTTATATTAAATATATATTAAATATATGCAATGAACTTTATTCAGGCTTATGGAGCGATCATTCTATTTCAGGGTTATTCAGATCGAGCAATCTGCAAGAAAATTGTTTTATATTTAAGATACATATATGCTATGGGAACTATAAATTGACTGTATTTTGTTATGATGTCTTGTTGGGAGAGTTTATTGTGTTCCCCGAACCATCGGCTCAACATAAAGAGTTTGATTATCGTATTGCGAAACCTTGGCAGCGACTTGAGAACAATCTTTTTAACAATCATTGAGGCTCTGATCGACCGCGATATGACTCAGAGACTAATTTTTTGTGTGGGCTTAACGCTTGGGAGCGTTGCGCTGTTTGATAGGGTTGATTTAGTGTCTTATGCAGTTAGCGGACTGTTGCGTTGGCAGCTCTTTTGGTTTATTGTTTAACAGGTTTTTAATAGATGCTCCCGGATGGTTGAGTGTTATAATATGGTGTGGGATATGTATTATATCCTGTAATTTTATCTACCTCCTGTCAAACAGTTAGCTCGTGCTTTTTAAATTGATATATATTAGTTGTTGTTACCTTGTATATGTATTTCAATTGCATTTAACGGACGCCACCTAAATCGCTCGGGATATGGAATGTAGCTTATTGTTATTGTTAAAATTATATAACAAAAACGTATTTTAGTGTATTTTATCTTATGTGAATAATCAACGAGCCAAGAAGTTAGATTAATATCATATATATACATGTGTTGGATCTTTATAAGAGTGAAATGGTTTATCATTATATATATATATATAAGAGTGAAATGGTTTATCATTATATATATATATAAGAGTGAAATGGTTTATCATTATATATATAATGCATTCGAATTCATATATTTTAAGGCATACGTTTAAAAATAGTTGGTAGGAAACAAATGGTTTAGGATATATATATATATATATAAAAAGTGGAAATGTATTTCCGTGAATTTTATCTTATGCACGAATAATCCACGGGCCAAGAATATATGTATAAAAACATGGTTAAATTTTGATAAGAGTGAAATGGTTTATCATTTTATATATATATATATATATATATGATGTATTAGAGTTCATGTATTTTAAATCATATGTTTAAACATAGTTGGTTTAAAATATTTAAATATATATAAGAGGAAACAAATGGTTTAAGATATATATGTGGATGGGAATATAAGAAGAGATAAATTGATTAATATATAGATTGATTTATGGAAAGAGATTAATGGTTTTTATATTAGAAGTTGTAATGGGTTAGAAGTTGCAATGGGTATGTTTTTTTATAAAAATTGATTAGAAAATGTAGTAGAGTTGAAGTTAACTTAGTTTTAAATATATATTAGAAATTTCAAGTCTTAGTATATGGATGGTTGAGAAAAAATAACCTAGTATATACATGGGGTAGGATGGAAGGATATATTGAATAAATATGTTGGAAGAATTAAGAGTAGTTAGCTATTATGACATAGTTATATTTTGTTTGCGTAATTATAGACAAATTTTCTTACTCTTGAAAGGTAATTTCATTTTTATCAACATTGGAAAGAATTGAAAATTTGGTATTGTGTTGAAAACTCACATAAGTACTAGCTCCTTCAATATTTGCAAAAGATTTTATGTTTCATAAAATTTACTATGTTGGGGGAGGTTATTGGGATATCTTACATCCATATTGTATCTAATGATCAATGGTTAGAATATAGTATTGCTTTAGTACTTGTGTATGAAAAACATTAGCATTTTATCTTGCATAGCCTTGACTAATATTTAGAATCTATAGATCAGGAATAGATTCCTTCTGGAGAATTCGATCTTGACCATGATATTAGCCTTCATAACTACATGAATTATCAATTGTAACTCCTCAAGTGATATAAACAACATGAAGATGGTGCAATTTTATATGTCTATTTGCAAAGGTATGAATGAGCTTTATAGTGGTTGCATGTGAAGTGTTAAAGTATGTTGGAGGATAAATCCTCTTTATATCTTAAAATAAATCTGGTATAGTTTTAATTGATTATGTACCAAAAAGGCTAGTATGTTATTTATGGAGGAATTTTTAATCCTTAGTTTCTTAAATTACAAATTGGGTTGGATTAATATTGGGGGTTGTATTTTGCAATTGGATTTTATGTAACTGGTTTATAATCCATCCCATAAAGATCTTCATACCCGATATTATACCTGGATATTAATTATCTAAATTGTTAGCCTACATGGTAAGTCTTCTATGCATAGTAGGTACGGTATTGTTACAAGCAGTTGTGATATTATTTGATAAATTATTTTACTGTTACAAAGGAAACTAACGACTTTGTTACATGTGTGGGGAATTGGGTTTTACAGTTTCTAAAGGAAAATTTTTATACCCCATTTCCTTAAAACAATAATGAGGATGTTGGGGTATATTACATGTGCATGTGTATACATTAGCATGGAAGAATTGTGTTAATATAGTGATATATATTTGCTAGATATATTAAGATACCTTGAACACTGATTAATAGGATTTGTGGTTACAATTCCAAGCATATTTAATGTTTTATTGCACGAAAAAAAAATTGTCTTCTTAATTTTCAATGCGCAAAATAGGTTGAAGGGATATTGTTCATTACATGATATGTAAGGAATATGATGATTAGAAATGACAATATTGCAAAGGTTTGAAGTATGATCAAAGTTTACAAATGAACATATAAGTGATGATATGGTTAAATACCAAAGCATGAGAAATGCAATAATTACTGGTATATAGTTGATCAAAAGTTGATTTAGTCAGTAAGTGGATTCATTGTTGATATGGTAACAATATGATGTTGCGACTAACTATCTATGGAGTTGTAACAGATTCAGAGGACTTAATGATGGCAATAAATATGTTAGGAACCCATGTCAATCCTTCTCTTTACTTTGTTAGTATATTGTTGTTGGACGCATATGCTTTGTAAATCGTCCCGTAGTATTATATGTTCCATGGTATTGATCCATAGTATTGGACGCATAGGGTTTGTAAGCCGTCCCGTAGTATTACATGTTCCATGGTATTGATCCATAGTATTGGACACATAGGGTTTGTAAGTCGTCCCGTAGTATTATATGTTCCATGGTATTGATCCATATTATTGGTGCATAGACTTAGTATATAAGTACGTGTTGAGGCCAATAAAGGCATCCAGAAGTTATTTGTATTGAGATTGCTCTAAGGAGGTTTTCCCCTCGAAGTGGCTCGCGATCAATAAATATATTATGTGTTATGTTATTTCTGATATATCGTGCATTTTCATTAATTAATTGTTAGAGGTTCCTCACAAAATAGTGGAGTCATGATGAAAACCAAGTTTATATGTCGCAAATAGTTAAATGCCGTGATTGACAGTAGATACTAAATAATATGGTCATTATTAATTATCCATGAATGGGGAAAAAAATATAAAGATGGTGTTAGCACCAGGATTGTGCTGGGTGTAGGGAAGGGTCTAAGCCTATGGAATCAGCAAAGAGAAGCTTCATCCTCAGTCTATATGCCCCAAAGATAGTGGCTAAAGGCCCTGTGCAGAATATTTAGCCCCAAAGGAGGAGTATATATCGAGGCCCGAGGTCCAAAAGTGGCGGTTAGCGGAGTATAAATGGAGAATTATTCCCATAGTGAGCAAAGGCATCTTTAGATGGCGGAGATTGGGGTTGAAGAGGATCGACGGTCGCAGGCATCCGACGTAGAGGGAGTTGAAAGCTATATAAATCGCGGGTAGGGAAGTTAACCGACGGGCATGTCCAAGCCGATCGATGGTCAACCGCCTAGATCAATGGTTGAGCAAATGTTCTCACTTTTAAGTTGCACGAGAACAACTGCATTTCATATTTGCGAACTCAAGTTAAACCCCAACGCTTTCCAACAGCTGCAATTCAGTAGAGGGAGAGATATGCGACTCTAGATGAGTTCGCAGATCTTACTTGTGTGCCAAGCCAGCCAGATTCAGATTTGTGAATGCAGTAGGAGCAACGCCATCTAATGGCCCAGATTCAGGTAAGATGAAAATCAACGGTGCCCATTTGATCATGCGATCAAAGGCTGGAAGGAAGCTCTGCTGACACTAAAATGATGACCAATGAAGCCAAGGCCATCCCAGCACCGTCGCATGTCTCCCCACCTATTCGAAGGGACATGTCAAGCATGTTTCATGTCAACTCAAGTACATACATCATGTTCGCTCGATTGGGAGATTCGGTCAGGCCATCATGGCAGGGGTGATTGCATGTAGCTGCAATCATCATCACGGCCGTTATAAGCATGGCCCCTGCGTCTTGATTCAGAATAATGGCATGGGAAAGGTGGCGAGCTTGGCCACTCGAGCATCTTTCAGTTAGAGCCCGATCATGGAGGAGAGCCAGGAGGCCAAACTGGTTATGGCGCCAAAGCAGGCGTGGTCTGAGGTGGAGGAGGAGCATATTCCCTCCTTCCCACTAGTCTTGGACCACGTGGAAGAGAGTTCATCTAACGATCCTGAGGAGCACGAGGACCAACGGGTGCATGGGAGAGATCGACGTCGACTTAAGAAGAAGGAAGCCTCCAAAGATGAGCAAGGTGCATATCCAGATATGGAAATCATCAAGGATTACATCCTCCCCACGGAAGAGGCGACACATCCCCTTTCAGCAGAAAAAGTGTTAGATGAAGACACCCTGAAAGTGGAAGACTTCTTTGGGATGCAGGGCCAATTGAAAGTTCCAGAATGAGGTGGTGAGCTGTTCGTGTCGTTCTTTTCTCCCCACCCGACAAGTCTATCCTTGGCTAAGTGTGTAGCTTTCTGTTTACTCCAGTTTTTTAGGCCTGCGAAGGTCCGTAGGTCGTTTAAATTTTTCATGGTCTACACCCTGCAAGGGACACCTATAGAAAGAGGTCGTGGTTAGTTAACAGTCATTTTCACCTTGTGATTCACTGTAGGAAGTGGCGAGTTGAGCCATACAGGTGGCGACATATTTTGTAACTGTTTTTGATGCTCGGTCCAAGGCTAGGAGCCTATAAATATCTATGTAATAACAATAGAAAGGGTTGGAAAATCATTTTTGGCTAAAGCCAGGGGATCGAGCTCTGTTTAAAACATTCTCTTTAATATAATTCCAGTGGCCTATGGACGATATCTAACAGAGATTCATGTGTTGCTTTGCATACAGTCTGTCTCTCCTTTCTCGTTATGTGATTATGCTTCTTTTTATCTGCTTACATTATGTTTACCCTTTCATATCTGAGATCAGTGTATAATAGCGTAGAAATCTTGGCAACAAGCTCTCGCTATTTTTTCAGATATTCACTCAACATTTCCACTAAAATTGATATAGAATTCATCTTTGATGGGTGCTCATATCAATGGTATGTCCTTTCTTTCTTCTTTCATCACCAAAAAATAGCATTCCGATGGGAAGCGAGTGGATAGCTTGCCTCGGTTTTAGTAATCCATGCTATAGTGTTGTTATGTGATTTACATGTTTTGTTTTGACTCCATAGCCCAATGTTTCCTCCTATGATTATCTTACCAAACTTTAAACAATTTTCCCTATCAAAAATATGATGTTCTAAATATGCTTTGAATGATCATCTTGAGCAACAAGGCTCTGCGTTTCTTTTTTTATTATTTTCAATCCTTTTTTAAGAGAGATCCCTCTCTAACTATGCTAGGTCAGTAGCATGAGTCTAAAGTGGTTTTGTGGTTACCCCAGCTTGTCCCTCTCCCACAACCTTGGGGGTCATTTTGGGTGCTAACATATTGGCGTCGTTACTGGGCAACGAGTTGCTTTATCATCCCTGGGAGAATGACAAAGTTTCAGAGCTGAATGTTCATGGTGAACAACATTCAGATGTTGAGAAGATTGTATTCTTTTCACTTGGCGACTCCACTCACTAAGTTTTTAGTGTAAAGGCGGCTCCACTGAAGGGGAAATCGACAAATCCACTGGAGAGCGAGCCCAACTATCTAAAGCATGAAAGAATTAAGAGCCAGGTATCCAAATATTGATTTCCTTAAAGAGGTCTTATTCTTCTGTTTTGGTTTCCTTCTGCCCTTATGTATCTATGTTAGAAAATATCTACGTCGCAGAAGAACTCCAAGCCACGAGAGAATTTCCTTTATATATCCCTCCATAGACCTGACCAATGTACATGCTCCCTTTGCCCCTAGAGCTGACCACGTCCCTTCTTTTGAGCCATGTAAGATCCATAACCAGCCTTACAGACCCCATGAGAGTGGGGTTGATGATATTCTCCCTGTGCATGCTCCTTTTCCTTCCAGAGCTCAGCTGAGATATAACCCTTTAAAGATTCCCCCTATTCTTCATGAATTTCCTCCGAAATACCACAGATATCTCCCTATTTTTTATGGAGAATACGAAAGCCTTACTGCTGAGAAACACCTTCAAGGCTTTGAGCATTTTCTGGACCTTTTTTAAATAGAACATGATGATGTCTATATGAGGGCCTTTGCCTAGTCCTCTCTGGGGAATGTCAAGAAGTGGTTTAAGCATTTGTCGCCCGAGTCTATTGGTACATGGGAAGAATTGTCTGATGTTTTTTTGGAGTTTTGGAGTAAGAGGAGGCCATGGGACTTAGTTCTTTCAGAGTTTTACTCCATGAGAAGGCAAGAGGGTGAAACCATGTCTAGCTTTAACAGAAGGTTTGCGAGCTTCTATTATAATATGCCCAAGGGAATCCAACCCCCAGAAAATGATGCTAAATTGCATTTTGCATCTGTTTTTCCCCCTGAATCATCTTTTTGTCTTTTAGAGAGAAGTTCCCCCAATTTGCAACGTATGTTCATCGATGCACTTGAAGTTGAAGACAATCTTAGAATGTCTAGAAAAGCCTCATAGCAAGGAAAGGGAGATGAACTGAAGAGGGGAGTAGAGTTTGAAAAAGGGTGTGAGCAGGGAAATCCTAGGTTATTTCATCATAGTGAGCTGAGGGATGGTCATCCAATCGATATGCAAGAAGGGGATGGTGCAGGTTTGTCCCATGAAAATTGCACTTGGCACACCAAAACTTCTGGGGTGCAAGGTTTCGAAGAGACAGCTAGTCCACCCATAAATGATGAATATGGAGATGAAGATGTCATGTGTTTTCTAGAAGCAGATGAGAAGAATGAACCATCATGCCTTCAACTCCACTATGTAGAGGGGCCAGCCAAAGAGGAGGGCCTGACAACATCTCCTAATTTCATCATGAAAAGCCATGAAAATATTGAGCCCAAGGATGGTGGATCCCTCTTCCCCGAAGTTGAATCATTCGCCAGAATAAGCAGCATTCTTAAATCCATGAGTGAGGAAAGTTTGAAGACTTTACATGAAGATCCCTGTCCTCACCCAAGTGGAGGAGAGGGGACTAGTGATCAGGAGGCTCCTAGAAGCCCTAAACAGGTAGAATTTTCTTTGTGGGCTAAAGCTGGAGGATATTATGAAATTCTTGAAGAAGTCCTAGGGTCGGGCGCATACCTTCAGCAATCTGACCAGATAATTGAGATACTAGAGGGAGATAGAGCTGGGCAATAAGATTTTTATGTAGGCTTCTCAATCCTGGAGCCCTGGTATCAAGAAGAGTGGCCTTTTCCCGATCCTTTCAGAGGGAAGAGTGAAGTTTCTTTGGGGGTTCCAGAGTAGAACTAGGTTTTTAACCCAGGAATCGCAAGTAGCCCAGGAAAGGATGTTGTAGACAGCTCATATACGGGGCAACCTCTCAAGTTACCAAGTTATAGCTGCATCATAGGGAGATGGTTGAGGCCATTTGTTTCAATCCTACCAGGTTATACGAGGGTTTTAGTATGCATGATTTCCAGGTCTTGCTTGAAGTTTGTCAAAGATACTCAATCTCTAGACCAGAGCTGGGAACCAAAGGAAATGAAATGCTTACTTACTACTCTGTTGAAAGAAAACTTGCTAGACTGCAAGAGGAATTACAAGTTGATAGAGCACCAGAAAAATTGCAGCAGAGACAGCCTTCTCCTGTCAGAAGGAAGGCAAAGGGATTTGAAGGATACCGTGTTTTATATGATCCAGTAGCATACTACACGAGAAAATTTATCAGCTGGAGCGGGTGGTCTTGTTTTACTCAGAAGATCCTCACCCATCACCATCACCTAATGCCACCGATCTTTGATTTTTTGAGGTTAGTTGAGCATAATGAGAAAACCCATCTGGGGTATCAGTTGTTGGACTGGTTACATTGGCATTTTTGTATAACTTGAAGCGACAGCCATTCCAGTAGCATAGGATAGAGTAGTCTGTATATAAATAAGCTCAAGTTTTCAGCATTTTCAATTACAGTAGCAAGTTTCAATTTTCAGTTGGTCTCTAGTTTTCAATAAAAAGATATGGACAACTAATTATGTGATAAGCCATAGCCCAATGGATCAGGCACCTGGCCTACGGGATTCTTTGCTACCTCGCTGGGAGGATAGCATCCCCAATATGAGCCTGTTGTTAGCACCAGGATTGTGCTGGGTGTAGGGAAGGGTCTAAGCCTATGGAATCAACAAAGAGAACCTTCACCCTCAGTCTATATGGCCCAAAGACAGAAGCTAAAGGCTCCGTGAAAAATATTTATCCCCAAAGGAGGAGTATCTACCGAGGCCCGAGGTCCAAAAGTGGTGGTTAGAGGAATAGAAATGGAGAATTACGCCCATAGCAAGCAAAGGCATCTTTGGATGGCGGAGATCGGGGTCGAAGAGGATTTATGGTCGCAGAAGCCCGGCACAGAGGGAGTTGAAAGCTGTATAAATCGCGGGCAGGGAAGTTAACCGGCGGGAATGTCCAAGCCGATCAGCGGTCAACCGCCTAGATCGATGGTCGAGAAAATGTTCGCACTTTTAAGTTGAACAAGAACAACCGCATTTCATATTTGCGAACTCAAGTAAAACCTCGACACTTTCCAATGGCTGCGATTCGGTAGAGGGAGAGATCTACGGCTCTATATGAGTTCGCAGATCTTACTTGTGCGCCAATCTAACCAGATTCGGATTTGTGAATGTGGTAGGAGTAGCGCCATCCGATGGCCCAGATTCAAATAAGATGGAAATCAATGGTTCCCATTTGATCATGCGATCAAATGATGGAAGGTAGCTATGTTGACACTAAAATGATGACCAATAAGGCCAAGTCCATCCCAGCACCGTCGCATGTCTCCCCACCTATCCGAAGGGCCACGTCAAGCATGTTTCATGTCAACTCAGGTACAGACATCATGGTCATTCGATTGGGAGATTCGGTCAGGCCATCATGGTAGGGGCAATCGCACGTAGTTTTTGTCATCATCACGACCATTATAAGCATGGCCCCTACGTCTTGATTTAGAATAATGGCATGAGAAATGTGGCGAGCTTGGACACTTGAGCATCTTTCAGTTAGAGCCCGATCATGGAGGAGAACCAGGAGGCCGAAGTAGTTGTGGCGCCAGAGTAGGTGTGGTCTGAGGTGGAGGAGGAGCATATTCCCTCCTCCCCACTAGTCTTGGACCGCGTGGAAGAGATTTCGGCCAGTGAACTTGAGGAGCACAAGGACCAATGGGTGCTGGGAGAGATCGATGTCGATCAAAGAAGAAGGAAGCCTCCAAAGATGAGCAAGGCAGATATCCAGATATGGACATCATCAAGGATTACATCATCCCCACAGAAGAGGCAACACCTCCCCTTTCAGTAGAAAAAGTGCTAGATGAAGGCACCCTGAAAGTTGAAGACTTCTCCAGGCTGCGGGGCCAATTGAAAGTTCCAGAATGAGGTGGCGAGCTGTTCGTGCCGTTTTTTTCTCCCCACTCAGCAAGCCTATCCTTGGCTAAGTGTGTAGCTATCTGTTTACTCCATTTTTTGAGGCCTGCGAAGGTCCGTAGGTCATTTAAATTTGTCCACAATTTGTCATGGTTTGCACCCTGCAAGGGACACCTGTAGAAAGTGGTCATGGTTAGTTAGCAGTCCTTTTCACCTTGTGATTCGCTGTCAGAAGTGGCGAGTTGAGCCGTATAGGTGGCGGCATATTTTGTAACTTTTTTTTATGCTCGGTCCAAGGCTAGGAGCCTATAAATATCTATGTAATAACAGTAGAAAGGGTTGGAAAATCATTTTTGGCTGAAGCCAGGGGATCGAACTCTGTTTAAAACATTCTATTTAATATAATTGCAGTGGCTTATGGCAGATATCTAACAGATATTCATGTGTTGCTTTGCTTACAGTCTGTCTCTCCTTTGTCCTTATGTGATTGTTCTTCTTGTTATTTGCTTACATTATGTTTTCCCTTTCATATATGAGATCAGTGTATAATAGCATAGAAATCTTGGCAACAAGATCTGGCTATTGTTTCAGATATTCACTCAACATTTCCACTAAAATTGATATAAAATTCACCTTTGTTGGGTGCTCATATCAATGGTCTGTCCTTTCTTTCTTCTTTCATCACCAGAAAATAACATTCCGACGGGAAGCGGGTGGCTACCTTGCCTCGGTTTTAGTAATCCATGCTACAGTGCTGCTATGTGATTTACATGTTGTGTTTTGACTCCATCGCCCAACGTTTCCTCCTATGATTATCTTACCAAACTTTAAACAATTTTCCCTATTAGAAATCTGACCTTCTAAATATGCTTTGAATGATCATCTTGAGCAGCAAGGCTCTACGTTTCTTTTTTATTATTTTCAATCCTTTTTTAAGAGAGATCCCTCTCTAACTATGTTGGGTCAGTAGCATGACTCTAAAGTGGTTTTTTGGTTAGCCCAACTTGTCCCTCTCCCACAGCCTTGGGGGTCATTTTGGGTGATAATAGATGGAAAAACACAAGGTGGAAAAATTGATGATTCATACCCAACATACTAAAGTAATTTTCCTAGACTCAAGTAGGAGAGCTTGAGCGGAAAAGAGAGTAATATCCTGGACTCAAGCAAGAGAGATTGAGTGGAAAAGAAAGTAAATTCATGGACTCAAGAAAGTGAGCTTGAGTGGAAAAGAGAGAGGGGGTAGGTGATCATCAATGGAAAGACCTAGGCAACCCAAATTAAAAATAACGTTTGGGGAATATGATTTCGTTTGATGTTTTTCAAGATGAATTCTTTTATAACTAGCAATCAAAAGAGGAGTAATCCCAAAAGATTAAATCCATTCAAGTATTATTCTTAGTAGCCTTCTCTTTTTAGGATATAGTTAGGTGTTCAAATCTGCGCAGTATGACAATAATTCCAATAATAAGCCAAGCATATATATTATATGTTTAGAACATATAATCTTATATTATTTGTTTACTATTTCTAAATACTAAAACATATACTTTATGTTTTGTATTCCATCTATGTATACATATATATAAGGGGATTCTTAATAATTCCTTAGGATAACCTTTTAGTAGCAAATCTCCAATGTCATGATTATAACTAAAGGTCATAGTGAACTTTAATCTTTTGAAGTTCTTATAATATGTATATATATATATAGATATATAGATATCGTAGCAACTTTTCCCGTCACTTAGTTTATGTTCGCTTGTACTTGGGTGGCACTCTTAATATTTGTGTTTTAAGAATGATCATCACTAGACTAATCTACCCCAATTACCTATGGGTACCAACGTGACATAGGTCATCGTCGAATTATCTTCCCTAGTGCAAAATTTGAATGCCTGTCGTGGTGTCACTACTTCAAGTGACCTAGGTCTACCACCTAGTTTTTACTATTCTTTAGAAAAAAATAAACATCATTAGACACAACGTTTACTGGTGGGGCCTTGGCCTTGAGCTCCTCACCCGAAATGATTACAATAATTATTTACATTTTTATAATTCGTTAGGTAAAAAATGAGGGATGTTACATACTCCTCCCCTTACGAATAACACCGTCCTCGATGTTCACACTTTTCAGCAATTCATCTACCCATCTAGGTCATCATTCTTTAGCTCACTTATCGTCTCTCCTTTGGAATTCTTGATCACTTTTGAACTCACATGATTTTATCGCTTCGTTTTGGTTCATACTTCTTTCACAACTTGTATATCTGTACAGATCATACCAGATCTTTGAACATTTTTCCGCATACATAAGTATGCAAAATTTCAAACAACAAATGTTTTAACATTTTTCATTCATCCTCATCCTTGAGGGCATAATTGCTTATTCTATCATTCATAACATTCACACATACTGACATCTATTTGTCTACAATACAAATCATTCAATATTGGTTATGTCATAACACAATATTTCAACAACACCTTGTTGATCATCAAAATCTCTCCTGAGTTTTCAACAATCCTTTGTTGAACACACAACTTGTACTTGAGTTAAAACTTGGTAAATAAAACCTGCAATTAAAACTTGCAGTTATAAACATTTTCTGTAAACTCAACAGTGATATTTTTTTTTTGTAACTGTTGTATGACTTCTGCGACTCAGCAGTAATTACCTATTGTACTCAATAGTAATACTCCTTCCTTTAGCAATATTGAACTCATCAATGTGGTTGAACTAGTTCAGATGTGTCATACTACTTCTACCATTCACTCCATAGCCATTCCCCTCATTTAATCTCTTGTGCATTCCTCAACTTTCTTGTTTTACGAATGGCCACAAGGAAGAAAACATAGTTAGCCACATGCTCAATTCGATGGACATAAAGATTGCCTCTAGGTCTTATGGGTCACTATAACATTCAATGAGCCACCTGCTCTGTTCCACTTCTGTGGGGAACATGACCACACACACACACACACACACACACACACACACACACATATTAGGGAAGTTTCCTCCTGCAACGGCTAGAAAATGAATGTAGGAACCTCCTTTTTGTTATGTTTGAGTACATTATTTAAACCTTCTTGTTTGAGTCTAGGAAATTTACGTAATAACAATCATTCTGTATGCCACATGCATCATAATAACAACAAATATATTCACTTATTTGTTTATCACATTCTATGCATTTTGATGATTACACACCATTAATCATAAGTTGTATCACCAAATCGTGATTCATACCATCCTGTAATCCAAATAAGATGTAAAGTAAATCAGTACTTACTCTTTAGCGTTATAGCTCAACTTTTCTATATAAGTTTTATAATCAACGTTCTTCTTTGATCTTGACATCAGTCGTCGTTAAGATCACTTCCTGAAATGTTATTTATAAAAGAAAGAATTTCTTTGCTTCAATTTCTCAACAATCGAACACATTAGTCCCATAGCATTACACACATGCTCTTTCAATAACTTGCGCATTCTTTTCAATTCACCCTGATGTATGAATATAAATTATTCAATATTCTTATTGTGAATCTGAAGTCCAATCTTCTCACAAACAATCATATTAGTATCATAATTTTAGTTATATATAGATTTATTTCAAGTTGAGACTCATCATCTAATGATACTCTTTCGAAATATCCCAGGATCATTCAACCATAACAAGATTTTAGGATTCTTCTATTCTTATAATCAAAATCTCTACTATTAACAAGATCTTTTAACTTGATGCATATCAATCTTTGTTTAAAGATATAGCAAACCCTAATGAAGAAATATTTTGAATCATACTTCTTTCCAATAATCATTTTAAACTCCTAAGAATACTTCTGGCAATTTCCATACAATAATACACCTTTAAGCTTATACTTACAAGTCTAATAATGATAGGAAGTTCTAAACTGAAGCAAAATTTATGTAAGAATTAAAATGACAATATACGAAAAATAATATTCAAACACATCAGTAATCCTGCCACATAAATTCATTTACATCTTTCACCCGTAACCTAATATGTCAAATTCATTCTTGCCATCAATACTTAAGAGTAACAATTACTTATGAATCAACAACCAACATGCCCTATACTTTTTAATCAATCATGATACAAAAATCAAATTATATTTCACATCAATCTTTGAAAAGACATAAAACAACCAGTGTATCTTTCAACTAGTTTGATTCCTTATGACAATGTCCTAGGATGTGCTTTACATGCTAATATTGATTGTATCTTTGTATAACAAAACCCATTTCTTTGATAAAGAGTGAATTCATTATTTTAAGCAAGGAATCATTTTTATTTATAACATAGACTCGAGTATTATATATGTACCCCTATTATAGATCTTAATAGAGTTCATCACCTATATACATGTATCATTTAGTAAACTAACTATCTATACTTTATGTAAATATCATAGCCTCTATTCACATATACGGAAATCATATTCAATAAAATATCACATTCCATGACAATACTATTCAACTAGGTGAGTATCTATACCTTTTATCTAGCAAGGAAAATTTACGTTAAAAATAACATACCTCACTCACAATTTTATGAAGATAGAATACTTATCTTTACTCTTTTGGGGAAACTTGGAGTTGTACTTGGTAACATTTTTCCAATGTCCAGTCAAGTCCATGCATCAAAACATAAAAAAAAAACAACTCTATTAGTTAGTTGATCAATATTCATTTTGTGTTGAGCCCAATAAGCCCGAGTGTTGAAACCTAGTGCTCTGATACCATTTTTCATGAACCCAAATTTCAATAATTGTAATTTAAGTGATTTTTCAATCATTTTTACATGACTAAATTTTTGTCATCATAATTCAAAAAAATCAATTATCCCTTTTGTTAAAGCAATTGTTTTATCTTGACATGCTGGACAAGCCATCATAAGATCAAGAATATTACTTTCAATCTTTCTTAATTATATATGTAATCTTTAAGATATTCCCTCCAAATACCTTACATTATTTTCCTATCCATTGGGGATAACCAAAAT